>CM034349.1:128498376-128951080 GCA_019925275.1 Mytilus edulis
AAAGCTGTGGGTCCTTCAACTAGAATGGAGTTTTTAGGAATTATTTGTGACTCAGTTAAAATGACTTTAGAAATTTTAATTGAAAGATTAACAGATAAAGATTTAATTTTATTGGAGTGGGTAGGAAAAGAATTCGCCTCTAAGTGAAATTCAATCGCTTGTTGGAAAACTGAATTGTCGGGTGTTGTGTTAGACCCGGACGAGTGTTTATTTCTCAAATACTTAATTGGTTAAGATATATTTATCAAGATGTAAAAAAAAGTGAGGTGCCCGAACTTGTTAAAAAAGACATCAAATGGTGGAAAAAGTTTTTACCTTTATATAACGGTGTATCAATGATGTATATAGAGGAATGGTCGAAACCAGATGAAATATTCTCTTCTGATGCATGCATGACAGGTTGTGGTGGCATGTTCAAAGAACATTTTTTTCATGTTGAATTCCCTGATGCTATTGTAAATGAACAGCTTCATATTAATGCATTAGAAATGTTAACAGTAGTGGTATGCCTGAAATTATGGGGAACTGAATTGAGAGGAAAGAGAATTATAATTAAATGTGATAACCAGGTTACAGTAACAGTAATTAACACTGGAAAATCAAGGAATCAGTTTCTACAATCTTGCTTGCGTGAGATTTGTTTTGTAGCCGCCATTAACGAACTTATGTTGTCTCGCTGGCATTTACATAGTAATTATGCTAAAATATTTTTTGAAGAGACAAAATATATACATTTAGAAGAATTTGAAGTGCCAAATGAGTTGTTTCAGTTTATTCACGAATGGTAAATTACGCTTTCAGATAGACAAATTAGAGAACTAGAAAGGGATGTAAAGATATCGACATTATCAGCCTTTGCTGTAGGAACAAAAAAGAATTTATTGGTTCAGTGGTGAGCCTTTTTTGCTTTTTTGTACATTTTTTAATTTAAATGAATGTCCTGTTTCATTAAAAACGATCTGTTTGTTTATTCAATTTTTGAGTAGATCGTTCAAATCAGTAAGTTCTATAAAAAGATATGTATGTGGGGTTAAAACTATGCATTTGATGTTAGACAAACCTTTTGTTCATTTAGATGAATATTCTGTCAAGTTATAAAAAGTATTGAAAGGGATTACTAGAGAGAAGCAGCATTTACCACAACAAGCTTTAGCTATTACTGTAGATATATATGTTATTAGATATTAATAGAGTTATAAATCAAAACGATCCAAAGCAGTGTACTATATGGTGTTTATTTTTATTTGCCTTTTTCTTAATGGCGCGCAAATCTAATTTAGTACCCAATTCTAAAATGTCTTTTGACATAGATAAACAGTTAACTAGAAAGAAAGTAATTTTAGAGGGTAATATTGCTATTGTAATTTTTAATTGGTCAAAAACCATACAGATGGGTAATAGAATTTTGAAGATACCGTTGATTGAAAATACTAGATCTGCATTATGTCCATTGAGAGCATATAGAAATATGTGTAAATTAATTTCTGCCGCCGGAGATAGTCCAGCCTTTTTATTTCCTAGTAAACACAAGTTAGTTCCTGTGACATATACAGATTTTCAGCAGTATATTAAGGAGTTTATTAGTAAGATAGGCAGGAATCCACGACTAATTTCTACCCATAGGTGAGTGCGACGTTTGCCTTTGAATCTAAGGTGCCTGCAGAGTTAATACAAGTTCATGGTGATTGGGCAAGTGATGCCTATAAATTATATCTTCAATTTTCTTTATCCGAAAAAGTCTCTGTTGCTAAGGCCATGACTAAATTTATCCCTTAATTGCAGTAATGAAGAAGAGGGTGTTAATCTTGTGTGACTCTATTGGGAAATATTTGGATGGGATGAAGACACTTGTACAGAGTTTAAGCGGAGCTAATTTATGTTACATTAAATTAAATATGTTATTGATGAGGAGTATATATATCTTCATGATTTTGATAGCTTTTCTCATGTTATTTTACATTTTGGTACCAATGATGTAGAGAAACATACTCTAGAGATTATTTTATGTAAATTTAGAAATTTGATCTATAGTATAAGAAATAGAAATAGAGACATAAATATATTGATATCTTCTATGTTACCGTGACCAGTTGATTTTGTTCAGTTAGGAAATAAGGTAGTTCAGATTAATAAAGCCTTAATTGGTATTTGTAAAGATGAGAAAATAAGTTTCATCAAGTCTTATAGAAGATTTTTATTAAAGGGCTCTCCTAAAAGAGATTTATTTGCAATTAAAGATGGAGTTTTGCATTTAAATGAAGCTGGAGTTGCCCAGCTTAGAATGTGTTTTATTCATGACATTTCGCATTTGTAAATTGTATATTTTTAATTATGTAGTTGTAATTTGTAGTATGTGAATTTATTCTTTGTTTATATTTTGTAAATAACCATTCTAGTATGTGGCTTACAATGAATAGTTATTTTTTCTTTTTTTTTCTTTTGAGGGCTTGTTTGGCGGGTTATTTTTGTAGGGCCCGCAATTGTGTATACTCTATGTCATGTATGTGTATAAATTATTTGTTAAACGAACTTGTACAATAATTTCGACCAAAATAAAAGTTTTATTTATCTTGTTTTACATACACCTTATCGCTATTAAGCTTATCGGCCGGCTGACCCGGCCGCTGGAATTTTTGACGCATACAACAATCACTTTTCCATTGTGGCGTCAGATATTTTGTTTTATGACGTCAAAATTTTACGGGAACCTGTGTGACATCCAGTAATGGCGGACAAATAGCGATAAGGTGTATTCTGAGCCAAAGATAATTGTATAGTTTTTAATTCTAAAAACACATAATTATATGCGAAGTTCATTTTCTTCAACATTTCGAAATTCTTTACTATCTATAGTATATGTTCAGTGAGTACTTTTAAGCAACTCTGTTATCTTTGGCTCAGAATGTAAAACATGACAAATAAAACTTTTATTTTGGCCGAAAATTATTGTACAAGTTCATTTAACAAATAATTTATACACATACATATTCATGACATAGAGTATTCACAATTGCGGGCCCTACAAAAATAACCCGCACAAGTTAAATCTGTCAAAAAAAAATATTTAAGCAATAACTCACAAGTACAATAATTAAACATTAGGGATGGGTGGGAGGGTAACTAATCGAAAATATATCTAATAATGATTACAGATTTATATAATATTTCTAGTCACTTTCCTGTTTGGTTATCTGATGTGTTAGCCAATAAAATATATTTGATTTTCACCTTTATACCAGTAGACAGAGTACGTTGCATCCACTTATTTGTTTGGTACGTTTCCCGCAATATTTTTGGCTAAGATCTGTACAAATACCGAAAAAATATATTCAGATTGATTTTTTAATAATTATTTAAAACAGAACGTCAGGTTATGAGTACCTTGTTGTGTATACAATCAAACAAATATATCATTTTAATCGGGGGTTTCATACTATTAAAATTGTGGTTTAAATGTTTTAATTTTATTTTGTTTTTAACTAATTTGGTGTCTAGTACGGATTCAAACATCATTAATTTAGTCTTTCTAAAAAATAATTTTCGAACTTTTTTGTTTTTATATTCAAAATTTTGAGAATTTATAATAAAATTTATCTTAAAATCATTTTAATAATTGTTGATTTAGTTTTTGGTCTAACTTTTTTTGTATCGGAAAAGGTTAAATAAAATATATCAAGTAAAGCTAGGCCTTTAAGGTCAAGGTCGTTCATTTCGTCTTTATGTGGCAATATGCTTCTGTCAGAATACATGTTTGATACACGAAAAATAGACAAATAAACGAAGAGAGATTACAATGTCACGACACAGGAATGTCAGATCTATGAACTATGAAGAAGGTATAAAGAAATTCATCTAACTTAAAAAAATGAATCTGGTGTTAAACCCTCTTACTGTATATGATCTTAAAATTTGGGGGGAAATAATTTAAAAACGTAGTACGGTAGTTTATTCAATAAAAAACAGTTATTTAATTTAGAAACCATTATTTTCTTGGATTCTGAAGGTGGAGTACCATTCAGTTGTCGTGTTAGTCGTTTATATTTTTCAACAGACCAGATTAAAACTAAGAAGACGCATGGTTTGTTGCCAAATTGCAAGATGCCAAATTAAATCACCCCATTATTTCACCAACTCGACCCACTTTCTAACAACCTAACCTAATTTTTATTTACAATGGAGAGCTAGCAGAAAGAGCAAATTTACCTGTGAGTAATCTTTAAGGTTTTCATATCTTTTAATTACATTTTATGTTAAGCTAAATACTTTTGACATCAGAAATTATTTTTCATGCAAAATTAGTAAACCCGCGATACATCACTTCCAATTCATCATGCTTTGTTTTGGCAAAAGCCACTTTGTTCAGTATACAACCAGTCTAGATTGACAAAGGGAAGTAATTTGTTTAAAAATTGGGTAATATAAAATCGCTGCTGGATAACTCGGACTAAAACATAATTGGCCTATCACAAAATCGGACTATCACAAACTCGGCCTACCATTATTTGTATGCAGAAATATATTGAACAAATTCAGACTACGATTAATAAATTGGGATGTCAATGGATTTTTTCTGACTTGAAAATAAAGAAAAAAAGAAATTGCAAATTAAATAGCAGGAATTAAAACACTTACATGTAATTATCCAATTTTTACGCAAAATACATAAGCATATTATGGGTTTGCGCATTTAAACCTTGAGATTTACAAAAAAAAAATGTAAAAAGCTAAGAGGAAAAGTATTTATTATATTTTGAAAGTTTTTTTTTACTCTTCTCCTGCATGGTTCATGATACTTTTTGCCGGAAACCATGCATATAGTTTCTATTGCAATGACTTCAAAAGTATTGCCATCTTGAGTTATCACAACGAAAAAAAGCTGTATTTTCTTTAGAATTGAGGTTTTAACCATCTGTCTATCAAATATTATTTGGACTTGGAATTATTTTTAAATATGGAATTTGCATAATTTCTTGTGCTTTTAATAAATTCCATGTTGATCATTTTAGTATTATAATCTATTGAGCAGTTCGTATATATTTCCTTCCAATGTGTTTTGTATAGAAAGTGTTGTGCGCGGCTCAGTTCATTCTATTGAAAATGGACTACATTATCTTCTTTGTAATAGAAAGTGTTGTGCGCAGCACAGAACATTAAAGTACAGAATAAACATGGAATTTATGAAAAATTTCAAGCACAAGAAATTTGCAAATTCCATAATTAGAAATAATTCCAAATTCAAATAATAGCCTTTTATAGTTAGATCATAGAAAATAAAACTTGGCGGTAATCAAACTTTAAAAAAAAAGAACATGAAATGTTCAAAATAAATTATTTAATGAATTGGAAATCATAATTAATTTCAAATGAAGTATTGATAATTAATTTCGAAATAAAGAAAACAACATACTTATACATGTTATATCCTTCTAGTAGTCTGAGTTTGGTATAGCCCAATTTTGTTATAGGCCCAGATATCATGGATTCTATAAAATGAGAAAATCAAATCAGTAATTGGCAAATTGATTATTCATCCCACATTTTTTTTCCTGCAAATTTACCTCACATGTTAGATTAACAGGAGGTACAATGTACAATGTAAATATTAGATTATATAGCACAGCAGTTAAGAAGAACAAAAAGGCTATGGTTTTTTTTTTACAAATCAACCAAGCAAATGAAATAAAAATAAAAATCACAAGCATTAAAGCACTACAAAATGTATATACATGTATGCATGCACTGCAACATGAGATGTATTTTGAGTCCTATGTTTAATTTTGTATCAGTTTTTATAGTGACTACACAATTTTTTTTACATTTATATAATGTCAATGGTATGATGTCATTGTTCGAAGACATTTCGTTTCCAGATATATAATTGAATAAAAGTGTATGTATCTCAATGAAATTGTACCACAGCCCCAGGGGTCATACCACAAATGAAAGGTTTGGATTGATTGTGGCACTTATTGTCCCAACTGTTTAAGAATTGGGGACCAAAAAGGGCCCAAAACCAAGCATTTTTGTTGTTTCACTTCAGGACAATAACTTGTGAATATAAAAGTGTATGTATTTCTGTGAAATTATACCAAAAGGTTCCATAGCTCAAAAAGAATGTTGGGATTGATTTTTTGGGGGTTATGACAGGAATTATGGACAATTTAACAAGGATTTTCTTGTCAGACAATAATTGAGTATAAGTCTATGGATCACTTTGAAATTGTACCACAAGGTTCCACATATAAAAAAGAAGGTTGGAATAATTTTAGGGGGTTGCTAGGGAAAAGGATCCAGTAACAATATCCTTCTATTACTTTGTATTAATTGCTTATTTCTTGACCAATTTTAATGGGGTTTAAGGTAGCACAATCCAAAGATGTTTTTACTTCCAATCTCTGACCTTTAAAATGTTGTTACTTTCTTTAGACTGCTTATGAATTAATAAAAGAGGTATATATAGATAGATAAAAGATTCATCTTTTAAATGAATGCAATATTTTTGTTATGCAATCATTATGTAATCAATTATTATGCAATTAATGGGAAAATCTTGTTCAGTTCACTTGAATGAATTTAACTCTTTCATCTCTATACCTATACAGGAAATTTCAACAAAATCTTAATCAACACAGCAGGAACCACAAAAGGATGTCTTAAATTATGATATCCCTATCATATTCCATTCTCTCATAAATCTCTAATTAGTGTAAACATCCTTACCACATAAAAGTAGATAATTTTTTATTAGGTGTAAAATTTGATCTATACATTCTATCCAAAATCTGAGACACGCTTTTGTAGATAATGGCTCTAGGAACAACATATAATAAAACCAACCCCCTCGGGATATCAATGAAGAAGCTAATTTCAATTGAACTTCAAAATTTCTTGTAAAATTTTGTAGACACAGTTAGCATTATAATTGATTACATAATTGTTGTATAATACTAACATTGCATTAATTTGAAAGAGTAATCTGTTAGCTATCCATAAATACCACTTTTACAAATTTTCAAGCATTATAAAGAAAGTTACAGCATTTTAAAACTGGGGAATTAGAGGTATAAAATCTTTGTATTGTGCTACATGTACCCTAATTCAATTTAATGCTAAATCTGACCCTGTATGAAAATTAAAAAAATTTGGCCTCATTTTCAAAGTGATTCACAGTAATGACCAAAAATTTTGTCCATTTTCAATAAAATTAAATATATATGGGGTTTTCTTTTGACTTGTTGAATCTTACCATGTAACTAGGTTTTTGGCCGTGTTTTCTAATTTGTCAACATTAACATGATTAAGGTCCAAAGGATTTAAATTGAATTTAGTGTTGATTTCAACAATATTAAATTCTTGGGGTTCTTTCATATATATCTATGTTGTTCTTGTAGATGTTGCGAAGAAATTAGCGAATACCATGATTACCATTTAAACAAATATGTTATTGTTTTTTCTTCAGATTTTTTGGAAGATGATGATTACCTTGGTCATTCAGTAGAGGATAACTATTGTATCTCCCCAGGGACAGGTAATATTATAGTCATGAGGACGTTTATTGTTTATCTCTTTAGACAGGTATTTTTCAGTGTAAGATGATAACTGTAAATAACCAAGAACTAGTAAGTTTTTAAAAATTTAAATAACAATGAATTTTGCATTTAATGGTAATCCATAGTGGTATATGATGCCACCTGAAATTAAAACCAATTAGTAAAACTTATTTATTAAAATATAAGTATGGTATATTGTACTATACATGTATATCCAATACATATTTTACAGTACATTTGCAATAGATTCAGTGGAATAATTTTTTGAAACTCAACTGCTTACAAATTCCTGAGATACACTGCTGGTAAAAGTTAATATGTGTAAAGTTGTAATTGTATATATTTCAAGTTCTATAAATTAAATTTATTGTTAAGACACTTGGTTGAGTCTATTGAAAATAAACAACAGCCAGTGTGGATTTTGCTTTTTCCAACTTCCCAATGTGGACAGCCCACCTGTGCCAACTCTACATGCTCTAGCTATATTGTATAACCACTTTTTTTGTAAAAATATTGATTATAAATGCTTATCTGCTTTTTTCAATTGATTGTACATTGCAAGTATTTTGATTCAAAATAATTTGGAAGTTTAAGGCCTCTGAACTTCATGTGTCAGACATCGAAGGAAAGCCCACCCTCCAAAAAACCCAGTTTTATCTGATTTCAATTATCCAAGTCCGTATTTGAGCTCAAAATGAATATTTTAAACCGAGAAAGATGACTATAAATGGTGTAAGATTGATAGTAAATTTGTAGATGCATACACTATGAAATAAATGTCATAAAGTTGACCTCCAAAAGTATGGAGAACCATAGGATCCGAAATAACAGTATTCTGGGTATGATCGTAAGATAACAGCCCCTGCATAGTAAGGGTAAATAGAAGTTCTTTGGCATTTCCATGAATAGGTTTCATATATATGTTAGTTTATGCATTTAAATATAAGCAAGAAGTTGTTATGCTTGCAGCTGCACAGTTCACTTTCAATAGAGGAGAAAGAAATGTAAACTTGTCATCTTATGTGGAAGAGAATATTCCTGAAGAGGATGAAGGAGAAAGTGATGAAGACACAATTCTCAATCATTCTGCAGGAACACCTAGACTACAGTTAAATGAAACAGACCAAGGTAAGGTGTAGGGGTGAAAGTTTAGGTATAAAAAAAGTAGTCCCTGATCAGTGGAAAAAGATAAAAGGGTGGTACTGAGCTTTCAGAAGAGAGTCTTCTCAAGACTTGGATGCCTGGTAATGTCATCAGTAAAATTCCTAAAACTCTTAAGTTTTAACTACCAATTTAAGAATAATGTATTTGTGTTAGGATATTAGAAAAACTACTGATAGGATAAAACTATTATGCATTTATGTATCCACACTTTTCATAGTCAATTTTGAATCAAAGTTGTCAAGATGCTCTAATCCAAAAATGATCCTGCAATCTTTGTTCAAATCAAATTTATTTATTTTTCAGCCAAGTTGAACTCTTGCCTGGATGAAGTTCGAAATGTGTTGGGGGAATCCTGTCCTGAACATATCATGGCTCAGACCGTTGTCAAACATAACTACAACATACAATCTACGCTGAACGAATTACTTAACCAAACAGGAACAGGCAAGTTTAATAACGGCAACATAAAATCTACACTGGTAATTAATTACTGAATCAATCAGGCAAGTGTAATAACTGCAGTATAAAATCTTCAATGATAATTACTTAATCAAACAGGCAAGTGTAATAATTGCAACATAAAATCTACACAGATAATTACTAAATCAAACAGTGTAATAACTACAACATAAAATCTACACTGATAATTACTAAATCAAACAGGCAAGTCTAATAACTACAACATAAAATCTACACTGATAATTACTAAATCAAACAGGCAAGTGTAATAACTACAACATAAAATCTACACTGATAATTACTAAATCAAACAGGCAAGTCTAATAACTACAACATAAAATCTACACTGATAATTACTAAATCAAACAGGCAAGTGTAATAAACGCAACATAAATCTTTCACGGATAATTACTTAATCAAACAGGCAAGTGTAATAACCGCAACATAAAGTCTTCAATGATAATTTCTAAATCAAACAGGCAAGTGTAATAACTGCAACATGAAGTCTTCAATGATAATTTCTAAATCAAATAGGCAAGTGAAATAGCTGCAACATAAAATTTGCACTAAAAATTACACTAACAGGCTGAATCATTCAAGCAAGTGTAATAAAACCTTCATTGAAAGGATTTAGAAATGAAATAAGCCAGATCAAATATTGGTCAAGCTTTAATAAATGCAACATTGAATCTGCACTGAATTAATTCCCAGACCTATTAAACAAGCTTAAATCAATACAACGTAATCTAACAAGCCAAGCTTTGATAAATACAATATACAATCTGTTCAGAATGAATTCCGAGACCTAATGAGCCGAGCTTAAATAAATACAACATTCAATCTGCACTGAATGAAATCCCAGACAAAACAGCCAAGCTTAAATAAATACAATGTACAATCTGCACTGAATGAATTCCCAGACAAAACAGCAAAATTTGAAAAACTATAAGATACAATTTGAAATCACACAAATAAGATTGAACAAGATGATTTTCCTTTTTAGATGCACCAAAGCCACAGAGACAGCCTCGTGAATCACGAAGGAACAAATCACAAGGTATGCATCTAATATACTCCAAAGTTATGATAAAATATTACTGTGATAATAAAGCTTGAGACTTTACACCAGAATGCAATGAGTGTGTAGGTAGAAGTATAATCTTTGGTTAGCTTGCTTGTTAGCTCATTCATGTCTCGAATAACCTAAATGAGACAAATGAGGTTGTTACAAATATACCTTTTAACTTGCTAAATTTCAATAAAAATACCAATCCTTATACATTATGTAGATTTTAATGATTCCTTTAACAAGAGGGAGTTTCTAAGCTGCAGTCTCACCAACAAGCAAAAGCCATGAGATGTAGCTGAGAAAAATCCTTAAAGGGAAAATTCACGATTTTTTACTTATGGTTTAAATATGTTCATTATGACATAATATATATATATTCACAAAGTTTTATCGCTATATGTGCAGTAATAAAGGAGAAATTCAATAATTAATGAAAAAATATCAACTACTTCCTGTAGGTCGTGACGTTTTCTCCTGATTTTTGCATGCCGGGATTTAAAATACAATCATTAAAAGTCTTGGTTTTTAATCATATTTTAACGTAATCGTAAGCGCGCCGATGACTTATGCTTTATCTAATAACCATCCGATAATAAGAAGATAAAACGCACAGACGTTCAGTTGTACTCATTCGTGAGATAAATTATCTATGTTAAACGTATATATTCGAATTATTTTTGTAGACAACACAAAAAGTTATAAATTTATTTTTAATAAATGCATTTTCGGACTGATAAGGTGAACAAATTAAAGTAAAATAATCTGTAAAGACAATATGTTGGTGTACTATTATTGACCTTTTACTATCTCTGCTATGACTAGGTTTATACGATGTGTGTATTCACGGTTCTGTGGCAATACTAGTAGATGGCTTGTTGAAAGGTAAATTGTTATTTGCACTTCGGTATTTAACCACGCCTCTAGGGCACACCTTGCCAGGTGTGACTGTCTATTCGGATCAGTGGGAGCATTTAATACACACATTAAAAATACATATTCAAGTTGGTGACAAATAAAAATTGGTCGCCGTGGAATTATTTAATTATATTTGGTGCTATTATTTATTTGAATTCAAATAAGTTAATTTACTTAGAAATACACAATTTTCGGTTAAAGACGGGAAATTTAATTCATATGTCAGAATGAAATGATATACAAGTCTTGTCCTTGATTTATGTCTCATAAAAAAGGGGGACTTAGAAATTAGAAATAGCTTCACTAAATCATTTTTATTTGTCTTTATTAGGCGAAAAAATGTACGAGAACACTTACATTTAGACTTTTGAAAGCCATGTATTAATTAATATATGAAACTATCTGAAGATAACTCTACCGAAGCGGAATATAATATGTACGAATAAAGAAAAAATACTTTTGTATTGGAATGGAATCGAAAAATTACGAATAGATATTCTTTTCAAGTGTGAAAAACGTCAACCAAATTTATTCATAATCGGGAACGTCCTTATTAAAATCTGAGACTACTATAATAATCGTCGTCTCCCAACGTATATATATACTTAAATAACTATTTGACCAACGATGTTTAAAATTAAAAGACAACGAATTTAATGTTATCTTTCCCTATTTTTGAATGTTTTTATAAGTCTGTTCAACTTGCAAGAATACCCCTAAAGCGGACAAATATCCGACAAGCAGTTTATTCTTTAAATTGCTTTCATTGAATATCAAGAAAGAAAATAAATCCCGAAATTGATACTCAATAGTTTTCCTAGAAAATATTCACATCCCTTGGGGATTATTAGTGTACGTCCAGTTGCATATATTTTACATGAATGTTGGAACAATTGTGATGATGACGAATTTCGTTCTTATTCGAGAACAATCTAATTGATATATAAATCTGTGAGTTTACTATGTTCTTAACTTCGATGAACCAAAGCAAGTTATAAATTGACCTGTATTTAAATCAAATTGTTTTTTTTTCTTCTTCTTCTTTTGGTATACAATAGTCTATCGAATTCGTTGATTACATACTGTTGGCATACGTGGACTAGTCTATTTACAAAACTTTTACCACAATTTACACAAAATGTATGTTTCTTTCTTATGTTCAATGTATACATGTATACATATTTTAAATTGCGCTACTGACTATAGTTCCGTAACTTTCTACCCAGGCGTATGTATACACGAATCGTCGACAAGTGCGCACATTTTTTTAAATCAATAATTCTGGTATGTTCCAATCTGTCCTAAACTATTGACAACGAGTATATATTACATTTTCCCAAATTAACCCTTGGAAAAATATGTAAATAGATTTGTATTTCTTCAATTTTTTTTTTTTTGTATTATTTTTTTTTTTTTGTAAATAATATTCTTTACACCAGAAATGTTATTTATAAACAAGCGTATGAGTTCAGTAATGACTAGTATATTATATCACTTTCGGACACGCAAGACAAAAATGTATATTATACATGCACCTGATAGTTCAAAATGGAAAGTTATAAGTAACGGTCGTGTACACTGATCAATACCTACAGAAGTGAAACGATGCATGAACTTGCAAGCCCGCCGGACAGGAAATCGATTGAATACCTGGACGTGTCACCTCACACCCCTTCCAATACCTTTGGGAGTAATACCTTTAGCCATGCTGGTGATCAGATGAGGGAAGATCCGAATTTATTTAAATAAAGTTTATTACTTGAAAGAATTATGAACGAATTAGATTTTCGAAAACAATTTCCACGGAACACTTATTTATGATTTGAACTTTGACTTTTTAACTAATTACAATATTATCAGTTTAAAATTAACAGACTATATGGTTATTTAAAAATAAGACCATTTTCCGTATCAAGTTAGTCAGTCAGATAAAACAACCGTACGATTGACAAGATATCGACACGCAATTACGACTACATCGTTTACTGTAGTTTTGTTCCTTTGTGGTTTATAGACATATCGGGATTTTTCATCGGAGAAGGTGACAAGATGGCGGAGAGCAGAGAACTGATACTCAAAATTTAAAATCGATGGTGATCTCTTATTTAGCGGAATAAAACTTTAATATCTATAAATTTGAGCATTTTTATACAGAATGGACATAATATCAATTTT
This sequence comes from Mytilus edulis, assembly GCA_019925275.1. Taxonomy (NCBI): domain Eukaryota; kingdom Metazoa; phylum Mollusca; class Bivalvia; order Mytilida; family Mytilidae; genus Mytilus; species Mytilus edulis. Next base: position 128,511,709 of record CM034349.1, read on the forward strand.
GATTTTTTTGCGAAGTTTCCCTTTAAGTTTGAAAGACCAATGGCTATATTTGTATTTTGATAAACAATGTCAATTATGTTTGGTTATGACTTCATACAGTATTTCTACACTTCTGAGTAAAAACCATAACCCCAAAGTTGTGCGAGTTTGAAAATTATCAAACAGAAAGATCGACAGAAAATTTGAGAAAAATTGTTATTAAAATCATGTATAGAACAGCTATTACAATACATAGAACAGAAAGTTAAGTTCATTGTATGTAATGCAGAATTCAGCTACTGTATATGTTGCCTAACATCATGCCTTTTCTTTCTTTTTCATTTTTTCCTGTTCCTGCATGGTGATCCATTGACGCAACTCTACATCTGTCTGATTGGTCAATTACAAATATTTATAACAACAATTGTGATTGGATTAAAATTGGCATCTGTAAGGTAAGGAGATTATGATGATGATTTTGATGACTTTTTACAATCCCTTGATACTAATTCCCCTAAAATTAATTTCTCTCATAATTTAAAACAGTCCTTAGGGATACTGAAATATGGCGGTAGCTGGTCTTCCGAGAGTTCATTAGAAAATATATCAAATACTGCATTAAAAGCTAAAATTATGAATTATTCCTCAGCCGGTTCATCAGAATGTCTTTCCACAACACCTGATGGTCAAGAATCAGGCATTAGAAAAAGGGAAAAGTATCCATCAACTGGGTCTTCTGATTATTTGTCATGTACACCTGATGAACCATCAGTTATAGAGCTAGCCAATCAGAATTCATTATCTTCAAAACAGTCTGCTCTGACTAATGTTGCAAACCAATCAGCAGTTTCTACAAAAGATATGTCATTGTCTGAATTAGCTAAACAAAATGTTTCTTCTAGAAAGCAGATACCATTATCAGAATTAACAGGTCAGAATGTAAATTGCAAGGGGCAGCCATCTTTATCAGAGTTAGCTAAACAGAACTCATCATGTAGTCAGCAGTCGTCCCTATCGCATTTCCCAAAGCAAAATACACCTTTATCTCAACTGGCTACTCAAAACTTGTCTTCAAAGCAACCATCTTTATCTCAATTGGCCAACCAGAGAACATCTGCTAAGCAACCATCCTTATCTGAGTTATCTGAACCAAATTTATCGAAGAAGCTTTCATTATCAGAGCTGACCAATCAGAATGCATCATCCAAACAGCAGCCATCAATTTCTAAGTTGACTAGTCAGAATACACCATCGTTCAAACAGCCATCTTTGTCTGCATTGGCCAGTCAGAAAGGGGTTTCAAATTTGAACAAAGATTATACAACTGATAACCATTACCATGTGACTGAATTGGAGAGTAAATTATCTGGTGTGGAAATAGGTCATGATACCTTGAAAGGCAAGCTAACTGATTTGAACAAAATGAATCCTTCTGGTTCAGGAAAGCAATTTTCATTAGCAGAAATAGCTAAGGATTCTTCTATCCAAGTAAGGCAACCTTCCTTAGCAGAACTGACTAATTCTAGGTCTGTAGGAGTTTCAAAACAACCATCTTTGGCAGAATTGGCTAGTTCTCAGTCGACAAGAACTTCAAAACAACCATCTTTGGCAGAACTGGCTAGTTCTCAGTCTATAGGAACCACGAAACAACCATCTTTGGCAGAATTAGCCAATGTAAAACATAATACAGCTAAACAATTATCATTGTCAGATTTAGCTTTACCATCAAAACAACTTCCTAGTAAACCTTCAAAACAACCAGGAACAGTTAATTTCTCATCACAATCTACAGATAGTCAAAACTCAGGGAAAAATGTATCATCACTGGCAGCTTTGTCAAAACCAGCACGATCATCATCTAATGAAGTAAAACCTAGTCAAGGAGATAATTTCATATACAATTTAGATGGTTTAAAAATATCTGATTTGAATAAGGAGTCCAATATTTCACTGACTGATTTGGCTGGAAAGAAAATTGTCAAGTCTGTTCCAAAAGTTTCTCAAACTGTTAAAAAAGAAAAGAAACAATTTCTTGCACAAGAATCAGTTGAAGGTCACGACCTTGAAGTACCACTTCCAACCTTTTCTGAAGAGATTGTTAATAATGTTCAATGTGACTTTGTGAAATTTCAGGCATCATTTCTTGGACAGGTTTTATGTCTTTATGATTGTAATTATAAGGTAAATAAGAAAAGAAAATACAATCGATTTTCTTATATTCATCAAATGAAGCATATTAAGAGATCATGCAACATTATGAATGAGATTATTCCATTTGATTTTACTACTCCGTCACCTGATGATATTGTTAGATCCAAACAGAAAGCAGCATTTACTAGAACTGGTGAAAAAAAGTGAACATCCATTTTTAAACAGACTAGATGTTTACAGGCCAACTATTGTCTGATTATTAGAAGTAGATATAATACCAAAATGGCAGCTTTAACAGAATGCACATCCTGTGTTTAAGCAGAGAAAAGACAGATATAATGAAAGTACCTGTTTTAACGGGAAGAACCTGGTACTATGAATAAAGGACAATAAACATGACAAACTAATATAACAAAATTATTCTGTGTGTGTCGTGCTACTATTATAAGATTTAACATTTCTGATTTATAGAAAAAGTTAATTTGTTTTGTTTGAACTTTGGATGAAATAAAATCAAGCGAAATTGTAAATTGAATGAACCATTTCCTCGGGAAAATCCAAGAAAAATTACATTAATATATATACTCCATACAAATTTTTTGGATATTTTGTTTGGCACATACATAATCAGTCATAAAGTACTAAATTGTTCTTTTGTAAATATTTTGATACATGAATGTGTTTAATATTTATATTATATTATATATACAGTAATGTTTTATAATTTGTTTAAGAATGTTGATAGAAATGTATAAAAATATGATACTATCTTTGGAAAACCCTATTGCAAAATGTATGACAGTTATTCAGAGGACCCACTTAAAAAGAAATAATATAAACAGGGAGCTCTGCAAATGAATAATATACTATTTTATTAGACTTTTGTTGAAGTCAGTATAATGACTTGTAACTACAATGTAACATGTATTAGGGTTCATGTTGCTGTTACGGTAAATTGGAAATACTTCTCATTTATAAATGTAGTGATGTACCAAAATTTAGAAAACTCCTTTTCCACAACATTTGTTGATTACTTGTCCTGTATCTGACTTGCTTAAATTCAAAGTGTTATTTCAATACAATATTATAGAATACCAACAAATTAAATAAGTCAGGTATAAGTTTCTACACATGTTTCAGGATGTAGGATATGCCATTGTATTTATTAATGTTTTTATAATTATGTTTTATTGTTATTTATTTGATTATTGTATATACGGTAATTGTATTTTTGATGTTTGATCTCAGCTGCTAGAACAAAATGTTCCCTTTCAGCTTTTGCACAGGACATAACTATATAAGCAATATTCAATTTTAAGTGCTTTAGTTTGTAATATTACATGCTCCATTTACAGTTTCTCTCTATTGTTCATCATCTCCGTAGCATAATATTGGAAGCATTAAATATCACTAGGACTAACTTTCCTTTTCAAAACTAATAAATGAAGTTGAAATTGAAAACGGGTAATGTGTGAAAGAGACCACAACGTTAACCCGTCCAAACAGCAGATAACAGCCGAAAGCTCAGAAATTCTTACACAGTAAATAAAGATTCAGGAAATATAGACACTTATGTTGATTCTTGATGAAATGTTACACTGTACACAATTCTTAAAAATTTGAAATAAATTTCAACCCCTTTTACCTATATATCACATTTTCAGTGGTTTTTCAGTCCATGTCACATTACAATCTATTTTTGACCAAATTAGCTATCATTCTACAGAAAAAATAGGAACATTTTCAGATATATATATAGAAAAGTGTTTAATTTTGGAAATATAGCATCTCTACCATAGGCCTAATACCCACATAGAAAATCATACTGTCAGAGGTTGATGGAGTGTTGATATTTATTTTAATTATTTGACTCAATACTTGATATTTATTTTAATTATTTGACTCAATACTTGATATTTTTATAAGTGAAAATGTGACTCAATATCATCTATAAGATTTTCACTGACTTAGCTGTCACATGACATTTGATTCTTTTTACACTTCTGGAAATACTGAAATTACGATATAACAGCGGGGTCATATTACTTTTGACATTTATACACTGCTGAAAAACTGATTATATGACGATGGAAAGCAATTATTTGAACTAATTTACTCAAATTATAGACCAGTAAGCAACTTGTCTTTCCTGTCTAAATTAATTGAAAAATGTGCGCTATATAGACTGAATGAACACGTGAAAGATCATGATCTCCTTCCTACAAACCAATCTGCGTATCGTCAATTCCATTCGTGCGAATCGGCCCTTCTACGACTCGTTAATGACATACTCGATGGGATGGAGCATCAAGAAGTCACCGCTATGATCGCCGTTGATTTAAGTGCAGCATTCGATACTGTAGATCATAGTATTTTGATAAATGTACTCGAATATCAGTACGGTGTAAATGGAACCGCACTTAAATGGATCGATTCCTATTTGAGACCTCGAAGCTGTCGTGTAAATGTCAGCTCTACAACATCATCAGAGCGACAACTTGAGTGTAGCGTACCACAGGGAAGTTGCTTAGGTCCCTGGCTCTATTTAGTCTACGCCGGAACCCTATTCGACATTATTCCACCATCTATTACTGTGTACGGATTTGCCGACGACCATACTGCTAATAAACGTTTCGTGCCAACATTAACGAATGAGATGGATGCAATTCGTGACTTACAGGACTGCGCTGTTCTTATAAACACCTGGATGAACAGTAACAAACTAAAAATGAACAATGCGAAAACAGAGTTTATTCTCTTTGGCAGTCGACAACAACTCTCTAAATGTCAGACAAAAGAAATAATCATTTGTGGAGATGTTATAAAATCAAAAACATGTATACGGTACTTAGGAGCTTTTCTGGATGAGACTCTAAACTTCAAAGACCATATTACTAAAAAATGTAAGACAGCAATGATGAACTACTACAAAATAAAGTGCATAAGATCCTATCTATCGAAAGAAGCAACTGAAACTTTGGTCTTATCTTTGGTTATTTCACATTTAGATTATTGCAATGTTATACTTTTTGGAGTTTCACAAACTGATTTATATAAATTGCAACGTATACAGAATATGTGTGCCAAACTCGTGTTAAACCGTTCTAAGTATGACAGTGCCAAGCAGGCATTGTTTGACTTACACTGGCTTCCGATCAAAGCCAGAATTACATTTAAAATCTTAACATATATGTACAACTGTCATGTAGGTAATGCACCGTCATATTTGATCAATTTGTTAAATCCTCAAGTGTCGAAACGTTCATTAAGGTCGTCAGAGTCATCTATTGGTTGTTATGCAGTCCCATATAACAAAAAGAAAACTTTTTCAGATAGAAGCTTTAGTACTATTGGGCCAAAATTGTGGAATGAACTAGGTACAAATGTAAGAAACTCTGAATCTTTGGATATTTTTAAATGTCGGTTGAAAACATTGTATTTCCAAAATTATTTTGAACTTTTCTGACTTTTTTCTTGTGTATCACAGTATAAATTTTCAATTTTTGGTATTGTACATACATATTGTATTTTTGTTTAGTATTTTTGTATTTTATATGTCATTTATGTACAACGCCATTGAATACATATTGTATATGTAGAAATAGGCGTTTAATTAAGTTTTCATGTTTCATGTTTCATGTTTCAATTATGGCGTTTTATTGCTATTTTTCTAAGGTATACATTCCTTAAGTAAACTTTTCATTCATTTAAATTAAGTTGGCTCTTGTCATGTTATAATTATGTGCAATATGACACAGTACGCAATAGTAAGTTTAGAAATTTTATATAACAAAACTTTGTACAGTTTGATTGAACAATGATATTTTAATTAAATGAAGCTGTTAGAATGTATTGTGATGGGAAATGAAACTGTAAATTGTAGTTGATTATGTGCAGGTTTTATTTTAATTCAAAATCAATTTAAAATTATCCAACTATGTTGAACCATGGAAGTAATATTTAAAAGGAATAACATCGAGTAATTAGCATTTATTATGCATAACGGCCTGTAGAGCCCTGTACTAAAGTCATATGATTTTATCCAATTATAGTCTCAGCAGTAAGACCCCTTTGGTTACTATCTGTGATACCGCGGTTGTAAAATGGCATCTGCAATTTCTTATCAGTCACGTGATTTTATCGAGTCCGGTAATTTTAAAGTACCTGTGTGAAATCCGAGGTTTATTAATAAGAAGGTGGCGCTGTATCACATAAAACCTCTGCCTTCAGATGAAGTGGTATGATGTAAAAAAACTTGAAAAACGGACGAGAATTGTTCAAACTACAGCAGTTTAACATGGAAAATTGTATTTAATTTAGCATATATTTGCTTTTTACCGTTTGTTTTAAACTGTTCTAAAAGTATTTTCCGGTTAAAAGCGGATCCCGAGTTAAACAGATAAATACCGATGAATCGATCAGGTTTCACATGATGTTTAACAAAATAATGTAGGCAAATGTAGGCATAGATTTTTTTACTGTTGAAATGTGCAAAGTTAATCGAGATTGAATAAAAGAATATTTACTTTCAAGTATTCTAAATTTATGTATATGTCATAAAAGTCATTGATTGCATTATTGAAACTGGACAATTAAAATGGGGATAATATTTTCGTAAATATATATTATTGTGGAATGCCTGTATTAATATAATAAGATATACAGCCAAAAATTATAACAAACCGACGAAATGGGCTTGAATCTATCTGTCTTACGGTAAATTCATTTTTACACAAATTAGTTTATGTATCAAGAACTTAAATTGAAGGATAGAACTGTTTAGAATTGTGAATATTTTAATTGACTATAAATACACGAAGGATTTAGATTTTTCAAATTTAATAAAGGGGGTCCAAACGTATTTTTTTTTTACAATCATCTTCTTAACTTACGGAAATGTTTTTTTTAACTGTCTGTAAATATTAAAATTGAAATGACACAATCTTGTTCTCCAATTTCGTATGTGATAGCTGTCGGTTTAAACTATTATGATCAAACTAACCAAAAATAGGGAAAAATTGGACTAAAATAAAAATTGAACGAATGACTCTTTTCGGCAGCGTACATCAACGGAATGTAACGAATGGACTATTCGGGTAACTTCGCACGAATAAACGACATAACTTGTCTGTTCGTAGTTTTCCGTGAACACGAAAATGACCGATAAGTGTCAGTGATTTGATCGATCACATGCGGAGAATCAACTTCCATGCCAGATATTGAACCAATTAACAAGTTATTGAAAGATGGGCGGTAACGCAGATGAAACCTTTGAAGTGACGACGATGTTATTCCTTTCAATATTACTTCCATGGTTGAACATACCAATCTTTGATGGTATAATTTAGACAGATACTTTACTAAAGTTTACAACAATGAATTAGCAACTAAGTACAAAAAATGTATATCACTTTTATCCTATTTAATCATGTTAATTGTATTATTGTTTTCAAATGTTTCCTTGATGAAGCAAAACTGAATTAAAATAAAGTGCCATATACTCTGCATGGTACATTTGTAAATAGGATTGTATGTTATATGTTGGTTTATTGAAAAGGTATAATGATAATCACATAGTTTTCAAAAAAATAATTGTAACTTTGACATTTTGTAGTTTTGTAAAAGCTCATATTAATTTGATGCCCCCACCTTCATTATTAATTGTATTTATATGTATTAACAAATATGATATTGTTATGTAGATTTTGTATTTTTTGAATATTTTTCCATTGGTTAATAAATTTTTATGGTGTTATATAAATATATTATCTTAAGTTAAGCACAAACATGCACATACGGGCCTCAGTGGCCGAGTGGTCTAAGTAATTACTACTGTAATCACTGGCCAGTCGACCCTGAGGTTGTGAGTTAGAACCCAGCTCGTGCGGGTGCACTCAAATCCAATCTTAATTGAGTAGGATTGTTAGTTTTCATATCGAAGGTAAGTGGTTTTCTCAGGGCACTCCGGCTTCCTCCACCAATAAAAACTGACCGCCACAAAATTGCCTAAAATGCGGTGCTAAAATGTGGTGTTAAAACTACAAAAATCAATCAATCACATGCACATACACTTATGAACACAATCGCGAATAGACTATAAAGTCATAAGTGACACATACTGGAGATATTACATAAATGTTTTGAACATCATGATGGGCATGAGCCATTCCCAATTATCAGAGTTCCCTTTGTGGTGACAAATAATAATAAGAAGAAGACAGGAGATGATGGGATAGTATCTGCACAAGGATAAACTGGAAATGATGCTTACCTTTCAATGGGGACACTGCTTCTGCTTTTTCCATTTGGTGGCTGCCATCATTTCTGAGTGTTCTGCCATGTTTGGTCAAACTACGGTATTCATTTACAAGGAATTTATAAAAATTAAAAACATCACAAAAACAGACAAGCGGTCCTGTACAAGAAAAATAATGGGCTAGTAAAAACAAGCTGATATAGATAAATCAGTTAATTGAGTCTTGAATGATTCAAGACTCTTAGCCATGACAGTATTAGTGGATAGGGCATTCCAGTCATGTATAGTCCTTGGATAGAATGATTCCTCCGAGTAACTGTGCTCCACGATGGTATTTGGAAGGAACCGCTAAGCATATTTCGACCAAATCTTGTTGGTTTAATTAGTCTATCAGAGGCATATAAGTGGATTAGTCCAGTAACAATTTTGTATTAAAATACTAATCCTGTTTTTTATACGACCCCAAAAAAATACTGGGTTCGTATAAGGGTATGATGTCGTCGTCTGCGTCGTTGTCGTCCGAAGACACTTTGGTTTCCAGATAATAACTTTAGTTTAAGTGAATAGATCTTAATGAAATTTTTTCAGAAGGTTCAATACCACAAAAGGAAGGTCAAATTTTGAAAAGTTTTAATAAGAAATATTCAATTGCACAGTATTGTGCAATAGATGTGTTAGATCTTGAACCATATTAATTTTGTGGCAAAAACCTATATTATGACCACTGGGGTCGTATAAAACTGCACCCTGCGGAGCACCTGGTTCCTTTTTACTGGGAATAATACATGCCTATCGAAGGGAGTTCTGATAACTGGGAAATATACATGCCTATCGAAGGGAGTTCTGATAACTGGGAAATATACATGCCTATTGAAGGGAGCTCTGATAACTGGGAAATTTACATGCCTATCAAAGGGAGCTCTGATAACTGGGAAATATACATGCCTTTCGAAGGGAGCTCTGATAACTGGGAAATATACATGCCTATTGAAGGGAGCTCTGATAACTGGGAAATATACATGCCTATCGAAGGGAGTTCTGATAACTGGGAAATATACATGCCTATCGAAGGGAGTTCTGATAACTGGGAAATATACATGCCTATCGAAGGGAGCTCTGATAACTGGGAAATATACATGCCTATCGAAGGGAGTTCTGATAACTGGGAAATATACATGCCTATCGAAGGGAGTTCTGATAACTGGGAAATATACATGCCTATCGAAGGGAGTTCTGATAACTGGGAAATATACATGCCTATTGAAGGGAGCTCTGATAACTGGGAAATATACATGCCTATTGAAGGGAGCTCTGATAACTAGGAAATATACATGCCTTTCGAAGGGAGTTCTGATAACTGGGAAATATACATGCCTATTGAAGGGAGCTCTGATAACTGAATGATTGATGCCCTTCAAAGGGAATTCTGATATCTTTATAATGTAATACTAATTTCATTACATGTATCAAATCAGCATGAGTATAAAGAAAAGCAACAAATTTCTGAACCTAAAATACAAATTTTGTTGGCCGGGGTATGTTATAGAAAATCGACAGTTTAACAATATAAAAAGAACAGACACATTTAAAAAGAACAGACACATTTAAACTTACTTTTATATTGTTTTTATTTAATTTCCTTCCGAGCAACAACAACGAAAATGTCCATTTTAATCTTGGGCGTTGTTCAAAGTTCATCTGACGTTGCAATTTCAATAGTGATGTCAATCACATGCAGCCCATGTTTTGTTGGAATTAGAACATGGCTTTGTATTCAAAGCTAGAAGAAGGTCATATTAGAATAATATTTTGCTCCACCCCCACAATCATTGACTTTGAAACTTCTGCATATTTTACATGTAAAAGTTTGTGATTAAGTCAGTTTAAGAGACCACTTATTGTAAGTAAATAATATTTAGTAGGTAGTTAGTTGTAATAGGATTTGCATTTCTCATATCTATTGAGATAATTTTGCCATGTAAATCCAAGTCCTAGTTCATTGACATCTTTACATGTTGAAGTATTGACATCTTTACATATTGAAGTATTGACATCTTTACATGTTGAAGTATTGACATCTTTACATGTTGAAGTATTGACATCTTTACATGTTGAAGTATTGACATCTTTACATGTTGAAGTATTGACATCTTTACATGTTGAGGTATTGACATCTTTACATGTTGAAGTATTGACATCTTTACATGTTGAAGTATTGACATCTTTACATGTTGAAGTATTGACATCTTTACATGTTGAAGTATTGACATCTTTACATGTTGAAGTATTGACATCTTTACGTGTTGAAGTATTGACATCTTAATCACTGAACCTAGACATGATGATCATACATTTTGTCATATCATTGGAATTGTCAATATTAAGTATCAGACCGTGGTTATTTGTTTTTTACACATTTTAAAAATAAATTTGTCAAATCTTCATGGCATTTTATAAAACTTTGGCAGAAGATTTTTTATGGATAAAACACAGTATCCAGAGCTAAACTTTAGAAAAGAAGATGTGGTATGATTGCCAATGAGACAACTGTCCACAAGAGACCAAAATGACACAGACATTAACAACTATAGGTCACCGTACGGCCTTCAACCATAAGCAAAGCCCATACTGCATAGTCAGCTATAAAAGGCCCCAATATGACAATGTAAAACAATTCAAACAAGAAAACTAACGGCCTTATTTATGTAAAAAATGAACGAAAAACAAATATGTAACACATAAACAAATTGATGACATAAGTTTAGTATTTTCAAATATTTTTGCAGGTTATATTTAAAGATAGTCCAAAATTACACATCAGTATATATTCTTTAAACAACTTATTTTCAGGAACTGTTTTACTCAGGTTTAGCTTGCATTAACATTATACTTTCAGAATTAATGTTTTATTTGCTGACATTGTAGCATTTGCCACAGCCCCACCAACAGTAATATTGAAAGTACCACCGAAGGGGAGACAATCTTCTAAAAGTCCTGAAAAGACAATAAACAGTAATGATCAAGCCACAAACAGTCAATTAAATTCTGATAAAAGTGAATCTTTGCAAAAGTCTCAAACATTATCTAATAATGTGAAAACTAGTCTAAATATTGACAGTGATAAAGGAAGGATAGTAGCTAGTAATTCTGAGGACAGTAATTTACGGACAGGAAAAAGTGATTTAAAAACAGACAGTGGTGTACTGACAGTGAAATCTGATTCTAAAGTGGATACTCTAAAACTGGAGTCTAAAACAGACAGTTTCTTGACCCCTAAAAAAGACCCATCTCTTGGAGCTATTCCCAGGAGTGCTTCTAAGTAAGTTAGAATTATGTCAGATTTAACAGATGTGTAGAAAATATAGAAATGTGGTATAAAAAGAAATTGTCCACCAGACCAAAGGACCAGGATGTAAACATCTATAGGTCATTGTACAGTATTCAACAATGAGCAAAATATATACTGTATATTAAGTCATAAAATGCCTTGGCATAAAAAATGTGAAACAATTCAAAATAGATAACCAACAGCCTTATTTATGCGAAAATAAAACAAAATATATGAGCTATTTTCCTCGCTTTGAATCTATCTGCCTTTAATTTCTTCTAAACTTTCCTCTGAAATCAATGGGGCAAGAGTTCATACCAGATGTAAATCTTTGAATCATCATGAGTACACAGGATTGTAAATTAGAGTACACACTAACATCTGAACAGATCAACAATTTGTGATTATGGTCAACAAGACATGTTCCTAGATTAGTAATTTTCATCCCCTAACTTTAAGTCATTCAGATAAAGAATTGAAAAATTGTTCACAGGACATCTACACAAAATGCCAAATCAGTGTAAACGAATAATAACAAAAATATTGAAATTATTATCATTCATAATTTGAAGAGAAAATTATTTACATTTTGAAAATTTTTTTTTTTTTTTTTATTGTAGAGCCAAGTTACTATTAGATCCAGCAAAAATGAAGGAAGAATATGACAAAAGACTTGCGGAAAAGGATCAATTAAATATGGTTGTTATAGGTAAATATGATCTGTAGAAGATTGTTGTTATAATTGCTATGTTTTTTTTTTCTACCATCTTGAAATTGACAGACATACAGTATTAGTATTTCTTCTTATGCTATAATGTAAAAAGTAAATTTTCACGTACAAATGTCTATTTATATTTTTAAATCACATGACTTTGTTGTTATATAGGACATGTAGATGCTGGGAAAAGTACTCTAATGGGTCATCTGTTGTACCAACTAGGGGAGATAAACCAACGAATCATGCATAAATATGAACAGGAATCAAAGAAGTTAGGCAAAGGATCGTTTGCTTTTGCCTGGGTTCTTGATGAAACTGAAGAGGAACGGTAAGTTTTAAAAGATTTAAAAGTTATATTTTGTCCTGGTAGTTATTTATTATAATTACATGACACAAAATTCAACATCATCAGAATGGGAGCCATTAATTACATGAGTTTGAATGAATCTGTTTTTATACGTCCGCAAAAATTTAAAAGAATTTGGTCGTATATTGGCAATGATTGGTATCACAGCGTCGTCGTCAGCGTCGTCTAAAGACGGATGGTTTCCTGATAATAACTTTAGTACAAATGAAAAGAAATCAATAAAATTTTAACACAATGTTTGTAACCACGAAAGGAAGGTTGGGATTGATTTTGGGGGTTATGGTCCCAACGGTTTAGAAACTAGGGGCCCAAAAGGGGCCCAAAACAAGTATTTATCTAGTTTCAGGACAATAAGTTGTGTAAAAGTATTGCAATTGCTCTGATATTGTACCACAATGTTCATACCACAAAGTAAAAGGTTGAGATTTATTTTAAGGGTTATGGGGCAAACAGTCTAGGAATTAAGGGCCAAAAAGGGGCCAAAAACAAGCATTTTTGTAGTTTCGGGACAATCACTTATGTACAACTGTATGGATCTCTCTGACATTGTACCACAAGGTTCCATATAAAGAACGGAAGGCTTTGATTTAGTTTGGGGTTTATATCCCTGAACATTTAGGAATAAGCATTTATCAATAAGGGGCCAAAAAGAAGCATTTTTATACGACCGCAAAAATTTTAATTTTTTGTTCGTATATTGCTATCACGTTGGCGTCGTCGTCTGCGTCGTCGTCGTCCGAATACTTTTAGTTTTCGCACTCTAACTTTAGTAAAAGTGAATAGAAATCTATGAAATTTTAACACAAGGTTTATGACCATAAAAGGAAGGTTGGGATTGATTTTGGGAGTTTTGGTCCCAACGTTTTAGGAATTAGGGGCCAAAAAGGGCCCAAATAAGCATTTTCTTGGTTTTCGCACTATAACTTTAGTTTAAGTGAATAGAAATCTATGAAATTTTGACACAAGGTTTATGACGACAAAAGAGAGGTTGGGATTGATTTTGGGAGTTTTGGTTCCAACAGTTTAGGAATTAAGGGCCAAAAAAGGGCCCAAATAAGCATTATTCTTGGTTTTCGCACAATAACTTTAGTATAAGTAAATAGAAATCAATGAAATTTTAACACAAGGTTTATGACCACAAAAGGAAGGTTGGGATTGATTTTTGGAGTTGAGGTCACAACAGTTTATGAATTAAGGGCCAAAAAGGGGCCCAAATAAGCATTATTTTTGGTTTTTGCACCATAACTTTAGTATAAGTAAATAGAAATCTATGAAATTTAAACACAAGGTTTATGACCATAAAAGGAAGGTTACGTTTGATTTTGGGAGTTTTGGTCCCAACATAATAAGGGGCCCAAAGGGTCCAAAATTAAACTTTTGTTTGATTTCATCAAAATTGAATAATTGGGGTTCTTTGATATGCTGAATCTAACTGTCATGACTGTGTATGTAGATTCTTAACTTTTGGTCCCGTTTTCAAATTGGTCTACATTAAGGTCCAAAGGGTCCAAAATTAAACTTAGTTTGATTTTGACAAAAAATGAATCAGTTAGGTTCTTTGATATGCTGAATCTAAAAATGTACTTAGATTCTTGATTATTGGCCCAGTTTTCAAGTTGGTCCAAATCGGGGTCCAAAATTAAACTTTGTTTGATTTCATCAAAAATTGAATAAATGGGGTTCTTTGATATACCAAATCTAACTGTGTATGTAGATTCTTCATTTTTGGTCCTGTTTTCAAATTGGTCTACACTAAAGTCCAAAGGGTCCAAAATTAAACTTAGTCTGATTTTAACAAAAATTGAAATCTTGAAGTTCTTTGATATGCTGAATCCAAAAATGTACTTAGATTTTTGATTATGGGCCCAGTTTTCAAGTTGGTCCAAATCAGGATCTAAAATTATTATATTAAGTATTGTGCAATAGCAAGTCTTTTCAATTGCACAGTATTGCGCAATGGCAAGAAATATCTAATTGCACAATATTGTGAAATATCAAAATTTTTTTAATTAGAGTTATCTTTCTTTGTCCAGAATAGTAAGCAAGAAATATCTAATTGCAAAATATTGTGCAAAAGCAAGATTTTTTTTTAATTGGAGTTATCTTTCTTTGTCCAGAATCAACTTAAATCTTTGTTATATACAATATACAATGTATATTCACTTTTTACTACCAACTGATAAATTAAAATAATCTTTACCATTCAGTGATAACAAGCAGTTTTTTTACATCTTAATATTTTATGATGTATTTAAATGAGTAGTTATTGTTGCAAACTCCATTAGAAATTTTAATTGAGATTAGTTTTGGAGTAAGGGAAAGGGGGATGTGAGTAAAAAAATTGGGTTCAATTTTTCTCATTTGAAATTTCATAAATAAAAAAGAAAATTTCTTCAAACATTTTTTTGAGAGGATTAATATTCAACAGCATAGTGAATTGCTCTAAGAGAAACAAAAATTTTAAGTTCATTAGAACACATTCATTCTGTGTCAGAAACCTATGCTGTGTCAACTATTTAATCACAATCCAAATTTAGAGCTGAATCCAGCTTGAATGTTGTGTCCATACTTGCCCTAACCGTTCAGGGTTCAACCTCTGCGGTCGTATAAAGCTACGCCCTGCGGAGCATCTGGTTTTTATTGTTTTATACAATAAACAATGTATATTCACTTTTACTACCAACCAATCTTTACCATTCAGTGATAACAAGCACTTTATTTTACATTTTAATATTTTATGATGTATTTAAAACAGTAGTTATTGTTGCAAACTCCATTAGAAATTTGAATTGATATCAGTTTTGGAAAAAGGGAAACGGGGATGTGAAAAAAAGGGGGGGGGGGTTAAATTTTTCTCATTTCAGATTTCATAAATAAAAAGAAAATTTCTTCAAACATTTTTTTGAGAGGATTAATATTCAACAGCATAGTGAATTGCTCAAAGGCAAAAAAACAACTTTTAAGTTCATTAGACCACATTCATTCTGTGTCAGAAACCTATGCTGTGTCAACTATTTAATTTTAGATTTAAAAAGTTTGAAGAAGAAATCTTTAATTGATTTGTAAAATCTTGACATTGGTTTTGTGTATAAAAAAAAACATGTAATGTCAAAAATTTGATCACAATCCAAATTCAGAGCTGTATCACGCTTGAATGTTTTGTCCATACTTGCCCCAACTGTTCAGGGTTCGACCTCTGTGGTCGTATAAAGCTGCGCCCTGCAGAGCACCTGGTTCTAGATTACAGACAATAACTTGGGTTTAAGTGAATGGATCCCTCTAAAATTATGTTACAAGGTTTCTTACTATAAAGGAAAGTCTGGAATTGAGTTTTGTGGTTCTTGCTCCAAGGTGGGTGGGGGGTTTCAATAAGTGAGGGGTCAAAAAAGGGGCCCAAATAAGCATTTTTGTAGTTTTCAGTCAATAACTTGTGTTTTAGTGTATAAAACTTTCTGAAATTATACCACAAGTTTCCATACTACAAAAGGGATTGTTATGGGGGCTATGGCTCAAATTATGAAGCAATTAGTGGCAAAAAAGGGGGAAAACAAGGGTTTTGCTGGTTAAAGGACAATTTAGACAATTTAAAATTTAAAAGCAGTGTAAGGGAGGTAATGCAATTAAATTTTAAAGAATACTGTTAAATATATATATATATATGCTTGATTACTTGATGAGCTCCATTACACTGCTTGTTTTCAAAAGTTTAAAGAAGAAATCTTCAATTGCACAGTATTGTGCAATAGATTTGTTAGATCTTTGACCACATTTATATTGTGACAAAAACCTATATTATGTCAAAAATTTTATCACAATCCAAATATAGACAGTTTCAAGCTTTAATATTGTGACTGAATTTGCCAAACTGTTCAGGGTTCGACCATTGTGGTCGTGTAAAGCTGTGCCCTGTGGAGCACCTGGTTAAAAGTTAATTTTTAGCTCACAGACTTTAAGTGTGAGTGTGAACATTCCTTTTAAATAAATTGTCATCCAAGCACTCAAAATAAGTCCTCCTCTTAAAATAATTGGTAGTTGTAACCAATTTTGACAACCAGTATCGCCTTTGTACAGTGGATTTAAAGTTATTTCTGCTGTATTGATGATCATCCAATAAAAAAGGAATTAATAAAACTATAGATAAACCTGGCCTACACACATATTTCTAAGGATAAACTCATGTAAACCTGTACATACAGTTCACACTTAAAAGATCATGGCTAGATGTTAAAACAAGCAACAATCAATCACACTTAAATATGTGAAATGCTCAGAGTGAAAGCTTTCTTTGATATTACCTAAAACTATTTTTAAAGTTGCTATTTCAGTACATTATTCACGTTATCAGCTTCAATTAACCATCAATTTTAGTGATTAGAGTGTGTTGCTTTATAAATGTATGATTAAGATATATTCTTTATAATTTGTGTAAAATTAATTGCCATTTTAATTTTTATATATTTGGTAGTGCTCGAGGTGTTACTATGGATATTGCTCAGTCCAGATTTGAGACTCCAAAGAAGGTGATAACTTTATTAGATGCTCCGGGACATAAAGATTTTATACCAAATATGATCACAGGTATTATAATAACTTGTTTAGAGAATTTTTTTATACAACCGCAAAATTTGAAAAAATTTTCGTCGTATATTGCTATCACGTTGGCGTCGTCGTCGTCGTCCGAATACTTTTAGTTTTCACACTCTAACTTTAGTAAAAGTGAATGGAAATCTATGAAATTTTAACACAAGGTTTATGACCACAAAAGAACTGTTGGGTTTGATTTTGGGAGTTTTGGTCCCAACATTTTAGGAATTAGGGGCCAAAAAGGGCCCAAATAAGCATTTTCTTGGTTTTCGCACTATAACTTTAGTTTAAGTTAATAGAAATCTATGAAATTTTGACACAAGGTTTATGACCACAAAAGAACACTTGGGATTGATTTTGGGAGTTTTGGTTTCAACAGATTAGGAATTAGGGGCCAAAAAAGGGCCCAAATAAGCATTATTCTTGGTTTTCGCACAATAACTTTAGTTTAAGTAAATAGAAATCTATAAAATTTAAACACAAGGTTTATGACCATAAAAGGAAGGTTGGTATTGATTTTGGGAGTTTTGGTCCCAACAGAATAAGGGGCCCAAAGGGTCCAAAATTAAACTTTGTTTGATTTCATCAAAATTGAATAATTGGGGCTCTTTGATATGCCGAATCTAACTGTCATGACTGTGTATGTAGATTCTTAACTTTTGGTCCCGTTTTCAAATTGGTCTACATTAAGGTCCAAAGGGTCCAAAATTAAACTTAGTTTGATTTAGACAAAAAATGAATCAGTTAGGTTCTTTGATATGCTGAATCTAAAAATGTACTTAGATTCTTGATTATTGGCCCAGTTTTCAAGTTGGTCAAAATCGGGGTCCAAAATTAAACTTTGTTTGATTTCATCAAAAATTGAATAAATGGGGTTCTTTGATATACCAAATCTAACTGTGTATGTAGATTCTTCATTTTTGGTCCTGTTTTCAAATTGGTCTACACTAAAGTCCAAAGGGTCCAAAATTAAACTTAGTCTGATTTTAACAAAAATTGAAATCTTGGGGTTCTTTGATATGCTGAATCCAAAAATGTACTTAGATTTTTGATTATGGGCCCAGTTTTCAAGTTGGTCCAAATCAGGATCTAAAATTATTATATTAAGTATTGTGCAATAGCAAGTCTTTTCAATTGCACAGTATTGCGCAATGGCAAGAAATATCTAATTGCACAATATTGTGAAATAGCAATTTTTTATTTAATTAGAGTTATCTTTCTTTGTCCAGAATAGTAAGCAAGAAATATCTAATTGCAAAATATTGTGCAATAGCAAGATTTTTTTTTAATTGGAGTTATCTTTCTTTGTCCAGAATCAACTTAAATCTTTGTTATATACAATATACAATGTATATTCACTTTTTACTACCAACTGATAAATTAAAATAATCTTTACCATTCAGTGATAACAAGCAGTTTTTTAACATCTTAATATTTTATGATGTATTTAAATGAGTAGTTATTGTTGCAAACTCCATTAGAAATTTTAATTGAGATTAGTTTTGGAATAAGGGAAAGGGGGATGTGATTAAAAAAATTGGGTTCAATTTTTCTCATTTGAAATTTCATAAATAAAAAAGAAAATTTCTTCAAACATTTTTTTGAGAGGATTAATATTCAACAGCATAGTGAATTGCTCTAAGAGAAAACAAAAATTTTAAGTTCATTAGAACACATTCATTCTGTGTCAGAAACCTATGCTGTGTCAACTATTTAATCACAATCCAAATTTAGAGCTGAATCCAGCTTGAATGTTGTGTCCATACTTGCCCCAACCGTTCAGGGTTCAACCTCTGCGGTCGTATAAAGCTACGCCCTGCGGAGCATCTGGTTTTTATCTGGCAACTGATTAAACTAGTGCAGATTTCCAACTTATGCCTGCACCTCTTCTTAACTAGCAAATTCAAGAAATATGATAGAAATTGGTATGTCTATTGTTTAAAAAATAAGGCACTGGTATATTTTATTTGATGGGTTTGACTTCTTACACTAAATGTCTTTTTTTTTTTTCATTGATTTATAGGTAACATCTCCTTTTCTTCATATTTGAGAATCACTCAATGAATTTTTGGTGCCACAGATTAAATGAACGTTATATTTATCTATTAATCAGGAACAGCACAAGCAGATGTAGCCATACTGGTAGTTAATGCCACTAAAGGAGAATTTGAAACTGGATTTGAACTTGGAGGTCAAACTAGAGAACATGCTATTTTAGCCAGATCTTTAGGTAAGAAAAAAAACAGGGTGTAATTTGGATCTGTGGCAAGAAGATTATTAACCTTGGGAAAAAGCTGGAAATATTTGACTCTAACTAACTATTTAAAACAGATCCTCTAAAAGCTTGGTGATCAACTTACAATTTAATTATATAAAGATAATTTGTATAAAATTAAGTCAGTAACTATCAAATTGTAATGCAATTCCAATATAATAATGTAACTTTATTTTTTTACTTTTTAGCTCACCTGTCCCGAAGGGACAAGTGAGCTTATGCCATCACTTGGCGTCCGTCGTCGTCCGTCGTCTGTCGTCCGTCGTCTGTCGTCGTAAACTATTTCAAGAATCTTCTCCTCTGAAACTACTGGGCCAAATACTTTTAAACTTTAACTGAATGTTCCTTAGGGTATCTAATTTATAAATTGTATCCGAAGTTTTGATCTATCAACAAACATGGTCGCCATTGCTAAAAATAGAACATAGGGGTCAAATGCAGTTTTTGGCTTATAACTCAAAAACCAAAGCATTTAGAGCAAATCTGACCTGGGGCTTTATTTTTTATCAGGTCAAAATCTATCTGCCCTGAAATTTTCAGATGAATCAGACAACCTGTTGTTGGGTTGCTGCCCCTGAATTGATAATTTTAAGGAAATTTTGCTGTTTTTGGTTATTATCTTGAATATTATTATAGATAGAGATAAACTGTAAACAGCAATAATGTTCAGCAAAGTAAGATTTACAAATAAGTCAAATGACGGAAATGGTCAGTTGACCCCTTTAGGAGTTATTGCCCTTTATAGTCAATTTTTAACCATTTTTCGTAAATCTTAAAAATCTTTTACAAAATTCTTCTCCTCTGAAACTACTAGGCCAAATACTTCCAAACTTTAACTGAATGTTCCTTAGGGTATCTAGTTTGTAAATTGTATCCGAAGTTATGATCTATCAACAAACATGGTCGCCATTGCTAAAAATAGAACATAGGGGTCAAATGCAGTTTTTGGCTTATAACTCAAAAACCAAAGCATTTAGAGCAAATCTGACCTGGGGGTATATTGTTTATCAGGTCAAGATCTACAATGTATCTGCCCTGAAATTTTCAGATGAATCAGACAACCTGTTGTTGGGTTGCTGCCCCTGAATTGATAATTTTAAGGAAATTTTGCTGTTTTTGTTTATTATCTTGAATATAATTATAGATAGAAATAAACTGTAAACAGCAATGATGTTCAGCAAAGTAAGATCTTCAATTAAGTCAATTTGACCAAAATTGTCAATTGACCCCTTAAGGAGTTATTGCCCTTTAAGGACTTTTTTCGCAATTTGTTCATCATGTTGACTTACTTTAAAAAATCTTCTCCTTTGAAACTGCTGTATCAATTTCAGCCAAACTTAGGCTAAATGAGTTTCAGAGTATTTAGTATAAATTTTATATTTTATTTCCTTGTATGTCAAGAAACATAGTTACTATGGCTAAAATAGAACATAGGAGAAAATGATTATTTTTTTTGGCTTTTGAAGAAAATAGGACGATCCAAAAAACATTTAACTAAATTGAAAAGCCAAAATAATCATTGATGAGAGATTTAACCAAAAGAATTAAGGTGAGCGATTCAGGCTCTTGAGAGCCTCTTGTTTTTTATCTGCCTTCTATTTGAAGGTCAACAGAGTTAAAAGAATGATTTATTGTAACCTTTTTATGAGTATTGGATAAGAATACAGATTAAGATAATGTGTTGGCAGCATTGCTGGAGTCAATTTGGATTTAGCTTATATCCATTTCACTGCATCAGCTAAACTTCATTTTATGACTATCAAAACTGTAATTGCTTTATACTTGTGTAGTTTAGAACATAGCAATTCTATATATGCTTTGTTTCAAATTTACCATAATGTGCAGTAACAGATTATTTATTTTTCAGGGGTTACACAACTTATTGTTGCAGTGAATAAAATGGACACTATTGATTGGTTAGAAACTAGATATAATGATATTACCAAAAAATTAGGACAGTTTTTAAAACAAGTTGGATATAAAGAGAATGATATATCGTTTATTCCCTGTAGTGGATTAAGTGGTGTTAATTTAACCGGGAGAATTCCAGAACCTAAACTAGAGTCTTGGTATAAAGGCAGTACACTTGAGGAACAAATTGGTAAGTAAATATACCTTAAAGGCCATAGTTTTATGGGAATTGACAAGTAGATGATGAGGAACACTATAGAGTTGCCTAAGATAATGGGATTCTCAATGTTTTGTTTTTAAATTATCGGGTGATGAATTTCTAACATTTTATTAAAGGGGCACTAGCTGTCAAATTTATGTTCACCAATTTGACTCAAATTCTCATATTTTATTTATAACAATGTAAAACATTTTCCCAAACTATCAAAAGTATAAAATAAACAATTTACAGGCCATGGTCTCAATAAGATTTATCTTCGTTTTGTGTGAATTTTAGCCTAGACGCCATCTAATTAACTTTCGAGTTGACCTTCTATGACCATATAAGTGATGTAAACATAAACATAGATATAAATAGATTAAGCAACTTGTGCAATTGAATTTTTAATGGTCTGTTAAATTTTGTATTATAGATTAAATATTTATGTTTATCGTCGTTTTTACCTTTAAAAGAATGATTTTTGTGGATCGAATCAATCAATCAAATTATTTACCTTTGTTTCACTTTCAATCTTGACATTCTTTTCCTTTAAATAACTGTACACGACAATGCATGCGTTATTCCATTTCTTTCTAAGAGGTTAAATTGGAGTTCACATGAATACGAATTTCATGAGGTTGAATTATTCACTTGCAAGTGAATAATTTATAATCAATTTTTATTAGCTTAATTTGACAAAATTGAACCATTTTAGCTGCTAAAAGCGAATTATTTTTTCACTTTTTCACTTTCATTAATTTAGATTTTTTATATATTTCGTAGCTAGTGCCCCTTTAAAGTTAAAAATGAAAATGAGCAATTTCTTCTACAACGATATGATTAATTTTGATTAATTTTAGAAACCATAATCAAGATACTTTTTGTGTGCAATTTTTCAGATAAGTTTAAAGTTGTGACTAGATCTATTGACAAACCATTCCGATTGTGTGTAGGAGATATATTTAAGGGTATGGGAAGTGGATTCAGTGTTACTGGGAGAATAGTTACAGGATCAGTACAACCTGGAGACAGATTACTGGTTCTTCCTAGTGGTGATTCTGTGGCAGTGAAAGGTAAGCATTTATTAAATATGTTAAAGACCTAGTACTTAATTATGTTCATGTTGTGGTGGTGAAAGGTTAGCAAGTACAACATATGGCAACAATCTCAGACCTTGCAAAATATTGTGTCAATTTTTCTATTTGTCACATTACCCAGTATATAAAATATCCAAAACAAACTAACAGGAGAATTTTGATTCTGTGAATATAAGGGATCTTTAAAGTACTTTTGGTTTCACATGTGCAATTGTGTCCCTGTTGTATTTACATTTGTAGTTAAGCACCAATCCAGCAATTTGAAAGAATTTCAAAACAGGGTCGAAAACAACCTCCAACCTAACCATTTTATTTTGAAGTTATCCTAAACCTGAGTTAGAAATGATAGTTCTTTTGTTTCTGCTTTGTCTGGCAATGTGAAAAATATCTAGAGAACTTTTGGTTAGAACGATTAAAAAAATACAGAGTTATATCCCCTGAATTTTTAATTTCCAGTCCATTTCAGCCAAATTATATCTTGAAAAACCTAAACAGGAAATAGAAAAGAATGTTATGAACCATCAGACATTTCAAACTTAGTTTAATGTGAACTTAATCAGGTTTTGTTTGTCATGTTTTCACCACTGTCTGAGTTTAGACAAGTTGGCAAAAGTCCCACTGCCAGTTTTCAGAAAATTATTGACCTACAACCATATGTTGCATCCTAAGGTGTTTTCTATCAGATGACTTGAGCCATATTTTTTGAATGACTGGTCTTTATTAAATTTTTCATTAAACTGTTATTTAACAAAATTACATAAGCATGTCACATTAAAGTATACAATTGATTTTACAATTGTTTCAGGTTTAGCTATCAATGATGTCTCTTATCCATGTGCTTTTGCTGGTGATCATGTGACAGTTACTATTACAGGAATGGACATGAACAACATTCATGTTGGTTAGTATAGAAATGTAGCATAATGATTTTTCTCAATCAATATCTTTTTATATTTACTGGAATATATAAGATTAAGGGATTTGACTATTTAAACTTTGCTACTAGGAGTATTCTAATAAGGTTTTTAAAAGGTCTTTTTTGAAAGTTTGACTTGCTAGAAAATATTCAATTTCAAGAAAATATTCATTTACCAGATGTAATAGATGCCAAAAAATTATATAAAAATAAAAATCTATTGTTGATTTGCTATCACCTTTATGTTTGTAAACCATTTTTTTGCAGGGAGTATGTTATGTGATCCTACCTCTCCATTGAAGAGTGCTACAAGGATAAAGGCCAAAATAGTGCTGTTTAATGTGGAGATTCCTATAACTAAAGGATTTATGGTATGATATGAATATTCAAGTCTTCAAACAAACAAAAATCTTGAATAAAACAGATGAAATAAACTTTCTAGTATTTTTGTCGAGCCTGCAACTTTTGTTGCAGAAAGCTCGACATAGGGATAGTGATCCAGCGGTGGCGGCGGCGTTAGCTAACTTCCTAAAAGGTTTATATTTTAGAAGGTGAAAGACCTGGATGCTTCATACTTTGTATATAGATGCCTCATGTTACGAAGCATCCGTCAGTCCAATGTCCTTGACCTCATTTTCATGGTTCAGTGACCACTTGAAAAAAAGTTCAGAATTTTTGAAATGTTGAATTGTCTCTTATTATAAGTAATAGGATAGCTATATTTGGTATGTGCGTACCTTGCAAGGTCCTCATACCCGTCAGACAGTTTTCACTTGACCTTGACCTCATTTCATGGATCAGTGAACAAGGTTAAGTTTTGGTGGTCAAGTCCATATCTCAGATACTATAAGCAATAGGGCTAGTATATTTGGTGTATGGAAGGACTGGAAGGTGTACATGTCCAACTGGCAGGTGTCATCTGACCTTGACCTCATTTTCATGGTTCAGTGGTTATAGTTAAGTTTTTGTGTTTTGGTCTATTTTTCTCATACTTTATGCAATAGGTCTACTATATTTGTTGTATGGAATGATAGTAAGGTGTACATGTCTAGTGGGCAGATGTCATCTGACCTTGACCTCATTTTCATGGTTCAGTGGTCAAAGTTAAGTTTTTAAGTTTTGGTCTTTTTATCTAATATTATATGCCAAAGGTCAACTATATTTGGTGTATGGAAATATATTATGAATTAGGGTTTCCGCTGGCGGTCGTCATTTTCGCAATTTGCGAAAAAATAATAATTGTGGCGATAAAAATTCGTCATTTGCGAAAGAATTTGGCGAAAGAAATATATAAACCGATTTATTTTCCTCCATCTTGTTTATTTACTTTTTTTCGAGTTTCTCAGACTTTACCCGAGCAGACAATACTCGGAATTCACCTTGACCTCATTAAGATTTAGACAGAAAATCAATAATCAGCTGATTGCATTTTATAGCTATCGACAACAAAGGACTAATTAATAAAGGTGTTGATTGAATTGTTTCACAAAATGATATGGTCAAATGGCTTCCACTATAAATGTCACATACAGAATTTATTTACATCTTTGCGACGCACGTGTTTGAAGCAAACTTTTGACATCTCTCCCTTTAAAGATAGTTTTGAAAAGAAAGCTGTTGTTGTGACGAAAATTGTTCAAAAGCAAGAAAAATTTCCGATTTAAAACTTTAATTCTTTTATCCTTTGACTTTAATAAACCCAATGGTAAGAGGTGTCTATTTGACTGTGTGTCAGCAGCTGGAATGAAGATGTCAATTATGATGACTCATATTAAGTTAGTGCCACTGCACTCAAAATAATCTTTGCAAAAACTTGGTGGGTCTGTAGATAGCCGCCTTTCATCCTTATTGGTAATGAGTGAGCAATGCAATTTAGTGTTAATACAGTTTGGTTATATCTTGGTAATTTATCTTACCTTTATTTTTAATTTTAGGTTGTATTTCATTATCAGTCCATTACTGAACCTGCTGTGATAAAAAGACTCAACAGTCAACTTAATAAAAGTACGGGAGAAGTTATCAAAAATAAACCTAAGTAAGTATTACTACGACTAGGTTGACAATGTTTTCTCAGGGTAACAATTTACTCTATCAACCTCTCAGCTTTGTTTCATTAATTTTACTAAATGTTCTGTTAATTATTGTCTTTTATTTATTTTTATGCCCCACCTACGATAGTAGAGGGGCATTATGATTTCTGGTCTGTCCGTTCGTTCGTTCTTTCGTCTGTGGGTCCGTTCGTCCCGCTTCAGGTTAAAGTTTTTGGTCAAGGTTGTTTTTGATGAAGTTGAAGTCCAATCAACTTTAAACTTAGTACACATGTTCCTCATGATATGATCTTTCTAATTTCAATGCCAAATTAAAGTTTTGACCCCAATTTCATGGTCCACTGAACATAGAAAATGATAGTGCAAAGTTCAGGTTAAAGTTTTTGGTCAAGGTAGTTTTTGATGAAGTTGAAGTCTAATCAACTTGAAACTTAGTACACATGTTCCCTATGATATGATCTTCTTAATTTAAATGCCAATTTAAAGTTTTGACCCCAATTTCACGGTCCACTGAACATGGAAAATGTTAGTGCGAGTGGGGCATCCGTGTACTATGGACACGTTCTTGTTTCATTGAAAGAGCCTGGTAATAAGATATGACATTATTTACATAGCAACATTCATTGATTAACAAACCGATAAAGGACTAAAATTCAAGGAGAAGAAAACAATGTCTCCTCTCATATTAACCCATTAAAGTTTGGTATTTTAACTTGAAATATACTGACTTATAATAGTATGTTAAGCATCATTTCTTTATGTAAATCAAAATTTGGTATATTTTTTATATATTTTTTACTGATATTCTTTAATATTTATAGGTTTAAGGTAAGTTAGAGTAGATTTTATGGCTAATTGAAATCAACTGATGCACACTACATGTTTGAAAATGTACAATTAATCTACGAATTTACTGACTGATACCAGATGGGTTGATGTTGTTCTTATCAATGAGTTAACTCTCTTTAAACGGAGATGACAGATGTGTTACAGTTTTCACCTGTTATGGAGAACAGACCTCTGTTACAGAATGCTTTCAATATATGTGTATATTTTACATACTAATATATAAATTCCTTTGGTGAAATCTGAACTTGATTGTCCTTTAGTCCTATATATTTATCTTTCAGATGTTTAGTGAAGAATATGAGTGCAGTTGTTGAATTAGAATTTGACCGACCTATATGTTTAGAATTATACAAAGACTACAAAGATTTAGGAAGATTTATGTTAAGATATAGTGGCCATACTATTGCTGCAGGACTTGTTGAAGAGGTCAGTCTTAACTCAATAGAAACTAGAAGATGTGGTATGAGTACCAATGAAACAACTCTTCGTTCTATTCACAATGTATAAAAAGTAAACCATTATAGGTAAAAGTACAGCCTTCAACACAGAACCTTGACCCACAAGGAACAGCAAGCTATAAAGTATAAAAATAAAAAAAACTTGTTATATAAAGACAAAGATATTCAGATTTTACAAACATAGTTTGGTTTATATTGTTTGCTTGATGTCTTATTGAATTTTACCCAAACGTTTTTGATCTAAAATGACATGATGTAGCTTATGTTTGTAATCACTAAAATGACATAAAGTAGCTTATGTTTGCAATCACTAAAATGACATGAAGTAGCTTATGTTTGCAATCACTAAAATGACATAAAGTAGCTTATGTTTGCAATCACTAAAATGACATAAAGTAGCTTATGTTTGCAATCACTAAAATGACATAAAGTAGCTTATGTTTGCAATCACTAAAATGACATGAAGTAGCTTATGTTTGCAATCACTAAAATGACATGAAGTAGCTTATGTTTGCAATCACTAAAATGACATGAAGTAGCTTATGTTTGCAATCACTAAAATGACATGAAGTAGCTTATGTTTGCAATCACTAAAATGACATGAAGTAGCTTATGTTTGCAATCACTAAAATGACATGAAGTAGCTTATGTTTGCAAACACTAAAATGACATAAAGTAGCTTATGTTTGCAATCACTAAAATGACATGAAGTAGCTTATGTTTGCAATCACTAAAATGACATAAAGTAGCTTATGTTTGCAATCACTAAAATGACATGAAGTAGCTTATGTTTGTAATCACTAAAATGACATGAAGTAGCTTATGTTTGCAATCACTAAAATGACATAAAGTAGCTTATGTTTGCAATCACTAAAATGACATGAAGTAGCTTATGTTTGCAATCACTAAAATGACATGAAGTAGCTTATGTTTGCAATCACTAAAATGACATGAAGTAGCTTATGTTTGCAATCACTAAAATGACATAAAGTAGCTTATGTTTGCAATCACTTCTACTTGAACAATTGTTACTTTTATAGATTTACAAAAACATCATAGTAGATTAATCAGCTTTTTCAGAAATCTGTAGACATTCAATTAATAGTATCATCTTAAGTTAGCATTAATATGCCATGTTTATGCAAAAAAAAATACATCATGTATGTATGTGACTTATACAGTTTTATGTTTTTTTCACAGGTGCTGAAGTCAAAGTCAAAGACTGACGAAGGTGTATCATCTTCTGGTTAAAATAAAGTGCAATTGATTACGTTGTCTTGTAATTACCTCCCCTTAACAGAATAATCCCTTGGTTTTGATCAAAGACAACAGCATTTATAGATGTTCAGATACAAAATTTAATTCCTAAGCACTTCCCAAAGAACAACCTTAGAAACTAATACAAAAGATAAATCTGTAATTAGGCCAAAAGATCAAATTTGTTGTGATTCTTGTTACAAAATTTAGTCAGCAATATTTTGAAAAATATTTTATCTGTTTTGCTATATTTGAGCTGATGTATCACATGTGTATTAATGTGGATTACGGAATCAATTTAAATATAGTCTTTCCAGAATTATCTTCAATATAAGGTTATATAACAATAATGATTATCTTGATAAAATCAAGGATGTCACACAGAAAGAGAAATATTACCATATTTGTTTTATCTAATTGTACCCAGATATTAAGAATTATATGCTAGAAGTTCTATCAGACAATTTTTAACTTGACAGAATTCTTCCATCTTTCCTGCAAAGAATTAGAGACAAAAGGATTCTCATCGAATGACAGCATAAAACTGTATCACTTTACTTTTGGGTTATGAGCAATTTGACTTACTATTGGTATATAAAATCATTTAAAAATCTACCTGGCAATTAGAAAGGGTTTATATGACCTTGACCTCATTTCATGGAAATGTGATTAACAATTATGCTTTCTAATTAGGCAGCTTTCTCAGATGGTATTTGTAATGGGTCAACTATATTTGGTCAGTCTGACAGGGTTCATCTGACTGTGACCATATTTATTTGTTTGTGCCTTAGCTATCCTGGTGTTTGAAAGCGTATGTAATGAACATTGTCTAATGTGGGTGAAAATTGACTCTTATAGCCCAATTACAGTCACATTTTTAGGTTTTTCATTTATCATAAAAAAAAAAATTATGTTATAAATTTTCAGTTTTACTTACAAGTTTATCTCACAAATTTTTATACGACCGCAAAATTTGAAAAATTTTTCGTCGTATATTGCTATCACGTTGGCGTCGGCGTCGTCGTCCGTCGTCCGAATACTTTTAGTTTTCGCACTCTAACTTTAGTAAAAGTGAATGGAAATCTATGAAATTTTAACACAAGGTTTATGACCACAAAAGGAAGGTTGGTATTGATTTTGGGAGTTTTGGTCCCAACATTTTAGGAATTAGGGGCCAAAAAGGGCCCAAATAAGCATTTTCTTGGTTTTCGCACTATAACTTTAGTTTAAGTTAATAGAAATCTATGAAATTTTGACACAAGGTTTATGACCACAAAAGAAAGGTTGGGATTGATTTTGGGGTTTTGGTTCCAACAGTTTAGGAATTAGGGGCCAAAAAAGGGCCCAAATAAGCATTATTCTAGGTTTTCGCACAATAACTTTAGTTTAAGTAAATAGAAATCAATGAAATTTAAACACAATGTTTATGACCACAAAAGGAAGGTCGGTATTGATTTTGGGAGTTTTGGTCCTAACAGTTTAGGAATAAGGGGCCCAAAGGGTCCAAAATTGAACTTTGTGTGATTTCATCAAAAATTGAATAATTGGGGTTCTTTGATATGCCGAATCTAACTATGTATGTAGATTCTGAACTTTTGGTCCCGTTTTCAAATTGGTCTACATTAAGGTCCAAAGGGTCCAAAATTAAACTTAGTTTGATTTTAACAAAAATTGAATCCTTGGGGTTCTTTGATATGCTGAATTTAAAAATGTACTTAGATTTTTAATTATTGGCCTAGTTTTCAAGTTGGTCCAAATGGGGGTCTAAAATTAAACTTTGTTTGATTTCATCAAAAATTGAATAAATGGGTTCTTTGATATGCAAAATCTAACTGTGTATGTAGATTCTTAATTTTTGGTCCAGTTTTCAAATTGGTCTACATTAAGGTCCAAAGGGTCCAAAATTAAACTAAGTTTGATTTTAACAAAAATTAAATTCTTGGGCTTATTTGATATGCTTTATCTAAATATGTACTTTGATTTTTGATTATGGGCCCAGTTTTCAAGTTGGTCCAAATCAGGATTCCATATGAAATATTGTGCAATAGCAAGAAATTTTCAATTGCACAGTATTGCACAATAGCAAAAATATCTAATTGCACAATATTGTGCAATAGCAATTAATTTTCAATTGGAGTTATCTTTCTTTATATAGAATAGTAGTTGATAATATATGTTGGAAATTTGCCAGACATGACTATGATGTCATTTTCTATTTTTATTTGCCAATAACTTTATGTAAATGACTTCATTGGAAATTTGCCAATATAAAATGTTGCTGATGAAGCTTTTTTTCCTTATCTTATCTAAAATGTTTTTAGATAATGTATGTTGGACATTTGCCAGACATGACTATGATGTCATTTTCTATTTTTATTTGCCAATAACTTTATGTAAATAACTTCATTGGAAATTTGCCAATATAAAATGTTGCTGATGAAGTTTTTTTTATTGTTTTATACAATAAACAATGTATATTAACTTTTACTACCAACCAATCTTTACCATTCAGTGATAACAAGCACTTTATTTTACATTTTAATATTTTATGATGTATTTAAAAGAGTAGTTATTGTTGCAAACTCCATTAGAAATTTGAATTGATATCAGTTTTGGAAAAAGGGAAATGGGGATGTGAAAAAAAAAGGGGGGGGGGTTAAATTTTTCTCATTTCAGATTTCATAAATAAAAAGAAAATTTTTTCAAACATTTTTTTGAGAGGATTAATATTCAACAGCATAGTGAATTGCTCAAAGGCAAAAAAAAACTTTTAAGTTCATTAGACCACATTCGTTCTGTGTCAGAAACCTATGCTGTGTCATGATCAACTATTTAATTTTAGATTTAAAAAGTTTGAAGAAGAAATCTTTAATTGATTTGTAAAATCTTGACATTTGTTTTGTGTAAAAAAAAAACATGTAATGTCAAAAATTTGATCACAATCCAAATTCAGAGCTGTATCACGCTTGAATGTTTTGTCCATACTTGCCCCAACTGTTCAGGGTTCGACCTCTGCGGTCGTATAAAGCTGCGCCCTGCGGAGCACCTGGTTTGCTTAGTGTTGGTGCAAGTATTTGGTTAATATAGAAAGTAGTCAATGGAAAACATTCATTTCATAGAGTATTTTTATGTGGTTTTTATTAAAGAGGATATTTCATAAATTAGTACCACACAAATTAATTTCTATCACAGCCAAACAATTTAAAGATAAGTGGTGAAGTTGGTCCATTTATATGATTTTGTATTTTTTCATGGTAGAATTAAGATTTAACAACATGTTCTGCATTTTTGCCAACATAAATCATTGATTTTACTGTTGCAGATAGAGTTTTCAGGATATAAATTAGTGTAACTGTGTTTCTGTAAAACAGATAGTTGTGACTAAAATCTAAAAATGTCTGCTGCATTAAAATATATGGCAGTTATTTCAAGTTGATTGGCATTTGTGATGTTAAAATAAATTTTAAGACACAGTCATCTGCAAATCTTGGATTTTGACACCCTCAAAATTTGGATGTCCAATCCAGTTTGACTTTGGAAACAAATTAAAATGCATACACAAATTCATTTTTATACGACCGCAAAATTTTTTTGTGTTCGTATAATGGT
This sequence comes from Mytilus edulis, assembly GCA_019925275.1. Lineage (NCBI taxonomy): Eukaryota > Metazoa > Mollusca > Bivalvia > Mytilida > Mytilidae > Mytilus > Mytilus edulis. Next base: position 128,543,711 of record CM034349.1, read on the forward strand.
ATGATGTCGTCGTCTGCGTCGTTGTCATCCTCGTCTGAAGACACATTTGGTGTCTGGACAATAACTTTAGTTCAAGTTAATGGATCTCTATGAAATTTTATAAAAAGGTTCAATACCTCAAAAGGAAAGTTGGGATTGATTTTGGGGATGATGGTCTCTATCGTTTTGGAATAAGGGGCCCCAAAAGAAGCATTTTTTTACTTTCAGGATATCAACTTGTGTATAAGCATTTTAATTGCTCTGAAATTGTACCACAATGTTTAATACCACAGGTAGAAGTTTTGGATTGATTTTGAGGGTTATGGTCCCAAATGTGTAGGAATTTGAGGCCAAAAAAGGAGCCAAAATAGGCATTTTTTAGTTTTCAGTCAATAACTTGTGTTTAAGTGTATAAATCTCTCTGAAATTATACCACAAGTTTCCATACTACAAAGGGATGGTTAAAAAGGGGGGCGGGTATGGTTCAAATCATCAAGCAATTAGGGCCAAAAAAGGGGAAAAACAAGGGTTTTTCTGGTTAAAGCACAATTTAGAAAATTTAAAATCAGTGAAGGGGAGGTAATCCAATTAAAATTTAAAGAACACTTATATATAAGATAAGATAAGGTAAGATATATTTTATTTCGAATAGTGGACCCATTACAGGCATAATCAGTACATTGATTTTTTATACCCCTGCTTTGAAAAAAGGGGGGTATACTGTTTTACCTCTGTCTGTCAGTCCGTCCGTCCGTCCGTCCTTCCGTCCGTCAGTCAGTCCGTCCCATGAAACTTTCGTCCCATTTTTCTCAGGAACTACAATACAAGGATTTCTGAATTTTGGTTTCAGGGTTTATCTAAGTCAGCTATACCGTGTGATGCGTTTTCAGACTGATCACTTGACAACTTCCTGTTTACCGAACACTAGTATGATTTTACACATGATAGCCAAGTTGAAAATTTTCGTCACATTTTTCTCAGGAACTACAATACAAGGATTTCTGAAATTTGGTTTCAGGATTTATATAAGTCAGCTATACCGTGTGATGCGTTTTCAGATTCATCACTCGACAACTTCCTGTTTACCGAACACTTGCATATTTTTACACTATTAATATTATCCACTTGCGGCGGGGGTATCATCAGTGAGCAGTAGCTCGCAGTTTCACTTGTTTTATCACACAATTGCAATAGACAATAAACAAAAATAAAAATAGAAATATGTTTGACAAAAAACATGAAATATAAATTGAGTTTATAATACATGAAAACCTGTATGTTTAGTGATTATTGACCATGCACCAGACACAGCATCACATCCATTATAGAAAAACAAAACAAAAAAACTTTGAGTTAAGTCCTTCCTCGTGGCTGATGCATATGAGCAAATAGTATTGTTGTTCATATGCAGGAGTCACCAAGGGCAGGTGCTTAAAGGACACTCAAGCCTCTTCACAGAAATCTGAAAAATTTAAACATTTTACAACACAAGCATAAACTAATACTTAAAAAAGAATTATGTTTGATTACTTGATTACCTCTCTTACACTGTTTGAAAATTATGTATTAAGAAATGATGATTGTCTTGAGATGTGTAGCTGTAAATTTATTTTTAGAAGTTACTGTTTATTAATATTAATTTTAACCATGACTGTATGTCATTTTATATTTTAATATTTTATGATGTCCATACTTGCCCCAACTGTTCAGGGTTCGACCACTGCGGTCGTATAAAACTGTGCCCTGCAGAGCATCTGGTTGTATTATGTCTTATTTTGGTTATAAACGACAGCCTTGTTATGGTTTTCAATGTTTTAATAAAGTTGATGAAGGTCATATGGTTTTCATTATTTGTATGTTCTTGTAAATATGTTTTAAATGAGGGGTGAAAGATACAAGAGGGACATTCAAACTCATAGATCGAAAATAAACTGACAACACCATGGCTAAAAATGAAAAAGTAAAACCCACTAATAATGGTACATAAGATACAACATAGAAAACTAAAGACTCCGCAACACAAACCCCACCAAAAAAACCGGGAGTGATCTCGGGTGCTCTGGAAGGATAAGCAGATTTTGTTCCATATGAGATTCATCTCTTTCTGCCAGTGTTAGCATTGATAGTTTAATGTCATCATCGTAAAGGATTGTAACACCTAAGATATCTTAAACTGTGGAACATAATTTATACAAATTACATAAAAGTGAATACCTATTACATGTAATAATCAAATCCATGTAAACAATTAAAGGGTTGCATTCTATCCTAGTTCTATGTGATGACGAGTGTTTCAGATATATGTTAGGTGAGAAATATTTTGTTATTTTCAAGAGGTCTTAAAGGAGTGGTTATAGAAATAATTGCTGATTATTGCTTCTTAATTTTGATCTACCAAACTTGGGAATTTCTTGCTTCATTGAAGACCTGTTGGTGACCTTCTGCTGTTGTTTTTTTCTATGGTCGGGTTGTTGTCTCTTTGGCACATTCCCCATTTCCATTCTCAATTTTATTAATATGTGAATGATGACTTTTGATACCAAATCACTATCCGGTTACACCAACAGTTAAACGAGTGATGACTGTTCTCAGATTTAAGCTTAACATTGCTTTCAATATCCAATATATATTTTGATGAACATATACCAGTATGAATGCATGCTATGTATAGGTGTATATTAAATAATTACACAGTTTTTGTGCTTGAGCAAAATTTATTGGGGGATAACTTATTTAACATGTTCACACTGGAAAAGTATTAATGCAAATATGTTAATTTTAAACTTCTGTTAAAGGAAAACAGTTTATAGCTGTGTGTGCTCCAACATGGGAAGGATTGACTTTTAAGAATTTAGAAGATCCCTGACATACCTAATATTCATGATAAATAGATATAAGAAGATATGGCATAAGTGCCAATGAGACAACTCTTTATCCAAGTCACAATTTGTATAAGTAAACCATTTATGGTCAAAGTACGGTCTTCTTGGCGTAGCCTTGCCTCACACCAACCAGGAAGCTATAAAGGTCCCCAAAAAAAGACTAGTGTAAAACCATTTAAATGGGAAAACCAACGATCTAATCTATTTAAAAGCGAGAAACAAACATTTATGGTCCACATCAACAAATGACAGCTACTGAAAATCAGATTCCTGACTTTAAATAGGACAGGTTGAAACAAATGCAGTGGGTTTAAACGTTTTAATAGGTACCAACCTTAACCCTTACCTGAAACAATAGTGTAACGTCACAATACTGTGTTCTCCTCAGGACCTTTTAGCATTATGGTAATGTGATGGTATTTTTCTTGAATGTGATGCTATCTGAATTAATTTTGTATAGGTTGTGCTATGGATGTGATGCTATAAATTTTAGAAACAAGATTGTGTATTTCAAATTTCCCTGTTTACCAAGATGCTTTATGAAATATCTGTGGAAAACACTGCAATATAGAAAGACACACTATAAAATATCAATTGAAATGGTTTAACTCAATCAAAAGACATTAACACAAGTGAACATACACTGAACAAATAAATTTGATCTTGGCGAATTATTAAAGAGATTCTATCTGAAACCAAGTTTTGGTGAAATTTTAATCTAAATATTGCTTTTATTCTTGTGTTATAAATGCATGCTTATTTAGGAGCTTAAATATTCAAAGCCATGTCTTGGTCTTTATAAACTTATATACAATATAAATATTCGTGAAAAATACATGTGTTAGTTTACAAGATTTTCAAGTATTCATAGCATGTAGCTGTCTTTATTTGTGTAAAAATGGAGTAGAAAAGGCACGCTTAAAATGCATAAATCAAAGTAACCAAAAAAATGGTGGTGAAAAAAAAAAAAGAAACCTTGACTGAGTAACATGAACACCATCAAGAACTGGAACTGATCTCAGGTTCTCTTAGAAGATAAGAAAATTCTGCTCAACATGTGGCCAGCGTTGTGTTGCTCATGGTAGGTAAGAAATTTTGTTATCTCAAAAAGAGGAAAAGGGAATAGGATTTTGACGGACAATTGTAACAGATCTGTTGTCATGACGATGGTATAAGCTTTTTGTATAAAGTTTTATGTTTCAGAAGTTACAATACCTGCTCCATACCTTGTATGCAGATGCTAATTTTACAAAGCTTCTGTCAGCCCTTTGTCCTTGAACTTATTTTCATGGTTCAGCTACCTACTTGATAAAAAATATTTCTGTCATGTGAAATACTCCCATAAAATGAGTAAAAGAATACCTAGATTTGGTAAATTGGGTCCATGATAAGTCTTCATGTCTGTCAGATAGGGTTCACCTAATGTTTACTTCACATCATGGATCACTGATCAAGGTTAAGTTTTAGTGGATCCTTTTGTCAGTGTTCATTTTAAAATATTAATTTTTTCAAGTTTGTTTGCTCTATAAGAATACCATCAGCCATAGGGCCACTTTATTTGGTGTATGGAATGATTGTTAGGTGTACATATCTGTCTGGCAGGTTTAATCTGACAGTGACCTCATTTCCAATGTTAAAATTTCTTGGATAGTTCCCGTATACTATAAGCAATAGGTCAACTGTATATGGTGTATGGAATCATTGCATGGTGTATGTGTTTTGTAGCAAGTTCATCTGACCTTAACCTCATTCTAATTATTCAACTGTCAATGCTCCAATTTTTAATCAGAATTCTAAAGGGAAATATCGGTTATTAATTTGATGATGTACAGCATGCAAATAAACTCATCATAGATACCAGGATTAAAATTTTATATTTACGCCAGACGTGCGTTTCTTCCACAAAAGACTAATCAGTGACGCTCGAATCAAAAAATGTTTAAAAGGCCAAATAAAATTTGAATTTGAAGAGCATTGAGGACCAAAAATTCCTAAAAGTTTTGCCAAGCAGATGCAAACAATGTCACTGTAAAAACATAAAAACACTTTGGCGAAATCTTTTCAAATTTAGACATGTTGTTTCCTGTAACTTAATGAAGGTAAAGTCCCATTTTCATGATTTTAGTTGTTGAGTTGTAGAAAATGGGACTTTACCCTGAAAATTTAACATTGATTAAAAGCGAAAAGTGATACTTGGCCCTTCCAGTTCTGAACCCTACAAAAGTAACTTTATTTAAAGGGGTCCATATTTGAAAATATCATGATAGTAAAAGTCTTGCATATCTATTATTGGGTTCATCCGTTTGTTATGATATTTGTTCCGTAAGTACTTAATCACAATTGCCTAATGACATCAGTGCTCAATATCAAATATAAGAATTTATTTAATTTTCTGAATAATCTGTGCAATTTAGCATTACAATTTTTCAACCACTCCCTCAACATAGGAACAGAAGTGACGATGCCCCTAAACACATGAATGATGTTCACTAAAATCAAAGTTTTTGACAGAAATGCAAGTTGTCTATTAAACTACTGCTGTAACATCTGTGTGGAGATTGAAATAGGTTAGAGTAAAGGACTGTGTATACCAAAATTACCATTATAATGGTAGATATAAAAGTATTGATTTTTCCACACAATTGTCTAAAAAAACAATCTGAGGTATTACTTCATTCAGTTAAAAGAAGCAAATTGATGTAATACATATAAAAAGCTGTGGTCATTTTATACAAGGGAACTCTTGATCTCATGCACTAGTAGTATAGGTACAACAATGTTTATTTTTGTAAACTTTATTTTCCAATAAATAGAATTTGAACATGATTATGATAGTATATATACAGTGTATGATACATCAAATTGCCCTCAATGTTTAAAGGTTAACAAAAAACAAGCACTACTAATATAAACTACATCAACATTTTAGCCAAAATCAATGAAGTATATTACTATAATCCAAAAATTATGAAAAAAACCCCAACATTTTTCTTCTTAAATTTTAAAAGTTACTAAAAAAAATTTGATTTAGAATAAATATAATTTAGCCCAATCCCAGGGAGATGTTTGAGTACATGAAATTCTTATAATTAGTTTACTGTGACTAAACGACCATAGGTATAACAGATTTTGGAAAGATTATCCTTTAAAGTTGCTAAATGCTTTCTTTTTTAATACCATAGGGACAAGATATTCATGTATTAGGTGCACAAAATTGTCAGACACATGTAAAGGGGGGGGGGGAAATTAGAGTTTCCTATATATGTGAACTAATAATCAGTCTGTTAAATGAATTAATATATTGGTGTAGCAATTAACCACACACACTGCTCCAACTAGTCAGTCCAAATTTGAGAGGTTTTGATTCAGTAACTTTCACATTAACAAGTATAATTTTTGCTTTAAACAGATATTAATTAAGTCATTTGTATTTTAATACCTTTATACGATTATTTAAACATAGAAAGACAAAAAACTAAAATTGAAAGACATTTCATGAAGTATTAAACCAGAAACAAACCTGGACAAATCAGAACTTTAATTTTTATGCCAAACTAAATCAGATGACATGACCCATTTATATTGAAAAAAAATCATGAATTAACTAGGGACAAACATGGACAAATTAGAAATTTAATTTTTACGCCAAACTAAATCAGATGAACTCCTTTATAATTTCTTGGACTGTATTTGAAGCAGAATCATGGTTTATTACCTAAAATTAATCATCCTATTCTTACAAATAAACAACATGCAGTTGTACAACAGACATAAACCATGTACTAAAATGACAAAATTACCCAATTGGCAATTGAAAATTCAGTGTATAATTTAAGAGCATAACACATTAAAATATCAGATTTTTTTTTTCTTTTAATCTGCAAGAAAACTTTTTATGGCAAGAATTATTAACAACTGAAATGAACATTTAAAGGAATCTTTATAAGAAAATGATGAAAGGATATAGTACTGTATATATTCAAAAATGAACTGACACAACTACAAAACATTTCTTGAATGCTACTTTGAAAAAGAACAAAAAATGCAAAATAAAACGGCAGTAAAATCAGCTGTTTAAACACACTTGAATAAACAAACATAAAATCTTGTATAATTATACTATGGTAAACATATTGGTTGCCATGTTAACATTGTTTTAGTAGCAAAACAAATTGCTTGATATCATGTATACATCATTTCAGCCATTGTTGACATCTTTTTAGGTATATAAACAAAGTCATCAAAATAACCTGCCAGTTCATTTACGCTCATATCATCAAGTCTAGCCTGCTGAGAACAACTGACTGGGTCACTGTCACTTGAATAGGATTCAGCACCAGATGACTTTGAAGTACAACTCTTGTTTTGTCTATGCCCACTATAATGACTGACTGTTAATTGATTAGAAGAACCTTCATCAGATGCGGCGGAGAAACTCGCAAAATCTTTGACCGTCTGTTTGCTTGCAATAGACCCAAATATTGCATCATTCTTATGAGGACTAGCCTGTGCTAATGGTTTAGTATGCTTTGAGAGATCTTGGTAAAATCGTGGAGTTTCTATTCCTTTATCTAATTTATGAAGTTTTAACCTTGCTGCTCTAATGACCTGGCTGCGATCTTTCTCTGAATGATGTATTTTTAACTTTGATTCCCTGATAATTTGTCTTGGAGACTTGGTTACTTTTGCATAATTAAATTTATTGACAGACTCTGGTTTATCTTTTGAACAACTACACTGGTGTTTCTTACATTTGGCAGATAATGTTAATCTCTGCATAGGAAGAGTTATATCCTGGGGATATGGTTCTGTTCTTGATGACTTTTTATGTTTCATTATTTTCCCTTTATCTGTCTTCCTATCTTCTTTATCACTGCAATATATAAGAAAAGGTATATAAATATTTTGTAAAACAAAAAGACTTCTGCTAAAAGAAGCAACGAAAAAATTGGAAAAATTCATCATTAACTCTTGACAGATTTAATGTAAACAGACAGTTGGTACATCTCAACATTCTGAACATTTTTGGCCATGACAAATTTTCCCTGTCTATTGCTGTTTTTCTAGACTATAGTCAAAACTTTGTATTTACCCCTATGTTTTATTTTTAGCCAAGTCAGCAATTTTGGTTGGCAGACAGGGTCATTAAACACATTTAATAAATTAGATACCCAAATGATGTTTCTGGGCAAGTATGGTTATTTTCATAGAAGAAGATTTATGTAAAAGTCTACAGACAAAGACGATGCCAAGTAATAGGCAAAAGCTCACACTAGTCCTTTGAGGCCAATGAACAAATGAAGAATTGTGCTTAGAAACATCAAAGATATATATGTTTATGACAAAAAAGAAATCTGCAATAACAAGTCCCTACTACCACTCCCATCCTCCCTATAAAAATTAGAATCAAAGAATAAAAGTTGAATAAAAGTTTTCCCATGGCAGGTATTATATCCTTACGTTCTCCATAATTCAGCTACTGACTGAAATGCCTCCTCTTTTTTTGCTGCCATGTCTTCCCTGAAAATAAAAGATTAATAGTAAGCATAACTTTATAAAAGCAACCAAGATGTCAATGTTTAACTTTTTGATGTTAGGGAAGGGTTGGGATCCTGCAAACATGTTTAACCCCGCCACATTCTGTATATATGTGCCTGTCCCAAGTCAGACTCTGTTATTCAGTGGTTGTCATTTGTTTATGTGAACATTTACATATAGTTTTTTGTTCATTTTTTGTACATAAATAAGGACTTTAGTTTTCTCGTTTGATTGTTTTATATTGTCATTTCGGGGCCTTTATAGCTGACTATGCGGTATGGGCTTTGCTTATTGCTGAAGGCTGTACGGTGACCTATAGTTGTTAATTTCTGTTTCATTTTGGTCTCTTGTGGAAAGTTGTCTCATTGTCAATAATACAACATCTTCTTTTTTATACGCAAGCATACACTTTATTGTGACTTATTTTCATTGTCAATCTTCCCAGTTCATGCAAATATGCCTATAAAATTGTACTAATATGTTGATACATTGTGTATATCATGTATACCACATTTCATAGGACACTAAAATCTTGGTATAAAAAGTGTTTCACATTTTCTCTTCAAAACTTTTGATGCCAGTTATCAGAGAAATATATACAATGTAGCCCTTTCCAAAAACTCATTCCCTTGTTGGGAAGTAGAACTGCACTGCAGGGAACTCGAATTTATACCTGTTTACTTGCCAACAAGGGTAATAATCTGTATTCTTTTGTGATTTTAAAATCAAATTTCTGCTATTAAAAGTGTGGGTTTTTTTTAAAGTGTGTTTCAAGTGAGTCCTATAGTGCTAAATATATCCTCCAGAGTTATGACTTATCATTATGGTTAATGTTATATTATATAAATTGACAGAGTATAGAATACATGTACTACAGTCAGGGGTACTACTTGTACAAGTTATTTTTATTTACTTGAAGAAGTAAAAAAAATATACACATATAAGTAAATAAATAATGTTTAATTCTAATATGACGTGCTTCTTTAGCTTTGTAAACAACACTGTGATAAAATTCTCGATAAAATATACTTAGCGCAGACTCAGAGATATACATAATAATGGCTGTTACAATATACTTGCCACGTAAATCTACATGTATTGGAACCTTTCTGCAGACCCCCTGCCGATTTTATTGTTTTAAAAAGGGCAATTAAAAAAAGACAAAATAAGTTTTTTTTCTTATTCGTATGCATAATAAAAAGAAGTAATGCACAAGAGCTCGGAAAAATCAACAAAATAAAAATTAAATAAAATTCCGCGAAAGTCTATTAATCTTTTTGGCGCATTTAAGTCATTTCAAAACATGACGTCATACAAATGAAACCGCTAAAGTTGAAAGTTTTCTGTTGCGTGAACCATCGGAATTCGAATGATATTGTATTAAAACTGATTTTTGAGGTAGGTTTTGTTTTATTTTCTATTCTATTGCATTATTCGCATATTTACTCGTTTCAGCAAGTCAATATGGCGGGTCCTTAGTTACAAAATGTCAACTTTGGATTTAACGGAACCTTACGAGAAAAACATGTAAATTAAAAATGGGAAATGTTGGGTTTGAGAATTTAAAGAATTAAAAAGTTTTTTTCTAGCAGTTATTCACGAACTACAATGTAACTTACGCAAGCTACATATTTATAAAGATATTTGAGCTTTATCTAGCAGGGAGTAAAAAGGAACAGCCACACACACAGCATACCCACCCTCGCTTCAGTTTTTTAATGACCGTATTTGTCCTATTAGAATCTAAATAATTCATGGAAGCCATATATTGTTGGAAATTTACACATGGCCTGGGCCGTGATATTCGTTAATTTTATCCCTCGCTAACGCTCAGGATAAAATTCGAATATCACGGCCCAGGCCATGTGTAAATTTCCAACAATATATGTATGGCTTCCATGAATTATTTCTTAAATAATCTCCCCTTAATTTTCTCAAAAATTTACTTGTGTAAGTAAATTTTTCTTACAATCCCACGAAAGTCCTCAAGTTTTGAGATGTCAATTCATGCCTTTACTGATTTTTCCCAGCTTTACTCAATTTTTTTTATAAGAGTTTGATGTTTCGTCTCATTAATTCAACAAAGAAACTGATTGCGCAAAGATCTGAAGAATTTGCGCAAGGCCTTCAAAAATAGCTCCTTGGGGGCTTGTAAATGAGCAGTGTTCTGAAGATAACAGACAAATTGGATTTTCATTGTCCACCAAATTACACTTAAATGATTAGTAAAGACATTTGCAAAGGGCAGATAATTTAAAAGTCTAATAGAGCAAAGAAATCATAAGAATTCAATAATAGGATGACTTTTTTACTTCTACAAGTAAAAAAATTTGAATGTCTAAGGGACATAACTCAGCCAATATTTTTTTTTACCTATACAAGTAAATAAAATTCACTTGTATAAGTATCCTACAAATTTACTTATATAAGTTTATTAATATTACTTATATAAGTATATTAATATTACTTCTTCAAGTAATTAAAAATAATCTTTACAAGTAGTACCCCTGACTGTACTAGGGCAAGTATAAAAAGAACTTGTTGTAATCTGTTCATCAAATATTTCAACCCTGGCTTGAAAATCTATGAATCTTTCTATTACTTTTCCTCAGTACAAATATATATACATGTGTATAGTCTCCAGCTAAAACATGTAATTCACATTTGCTTTTTTAAATTTTGAAAGCATTATTTGTTTGCAAAACAGAATTTCCTAAAATCACAATATTAATCTTGCAATGTTTATCCATTGTTTAACAGCAGACTGTCAGCAGCATTAACAATTCATTAATCAATGAAATACTTTTTGTATCATAGTATTTAGAAAGTTTCAGTGTGTGTTTAATTAAGTACCTTTTCATTTGAGGATCCACTTTTAAACGTTTAAATGCTGAATTCAAACGTAAACTACTGTTGCTTTTTTCAAGGGATTGTTTTTCACCACCCATGTCCTAAAAATCAAGGCCCTGAAAAAAAATTATCAAAAAATTATCGACAAATACAACAACACAAAAATATTTTCCATATACATGCAAGACAGTAAATATTTGGTCGTCATTTGCTCCTTCTCACATAATACATGATTTTCTTTTCTCTATAATCTTGCCTTTTTTAAGTATAGCTGTTCGTAATAACAATAATAAGGAGTGTTAGTTAACTGTCTTTCTATTTTTAATAAGTTTTTATCTTCTCAGATACACTTTAATCATTCCATGTTTTGCATAAAGATTTTAAGTAAGTGACTTGAGCTTGTTTACCATGGATGTTACAAAGATAACAGAACTGAAGCTAAGGAAGTCCAGTATCTAAAACATCTTAAAATGATTTAAATACTACAATTATACACATACATGACATATCAGTTATTCTAAATTATAAAAACAAAGTAAACCATCATTTGATTCCAATATTTATTTTAACCAGGTTGCAATACACAAGTGTACATGTATATCTTGTTACCTTATCATCAGAGACTAGAAATTCTGGACTAGCAATCTTAGTAAGTGGTCCTTCTTATAATTATTTCCTATTATTTTATATTATAACAAGGGTGAAAGAAGACATCTATGGAAAATGAATATTCCAATTTTGAGTTTAGGGGTTTCTTGCTAAGATTGACGTCACATTAAAACATTTGCAAACTCATTTCTTTTGCTCTATAACCATGATGAATTCAAACCCTTTCTATTGTGATGGTGAAATATAACAGGAAAATGTTTATTTTTTTTGGTGTTAAATGGCATAAAAAGATTGGTTTGACATTTTCAAGACAAACTTGCCAGGTTCAATCTATTAAGTTACTAGTTGTGCTGATAAGGTTAAATTAAGTTGGTTTTGATTTAGTTTAGAATTAGAGACAATAAGTTGTGCATAATAAAAGGTACATACATGTGAAGTACATGTATCTTTGACCATCAACCAAAAAGTTGGGTGCAAGTCAAATCAGGACCTGGTCAAATAGGCATGTGGTCAAATTGGAAACTATTCAAATCATCGCCTATTTGAAGTCAATTCAACATCTGATAATATTTGATATACATGTAATAGATCTTTCAATTTTTAATTAGAAATTTTACATTGTTAAAAATCATCATATTTAATTTCCACAGTTAGAATACATATAAGTTTGCTTATAATTGAAAAAAAAATATGTGGATGCTGAAACGATTTCATTTATGCCAATGTAAGAGGGTAGTAATGCCTTTTACCGTCAGGCATCAAAGTTTTACCATGATTCGTCAAACTATCCTTATTGTTATTCATCAGAGGTCTCAAATAATTATCATAACTGTCATTTTTGGGGAAAATTTAATGTGATTCGTCAAAATCAGTCAATTTTCTTATCGTCTAAAAGAAAGTGTACATTTTATCGTCATGTATCAAAAATTACTGTTAATATCATTTGGCAAGAATTTGTACTTGAAATTTGATTCGCCCTGTAGATAACCCCTTTAGCCTCACTGGACACAATTACGAACGATTTTTGAACTTTAATTATTTTTTTTCTTTGTAGAATACTTTTCTTGAATTGTTTGTACCATAGAATTAAAGATGTATGAATGCTTTTCATTTTGAATCATAACACACATAATTTTCTATTTACGTTTGGATACTTTGGTAAGATTTTCATGACCTGGTTTTATGGGTCAAGCAAGCCCAATATGGACGCAATTACAAACGGCACTATATTTATATATCTGGCAGAACAAATCAATGACAACAATCTAAATTTATGAAACATACATTAATCTTATCTTAAACACATTTCCTAAGAAAATAAGAAGTGTAATATGGTATTTTACTTCAAATTCTTCAGCAGTAGTTGAAGACGAAATTAGTGACAAAAAAATTTCTTTGAAAAGGAAATAATTCAGATTTTTTGTTTTTATGCAAGTTCTTTCACCTCAGAAGCACTGAATTGTCTTTTTAGTTAGTGAACCTATGATTTTAATTTATATTTAACCTTTACTTTCGGAGTTCTTGGGACTTTTCAATAAAAATACTTTTTTCTTCTGACAATGCTCAGGGTCAACCGAGTCTGAGAAAACGTTCATTTTTGGATTATTTGGCCAAGATAAAGGGTATCACGCATATGAACAGATTCAGGAGATATTTTTCTATCTATATAATGACAAAAGAAGGCAATCTGCCCTAACTTGTGTGCTTTATTCATGTAATTTCCAAGAGTAGGAGTCATTATTTTGACATTTACGAAACTTAATTTTTCGTCGTCTGCAACATTAACAAAGTGCACATGAACTTTTTTTTCGTGAAAACACAAGTAATGTAGTGGGTTTTTAATTAATAGAAACATTTATTAATTATCATGCATGAATATTATATAAGGGGGCAAACATTAAAAATCGTTCGTAATTGTGTCCAGTCGTAATTGCGTCCGGTAAGGCTACCACCCCCATATAACTGGTGCCGATTTGACTAAAATATCTTAAAAGACAGTTCCATAAAAATTATTTCGTTTTTCTTACACTTACAGGGAATTCACTAAAATAAACTGTCATCTGCACTGTTAAATTAAAAGCTTGTTAATTGTTTCAAAATTAGGCAGACTTCACGGGTATGAAGGTACAATGATTCATTAATTATTTCTATGACAATTTCATCACATAACGTGATTCACATTTGACTTTGCCTTCGGTTTGTTTACATTTTTTAGAACCCCATAAGTGATCAAATTTATCAATCGTGGCGCCATACTCATTTTTTAGAATGTTGTAAAAAGTTTCAAATAAGCTTACCCAACCCAACGCGATTTAGTTTAGAATTACTTCCACTGGTAATTTTACATTATTTCCGTCTCAACCTACAAACATGATAAGGAAATTTCCGTCGTCGCCATATTGCTCCAAATGTTTACGTCATAAGCATGTTTGTAAACAAATTCTAAAGTCAATGGAAAAATATAATGCATTTGATATTTGAGAATAAACTTTATGAAATAATTTTTGTTTAATGTTTATAGATTTTTATAAAATTCTATATTATTTTAATTTAATCTACATCAAAAATTGATGACGTAAAACACAAGCGACGTCAGCATGAACCATGATACGTGTTACAGATGAAGAAAAGTGCCATAAGTTTCACAGATTAACCATATTTAAGCTTCAATTTGACCAAACGGTAGTTTATCTCTAACAAGCACAATGGAGTTACTCGAGATAGTATCGCCAAATGTTGCCTTTCCAGTTGTAGGCGTTCTTTTATGTGCTTTTCTGGTGTTTGCATTTGGGTTCAAGTCACCAGCTCAGCCACCAAGCTTTAGTTACCTGGAAGATGACCACAAGAAAAAGAAATCAAAGAAGCAAAAGGTATTCTTGAAATTAAATGCACTTTTTGGTAAGCATTTGTTCGTGTGTTTTGTTTGATTACACTCTTCTTTGTATACACTAATGATTTACTGAATTAATTTAGGGATATGCTATATTTTACCTGTAGGGGGTCTCACTATATTAGCGACAAGAAGCGAAAAGAAGTGTCAAGAAGCGAAAAGAAGCGTCAAGAAGCGACAAGAAGAATAATTTTAGCGACAAGAAGACTATTTAGTGACGAGAAACCATTTTAAAAATAAATATAAAAAATTATACATTTCATTTTTGTTTGATATACATGTACGGGCCGAAATAAATTGATATATATTTTTTTATTATTATTTTGAACAGATAAAAAAGTGATTGACCGGCTAATATAATTTTTTTTTCTTTGACGCCTTACTTCGACGTCATAATGCTGAAGCTGCCATTTTCGGTTGGACTTTTGAGAGCACATTTTGTTCTCAACTTTGAGACCCAATTTAGCCATAAAATTTTCATTGAAGGCTAAAAAAAATGCATATATAAAAATTCTTACCTTTTATCATTTATGTGTTTGTTTGTGCAAAATATTTCCAATTAATCCCTACAGAAATAATGATATAAGTAACAATTCCATCCAAGGCGGAAACATGTCGACTGCATTTTAAAAAACGTTTATCTGATTTCTTTTTCGGAGATTATAAAATAAATTTTACACCAAACTCAGTAAAATTTGACAGACCCGAATTTCCGGAACCTTTGTTTTACATTATCCGAAAATTCAGGTCTGTCAAAATGTACCTAGTTTGGTTCAAAAATATATTTTATACTCCTAAAATGAAGAATCTTTAGGAGAAATCAGGTAAACGTTTAGATAAAGCAGTAAATTCCCTCTCAAAGTCTAACTGTTATGACGTCAAAGTAAGGCGTCAAAGAAAAAATTATAATACCCGGTCAAGACGTCATAATTATTTGGACTAGATTTGTCAGAGTTTTCAAATATTAAATCGTAACTGCGATAAGTACATTTTATCGTCATATCCCCCAAAATAACTGCTGACATTATTTGGCAAGAATTTTTACCGTTATTAGTCATTACAACCCTCGTACCTGTAGGATTATGCATTTAATGAAGATTTTAGGGACCGATCATGTATCTCTTTTAGCCCACTTTAGTTTGGTTTACTTAAAAAATATTACATTTAAAGGCATTGATTATCGATCTTACATGAGGGTTTGGATGGGGTTAAATGATTAAAGAATAATGCCCTCAAAAAATGAAGATAAGAGAATAACGGGCTAAAAAAATGAAGATTAGAGAAAAAAGGGGTTAATTTTTTGAAGATTAGAGAAAAAAGGGGTGAAAATTAAATATTTACAGAATAACAGACCCCCACCTCCCCCCCATCCAGACCCTCTTACATGGTTTGATGCAATATTGTGTAACAATAAAAAAAATTAAAGTGATCTTATTTGTCCATATCAATCAAATCTGTTCATAGATTTACAGAAAAGAATCAGTTCTTTTTTGTCCTTTTCTGTTCTTTTCTGTAAATTATCGCTCTTTTCTGTAAGTCATGGAGTGGAACCCAAGTCAAATTTGTTCTCCAAATTAATGATGGTCTTATTTTAAATGTTTCAACACTCAACAGTTTTTAAAGCAATTGCATTAACTTCAGATTATTCGAATCTTTTAATTTTATCATGCTGCTCATTTTTTGTATTCAATTGTTGTAATTTTTGTCAAGTAAATATATTATCATTATCAATATATATAAATAAAGGTAAAGGCAAAAAAGTATAACTTGCAAAGTAGCAGTGCTAAAATATTTGAACAATATGCACACATTGTAATTTATTTGCACTGGTATGATTGAAATATATTTTGTTTTTAATGTGGAATACATGTAAATCCTAATGATATTTTTTATTTGATTTGCAGGACACACAATAGCTTCAGAATTTTGAATTTCCTTTCATATATCTTTACATACATGATAAATAAATTAGGTTACTAACTTTTTCTTCTATTTATAGCAAACTAAAGGTCAGACCAATGGTCATGCTGTAACTGAACCAGAGACCCAACCAATCAAAACTGAATCTTCTCCAAAGCAAAAGAAACAGACCACACAAAAGCCTGCCAAACCAACCAAACAAGAGCCTGCTAAAAAGGTATTTATTGTTATCATTGAAAAGGTACCCAAAAAAAATCGTCATTTTACCAAATGTGTAAATATACTAGCACCTAGCTAAATATAACATCATATTGATCACTATCTTAATACATTGTACCTATTGTGTGAGAAAGCAGTGTCTTGCATATCTGTGCACCAAGTCCATTGTTTACTTAGGTTAAAGTCAGCCTATAATAGATCAAAGTTTTTGGCTAATAAAGTTATGACTATTATGGCATTAAGTTGTGATCACATCAATTTGAATCTGGATTCATGTACACATGTTCATGTTCATTTTGATGTGAACTTTTAATTTTAGATGCCAAAGTATGGTTTTGACCCTGATATTATGGTTGAATGAATATGGAAATATTTGTATATTTCATAAGTACTTTGCAGCTCATTTTGAATATATACCAGATTGTTGATACATAAATAGTTTACCTACTTGAATGTTTCTTTTGCAGAAGAAAGTTTTGAAGGAAGCTGAGGAAGAAAAGAAAAATGTTAAGAATGTACCTGTTCCTGATGATACTGGTAATAATTCACAATATTTACTATTAAGAATGTACCTGTTCCTGATGATACCGGTAATAATACACAATATTTACTGTTAAGAATGTACCTGTTCCTGATGATACCGGTAATAATTCACAATATTTACTGTTAAGAATGTACCTGTTCCTGATGATACTGGTAATAATTCACAATATTTACTATTAAAGGGAAAATTCGCGATTTTTTACTTATGGTTTAAATATGTTCATTATGACAAAATATATATATTCACAAAGTTTTATCGCTATATGTCCAGTAATAAAGGAGAAATTCAACAATTAATGAATTTTTTTTAACTACTTCCTGTAGGTCGTGACGTTTTCTCCTGGTTTTTGCATGCCGGGATTTAAAATACAATCAGTAAAAGTCTTGGTTTTTAATGATATTTAAACGTAATCGTAAGCGCGCCGATGACTTATGGTTTATCTAATAAACATCCGATAATAAGAAGATAAGACGCACAGACGTGCAATTGTACACATTCATGAGATAAATTTTCTATGTTAAACGTATATATTCGAATTATTTTAGTAGACAACCAAAAAAGTTATAAATTTATTAATTAATGCATTTTCGGACTGATATATGAGGTGAACAAATTAAAGTACAATAATCTGTAAAGACAATATGTTGGTGTACTCTTATTGACCTTTTACTATCTCTGCTTTGACTAGATTTATACGATGTGTGTATTCACGGTTCTGTGGCAAATTGAATACTCTTAGATGGCTTGTTGAAAGGTAAATTGTTATTTGCACTTCGGTATTTAACCACGCCTCTAGGGCACACCTTGCCAGGTGTGACTGTCTATTCGGATCAGTGGATTATAAAACAAGGGAGCATTCAATATACACATCTATAATACTAATTCAAGTTTCAAGTTTGTTACAAATAAAAATAGATCGCCGTGGAATTATTTAATTATATTTGCTGTATCATTTATTTCAATTCAAATAAATTAATTTACTAAGTAATAAAATTTAAACAATTTTCGTTTAAGACGGGAAACTTAATTCATGTGTCAGAATGAAATGATATACACCTCTTGTCCTTGATGTATGTCTCATTAAAAAGGGGGAATTAGAAATAGCTTTACCAAAGCATTTTGATTTTCTTTATTAGGCAAAAAATGTACGAGAACACTTACATTTAGACTTTTGAAAGCCATGTATTAATGTATATCTGAAACTATCTGAAGATAAGTAGATAAATCTACCGAAGCGGAGTATAATATGTACGAACAAAGAAAAATACTTTTGTTTTTAAATCTTTGCACATTCATGATTAATTATTGTTATCTATTACTCATTCAATTACTTAATTGGTACCTAAAATATGTCTACCGCTTGGCATTAAAACTCGGTGTAGTAGGAAGGGTTTTATTACATATACTAGATTATATTATTTGGATGAGGATTTGAGCTATCCTATAAAACACATTTATTAGTTAACTACATTCGAGCCCAAAGGATATTAACTTAAATGATTCAATTAACTTTACTCACATATTACTTATATTTCTATCTTATGATTTTTGCGTGCTTGTTTTTATAGAACAGTTTATATATGGTCCAAAAATTTATCATAAAATCATAAATAAAAATATCTTGTTCGGAGAATGATAGTACTATAACAGTGGTTCCAGTCAGTCAAAAGAGTCAGATTTTGACGAGTATGGTCATATTGGGTACGCACTAGAGCCAGGGTATACCGAAGAAGAGCTCCATAAAATGGAAGCTGCAGAAAGTTCCCGAAATCAAGATATCCTTAGCAACCATCGCTAGTTTTTAAAACGCAGATTGGTGTTCGTGTACTAACTGCATACTTATGCCGTTATTAACGGAATGTCTATGTTGCCACTAATTTACTCTCTTTGATCGTAATATTGAATTGGGTGAATGCATAAGTAACAGCATCGATTTCATAACAGTTTGTCTGAACCCGGTTGTTCTTGAAACTAACTATATAAGGTTTTTTTAAGTACAATCGTATTCATATTATACATGTTAAATGAATGAACAAATATTAAACCTATCTGTTTATTGTTTTCCGTCAATGTCTGCTCATCGCCAGAAATAAAGTTTGTCGCACGAAAAAATGTTGTTAATTCCAGAGTCAAAATTTAAAGAACTTATTTTCCATGTTTTCTGGTATTGTTCGAAAGAGAATTGACCTAACAGAAGAATTACTATCTTAGGCTGTCAGTAACACATGTAGAGTAGTGGGTTGTTGTTGGACATGCAAATCTTATAAAGTGTATCATCTGTTAAATTTGCAGGTCACTGAAAGGGGAAGTTCCATACGGAAGTAGGTTTTGAGATTGATTTTTTTTTATATCCAGTGACACATTTTACATGCGTATTCTTGAACGTTTGATACATCATTTACTCTCAAATTGCAAAAAACGAAAACTTCCACTTGTATTTATAGTATTTGTTGAAATAGTCCTCGTCTCACAACGTATAATACTCTATCTATTTGACCAACGATGTTCAAAAACAAAAGACAGCGAATTTTATGTCATCTTTCCCTATTTTTGAATGTAACTTATAAGGCTGTTCAACTGGCAAGAATACCGCCAGAGACATATATACATGTCTCTGATACCGCTAAAGCCAAGGAATTGTATATTTAAATATACAATTCCTTGCTAAAGCGAACAAGCAGTTTATTCTTTAAATTGCTATCATATCACGGCAAGAAAGAAAATAAATCCCGAAATTGATTTGAAACTTTAATACTCAATAGTTTTCCTAGAAAATACTCACACCCCTTTGGGATTATTAGTGTACGTCCAGTTGCATATATTTTACATGAATGTCGGAACAATTGTGATGATGACGAATTTCTTCCTTTATTCGAGAACAATCTAATTGATACATAAAACTGGGATTTTACTATGTTCATAACTTCGATGAACCAAAGCAAGATATATATCGACCTGTATTTAAATCAAACTGGTTCTCTTCTTCTTCTTCTTCTTCTTTTGGTATACAATATAGTCTGATACATGTATATATTTTAAATTGCACTATAGTCCCGTAACTTTCTATCCAGGCGTATAAGCCAACATCGACAAGTGCGTACATTTTTTAAATCAATATTTTTGGTATGTACCAGTCTGTCCTTTACTATAATTGACAAATTACATTTTCCCAAATTAACCCTCGGAAAAAATATGTATATAGATTTTTAGTTCTTCAAATCTTTTTTTTTTTTTGTGGTATTTTTTATATTTTCATAAATAATATTCTTTACACCAGAAATGTTATTTATAAACAAGCGTACGAGTTAAATTATTGGCATCATATCACTTTCGGACACACAAGACAGAGATGTGTATTATACACCTGATAGTTCAAAATGGAAAGTTATAAGTCTGCCGTGTACACTGATCAATACCTACAGAAGTGAAACGATGCATGAACTTGCAAGCCCGACAGGAAATCGCTTGAATACCCGGACGTGTCACCTGAGTCCTCACACCCCTCACAATACCTTTGGGAGTAATACCTTTAGCCATGCTGGTGATCAGATGAGGAAAGATCCGAATTTATTTGAATAAAGTTTATTACTTTAAAGAATTATGAACGAATTAGATTTTTGAAAACAATTTTCACGGAACACTTATTTATTATTTGAACTGTGACTCTTTAACTAATTCCAATATTAACAGTTTAAAAATAACAGATATATAATAATGGTCATTTAAAAAAAAATAAGAACATTTTCCGTATCAAGTTTATAGTTAGTCAGATAAAACAATCGTACGATTGACAAGATATCGACACGCAATTACGACTACATCGGTTACTGTAGTTTTGGTCCTTTGTGTTTTATAGACATATCGTGATTATAATCGTAGAAGATGACAAGATGGCGGAGCGTGGAAAATTGATACTCAAATTTTAAAATCGATGTTGATCTCTTATCTAGCGGAATAAAACTTTAATATCTATAAATTTGAGCCTTTTTATACAGAATGGACATAATATCAATTTTTGATTTTTTGGCGAAGTTTCCCTTTAAGAATGTACCTGTTCCTGATGATACTGGTAATAATACACAATATTTACTGTTAAGAATGTACCTGTTCCTGATGATACCGGTAATAATTCACAATATTTACTGTTAAGAATGTACCTGTTCCTGATGATACCGGTAATAATTCACAATATTTACTGTTAAGAATGTACCTGTTCCTGATGATACCGGTAATAATTCACAATATTTACTGTTAAGAATGTACCTGTTCCTGATGATACCGGTAATAATTCACAATATTTACTGTTAAGAATGTACAGTACCTGTTCCTGATGATCCTGGTAATAATTCACAATATTTACTGTTAAGAATGTACCTGTCCCTGATGATACTGGTAATAATTCACAATATTTATTGTTAAGAATGTACCTGTTCCTGATGATACGGGTAATAATTCACAATATTTACTAAAACTACATACATGTAGTTTAATAGGAATGCAGAATTTTTAAAACCAGAGGATGTTACCTAAAAACTTTTAAGAAAGGATGAAGAATATGAGAAAATACCAATAACCATATCATCACAAATTGTAACAGCAATTAACAAATAATTGGAAATATAAGAAAGCTAAGAGAAATTGCATACATGAGATACAAAAAAATAGCATGCATTTGGATAGGAACAAAAGACTGCTTAAAACAAACGTTATGTATAGATATATATTATAATTTGGTAATTAGTTGGTTCAGTTTTTCATACTTCAGTGAAATAATTTTGCTGTTTGTAATATATGCAGATGGATGGACAACCTTGGTGAAAGGAGGAAAAAAGAAAGGAGGAAAGAAAACAGAAACTGTTGAGGAAAAGTTGACTGCAGAAAAGATTGTTGAGAAGGTTAAAGAAGTAACTGCTGTTGTTGTATCTGAGGAACCTCCACAGGAGCAAAGGAACAAAAAGAAACAGAAGAAAAAGGCAGGAAAGGTAAAATTTGTAACAATACAAACATATAAAAAATACACTTAAGAACGCAGAACTCATTTAAAAATAAGAGATTTAAGTGAAAAAGAAATGACAACACATACATGACATATTTAAAGTATTTATTTGGCATACGGTAAGTTAACTGTTAGCTGTATTCAGTTTTATCAAATAAAGTTATTCTCTACAAATTCCATTTCCTGTTTCAGGAAGCAGATGAAGTTAAAGTAGAGTCCAGTAAACCTCCAGTTGAACCCGTCAAAGTTCCTGAACCAAAACAGGTAAACAGACATATTTTATGTGCTTCATATCATGGGATCAGCTTAATGTAGCTGCTTTAGAATTACTTCATAATAAGAATTAAGTCTGTATTGGAGAAATATTGTAATTTGGATCACCAAACAAGCCAGCAAAACAATGGATGTTGGTACAGATAACTATATCCTTTGATTAAGATACAGGGGTATCATTATCTTTCCCGTTATTATCATTTTACTTTTCCCATTTGTAGTTGGTACTTTCCATTATTATCATTATCATTTCCATTATTATCATATGATAATGAACACCTTATATAAAGATTCCCAAAATCTTATCAGTAGCATAGAAGGATGAAATGACTGGTAACCGCCTTCCCAAAGAATAGCCAGATGATGTGGAAAATGGGGATGTCCCAGGTAGGAGGAAATATTAAAGGGGCACTGAATTTTTGCAACTCTGATGGTAGAAATGGCATTATGGTTTTGGTTCAAGATAGTTTGCCTTGAAGTTAAAAGTTCATGTGTGTATTTTGAGGTTAATTTTTTGTCGAGCCTGCAACTTTTGTTGCAGAAAGCTCGACATAGGGATAGCGGTTTAGCTCACTTCTTAAAAGCTTTATATTTTAGAAGGTGGAAGACCTTGTTGCTTCATACTTTGTATATAGATGCTTCATGTTACGAAGTTTCTGTCAGTCACATGTCCAATGTCCTTGACCTCATTTTCATGGTTCAGTGACCATTTGAAAAAAAGTTTAAATTTTTTGTAATGTTGAATTCTCTCTTATTATAAGTAATAGGATAACTTTATTTGATATGTGCGTACCTTGCAAGGTCCTCATGTCTGTCAGACAGTTTTCGCTTGACCTCGACCTCATTTCATGGATCAGTGATCAAGGTTAAATTTTGGTGGTCAAGTCCATATCTCAGATACTATAAGCAATAGGGCTAGTATATTCGGTGTATGGAAGGACTGTAAGGTGTACATGTCCAACTGGCAGGTGTCATCTGACCTTGACCTTATATTTATGGTTCAGTGGTTATAGTTAAATTTTTGTGTTTTGGTCTGTTTTTCTCATACTATATGCAATAGGTCTACTATATTTGTTGTATGGAATGATTGTAAGGTGTACATGTCAAATGGGCAGATGTCATGTGACCTTGACCTCATTTTCATGATTCAGTGGTCAAAGGTAAGTTTTTGAGTTTTGGTCTTTTTATCTAATACTATATGCCATAGGTCAACTATATTTGGTGTATGGAAATATTTTATGATCTTTATGTCAGTCGCGCAGGTTTTATTTGATGGTGACCTCATTTTCACGGTTCATTGCACAGTGTTAAGTTTTTGTGTTTTTTGTTTTTTTGTCTACTTTTCTTAAACTATAAGTAATGGGTCAACTATATATGTTGTATAGAAGCATTGTTGGCTGTTAACTGTCTGCCTGGCATGGTTCATCTGACCTTGACCTCATTTTCAAGGTTCATTGGTCTTTGTTTAGTTATCTTGGTTAATGTTAAGTTTATGTGACAGTTGTAATAAAACTTAGCTTTATACTTAGGACTATCAACATAATATCAATGATTAGTATAGAAGGCGAGACATTTCAGCGTGTGCACTCTTGTTTTTAATTGAAGCAAAATTAATGTTTACACTGATTTTGTGATTCACTGAACAATATGTATGAGTGGGCCATGATAGCTTTAGGCATCATGGACACCCATTCTTGTTTTCTGATTATATGTGTGCTGTCATTCTTAACATAGTTAAGCATGATTCCTAGACTGAGGATGTACACAAAAAGAAAATAACCTTTTGAAATTTAATAATATGTGTATGGTTTTCAGTTTTTTCCAATCAGAACTCAAATAGGGATTATTTAGTAAATATATTTTTAAGACATCATATCAAACATTTTTTGCTATGAATCAGAGGATTATAAACTGGTTATTAGGATCATAGAAATAATGGATGAAATAAATATGAACTAAATGTTGCTTGTATATGTCTTCACAAACATTAAGATGTCCTTAATTGTTATATTGATTATTTTCATTCATTCTACAGGATGAAGGCAAATTTGAAGAAGCATCTAGCAAGAAAGCTAAATCTAAAAAGAAAGCTGATAGTCAGAAAGAAGAAGTAAAAGTTGAAGCTAAGAAAACTGAAGTTAAAGCTAAAACTGAACCTAAAGTTCAGACAGAAGCAAAAGCCAAAACTGATACCAAACCAAAAAAGTCAGTAGAAACTAAAACTGAAGCCAAACAAGATGTTAAACCCAAGGATGTAAAGCAAGAGGCTAAACCCAAGGATGTAAAGCAAGAGGCTAAATCAAAGGATGCCAAGAAAGAGCCTAAAGCTAAAGAGACCAAACAAGAAGCTAAGCCAAAGGAAGCCAAGCAAGAAGTTAAACCAAAAGAGGCCAAGCAAGAAGTTAAACCAAAAGAAACAAAGGCAGATAAACAGAAAGAAGGAAAGAAACAAGAAGAAGCCAAACCTAAGGAAGACAAAAGTGAAGGAAAGACAAAGAAACAGACGAGTGAATCTAAACCAGAGGAAGCGAAACCAAAGACTACTGAACCAAAGAAAGGAAAAAAGGCTGCTGAGGTATTGTTAAGATTGTTATCAACCTGTATTTTAATGATAGTTTTAAAGATTTCAATCAGTAACATGCTGTAAGCAAAATGCCTTTGCAAAGTGTTGTCTAGCAAGAACAAATAAACTAACATCTTCAGCAAATAATAAGGATATTTATTATTCGAAAGCAATTCTATAAAAATAACAGGCACTATAAATATATTAACTGTTTGTATAAAAGATTTAGAGCACACAATAACGTGTGTAATAAAAGTTTGCTCACTTTCAAGATTGATCATGCGTATCAATGAAAACAAATACACAGCAATAGTGAAATTTGGATGTAAGCACTAAATCAGGAATTAAGTGAAATAAAACAGGTAATTAGTGGTTACAAATAAAGTGTAAGATAATCTACAAGTTTAATAACTTATGTCACAAGAATGCTACAACTGTATAGGAATTTTCTTGATAAAGTATTAAGATATATTCAATAATAAAAAAAAATCCATATGTTTGGAAAATCAGTGGAATAATCTAAAATATGTTGACATGTTTTCAGTTTTTAATTGAACTTTAATGATTTATCTATTTCAGAAAAGTGAAGCCAAAGCTCCGACCAAACCAACAACACCTGACCAACCTGCAAAAGGTACTAATGATTTTGTACTCATAAATCCCCAAGGTATACAATTATGTTTAGTATTTCTGTCTTGTGTAAACTAATTTTTGTGCTGTTTTCACTTTTCTTGATTGATGGGAGAAAAATATTTCTCCTCCATTGGACGAAATTTGATTATGATGTCCAATTTTCTTGTGTTTCTTACAAATTTCCTATTGTGACAACATCAAAAAAGGGGACCATACCTGATGACGTCACTTAAAAAGTACACTAATTTCTGCAAAACTTTGAAAAGGAAAGATAAAAATCATTAAAGAAACAGAGTTTACCACTATAACTCATGTATCTCCACTCTCAATAGTTAGTTTTTAATACTTTGAAAAGCTTGGCAACCCTCGCACTTGAAATATTAAAATTGAACTGTTTCTAGTGGAAAAATATCGTAACACACTTGTTGCTGTGGTGAAACCTCTATTTCTATGATCATGTTGATGGGGAGGGTACAATAAGATAATACATCTATCTTGAGCTAAAACCATACAACATTATGCAAAATTTTACGCTGTTTCCTGTTTTTCAAATTTTACAAACTCAACATAATCATTTTAAAATAATAATCTCATTTCTGTTAAATGGCTGTCAGAAGAGAAAGGTAGGACTGCTTTATATCAAGGGAAGAAAAAAAGTCTGTCTACTTTAACCGAAACTTTAGCAGCTAAGTTGGAAGTGAATTCTTCAAATGGTTTTTTTTCATTCCTATATTTAATTTTTTTTAAAAAGGATTGATTTTTAGGCTTATTGTTGTAATCTTCTCTACATGTTAATCTATTTATATGTTTTGGTTTATTCTGTACCCCTAAATTCTACATTAAAAAATCCAGTGCGGATGAGTTTCATTTTAGATTTATAAAAATCAATGACAGTACCATTGATTAGACAGTAGCTTTTATAATCTCAATTGTAACTTTGCTTAAATTTTTTTTAAGAGATCGGTGATTTCAAAACTAAATGATCTGATCTTTTTTATAGAGGAACTTAACTTTTATAGCAATTTGTCAGATCACAAAAAGACTGTCAATAATGTTTATTATTAAAAAAAAAAATTGTATACAATGTGCTTTAAACAAACATTTGTTTCAGATGTGGAACCAGAGAAGTCCTCACCAGTTGACAGTGATAAGAACTCAGCTGGATCTGACATGTCTGTTTCTTTTGATGAACTTGGAGGTAATTGTTATATTAGATGCTGATACCATTAAGGGGAGAGAGGTAGAAAGCCAGAAACTAAGCAAGCTTTGAGTGGCACATACATGTTAAATGTCTATACATTAACCATATATGTAGCTCAATAAGGGGTAGGGGGTTGGCATTTTAAGATGGACATTGTCACTCGAAGTAAATGTAAAACTGTGTATGTTGTAAAAAAATATTGATAGATGGACATGTCACTCTTAGAAAATGGACAGCTGTATATATGTTGTAACTTGTATAAAATCATGATGAGATAGACAAGTCACTCTAGGTGAAAGAACTACTTTTTACATGTATGTTGTATGAAAATATTGTAAGATAGACATGTGTCAGGGTTCATATCACATTTTACATCATTTTCATCGGTCTTTAATCCTTTATCTTTTGTTAGGTTTTGTCTTGAGGTTCAATCCAGGTTCATTCCACAATTTTCTACATTTGAAAATGCCTGTACCAAGTATGGAATATGACAGTTGTCCATTCGTTTGATGTGTTTTATCATTTGATTTTGCCATTTGATTAAGGACTTGAATTTTCCTCAGAGTTTAGTATTTTTGTGAATTTACTCTCTATTATAATTTGCATGTATAATGGTTCTATTTTAGATTCCTGGGTAGAAGCTAAACCAAAGAGTAAAAAGAAGAAAGCAAGACGTGAGAATTAATGAGAAACCATTCCTGTGAAACAGGTGTAAAGTGCTACAGAGCCAAGGCCAGACATAAGATAGAGAACCCCTCAAGTCTCATATTAAGTTGGACTTCTATTGTTTTGTTATGCATGTAACAAAAACAAAGCTAAAATATGTAAATGGCCTGGGTTTCCAATGTCAGAAAAAATTTGTTTATGTTTACGATATTTTCTGTTAGCTTTTTTTGACATTTTTACATCTTATTGATTGACAATTTTACACTTTTGTGAGGACCATTTTTTTCAAGCTTTTTTTTTTATGAATTAATAGATATATTTTTTCATTACTTAAAATATGAGTACTCAGTTTTGTTTCGAGGGGAAATACTAGTAGTTTTAATGAAAGTGCTTGTCAGATAAACTAAGGTATTATATTTGCAATTTTTTTTAATTCTACGCACACTTAAAAAAATACCAAAGAATCCATGACATTTTTTTTTATTGAGTCAAATGATTATCAAAACAGACATGATCCTTTTATAGTGAATGAAATGAGTAGGATTTTTAGGGACTATTTTAGTTTGACTTTACAGTCAGGTATTAGTATTTTAATTAAATTTATGTATGGTGTTTTCTTCTTTCAGATAAAAAATAAAAACAAAATTTTGATTGCAAAATTCTAATAAAATCATAAGTCTGAATTGAAAGCCATGACAAATAGTCAAACATAATCAAATGAAAATGTCTCAACATATAAGAAAAGTATTATAAAAGAAATGACTCATTCATTATTCATACATGTTTATAATTCCTTTATACTTCTTTTTATCATTATAAGATATTTGGTGAGGGGATCAATGCATGCCATGTCAGTTTAGCCTGTTTTTAAATTGGTTGAGTGGCAGTACTTTTGTTACTTCTCGGTAAATGTAAAAATGACTAAGGGTAGGTATATAACTGGTGCTATGTAAACATCTAGTCTGTTATTACAGCAATATTTGTATCTTATATCATAACTGATGTTTCATAACACTGACAAAACTTTTAAAACATATCTAAAATTTAGCTCAAATAATTTCAATGACTTTGCAAAGAAAGGTTCACAATTTTTATTCATATGGATTTTTTTTTAATTTTTAGTTTTAGATGGTAGAAGAATTAACTCTGTGTAGCATTAGAACACCAGATTCTGGTTTAATACCACAATTTTAATCCTTGTCATTGTATATCTATACATGTAAATACACCAATAATTTATATCGAAAGACGAAAAAAAATGTATTGTTACGATTGATTAAGTTTTAGAAGATCATTGAAGACATGGTTTTTTGTCATAAAAGATTACTGATAAATGTCTGGTTATGTCCAATTATACAATTCCTGGAAACAAGGTTTTTTATAAAGGACTTGAGAACATGTACATGGAACTGCAGGACAGTTCATAATGAAATTAGAGATTTAAAGAAAGACACAAATATTGTTTATAATGATTTATAAAGGTGTAAAATACCAAATTAGTAAAGTTAAATACTATTGTAAATGCACCAGAAATTGTTTTAGTTAGTGTGATGGACTATGGTGTTAATTGTATGTCAGATTTGAATTACAGTGCATGCTGAATAGTACAGAATATAAATTATTTCTTCATATCAGGAACTCTTGAGTTTGCTTTAGTTTACACAGAAACTTTTCCCAGGAGAATTATAACTCCGTCCTTTGGAAGTGTGGTTGTGATGATGCATGATCGGTGTCTTATTCTTTTGTGTCAAAGACTGGCATTATCTAGGTAACTGTGATTAAAAAGAGATTATGTCCCTTGAAAATTCCTGGATTTTTATTCTTCGAGTATCTAGCTGAACATACAAGGAAGGATTCTCTCCTTATGTTTGTCAGACTTAGTGAAGTGAGAAATCGAATTGTCTATGACAATTTTGTCTGAAATTCCAAAATTAATCAATATTTTAGCATTTGAAAATTTTAACAGCAAATAATGACTTTGAATAATAAGAAAGGGAGTTAGTTGTTGATAATCATGACACCATTATCCTTGGTAATGTTCATTAATCTAATTTGTTCAGTTATTGAATTTATTTTTGCTACAATGAATTTGAAGTTTGTTAAGTATGCTTCAATGGAATATGATGAGAAATAAATTCCAGTGATTATCAAGGGATCTATGTGGCATTGTAAAGACTAACCAGATTACAGTTAAATCATAGTTAAGATTTTAAATCTGGTAGGTTGAAGAAAAATCTTTTGTTGCTCTTGAAAACTGAATATATTCAACTACAATTTCAAAATGTCTTAATGATAAAAACATTAACTTGCTCCTCAAGGGTTAAACTCTGAAACTTTTCAGGAGCAATTGAAGATCTGTTTTCTATTGAAAGGGACACAAGAAGAAGCTTCAAATTTAATACATTAATATTCACTGATCAATAATATGTAGTTTACCTATATACTTTATTTATAATGGATAATTAGGAGAGAAAAGTAGAAGATTTTAGTAAATAATTAATTGTATGTTATAAGTAAGTTTAGCACCATGTGCTGATGTTCATGATTGATAATGTGTGTGAATGTGTTGGTATAGGGTATAAATGAATGAACGGTGGTAAAATGTGGACAAAATTATTTTTGTATATATAATTATTAATATATTATGTATATGTATGTCAAATTATATCAAACATGTCAGATCTTCCATACTTATTGTTATTTTTATTTCTCTTTAAAAGATTGTTATATTTTTTGTTTTTTGAATTTGACCATACATGTGCATGTAGTTGATATGTTGTCAGCATTTCTGTTGTCTTATTCAGACCTCATAGTGCAGCTTGTATCGTAAGATGAAAGGTGCATACCAGTATATATTGCTTTCAATTGTAAATTTATTAACGAGAAAACTCTTTTTTATTTTACTTATATACAAGAAAAATAAAAAAAATAATTACATAAAGAACCAAATAGTTACTTAACATCAGGAAATTTTAAGCATTTTAGCTTTAATATGTTACAGTTCAGATTAAAAATGTAAAAACACAAATGTATATCAAGTGCTTTTCATGTACAATTACTTTTGGTATTATTCTGATATGTTTTAAAAACAAAAGTCACTGTAAAATGAGTGCAATTAAAGCAATAATCCTAAAGTAAGTGGGTGAACTAGAAATATCCATCTGTTCACAATTGTAAAAGAAAAACATACCAGTGAACATTTACTGAAAAATCTCATGACGCTACAGAATATTTACTTGTGTTGTCAGATTTGTCTAAGGGTGCTTATGATTATAAATATCTGTTAGGGAATTTATCTTCTGGATCAGGTAAAAATGTTAATGCAGAGTTTGACAATAACCTAATTGAACAATGAACTGAAAAAATGTTAGGAAGAATAATCTTAAAAAAAAACATCAATATTTAAAACTATAATAGTGTAATACAGACACCCATCATGAAACTATGTAAATTCCGTCAAAATGCGGTATTGTCAAACTCTGCTATTTATTGTAAGAAGTAATGGTGCCAGTCCTTGATTGTTGTTGTCTTCCAATACTATCATGTTAATATCAGTCATCACAGAGACTACACTACATTCCATGTCACAAATATTCCAGCTGTATTGAATGTAGAAATTTGCTTGGTAATGGATAAATGCTTTTATTTCATCTGCTGTCATGACTTTAGCATTGTATGTAAACCATTATATGAAAAGTGACCAGAGCAGCCAAAAATAATTTCATATTTATGAGATCAGGGGTTAAATTTAGTTTAGATTAATGTAGTGGAAGGACTTGTCATGTTTTTAAATCACAGTTTAATGATCTTCTTGTGCATATATTTGAAATACTTTTGATCAATAGATAAGTCCAACTAGTGAACCCTGTATTTATGAAGAATTTAAGACCTGATGAATCAAGACCAGGATCAATAGTTTTTGAACCCCTGAAAATAGTTGTATAAATTTTCTTTTGTGTACATTAAGTGAAACCAAAAAAAAAGCTGCCAAAATATGAATTCATTTTATTTTCTCAAGATTTTGTCTTGCCAGTCTCATATGAAATATTTTGATTACATTTGCCTGGAGTATTATATACTTTGTGCATTAATTCTCATTGTAGTTAAATTTGTTTCTATCATTAAGTATATAGGGCTC
Organism: Mytilus edulis; assembly: GCA_019925275.1. Lineage (NCBI taxonomy): Eukaryota > Metazoa > Mollusca > Bivalvia > Mytilida > Mytilidae > Mytilus > Mytilus edulis. The sequence goes on from CM034349.1 coordinate 128,575,612, forward strand.
CTATGTTTTACTTTTATTTCTCCAACCAGTTATTCTCTTGATATTACACACACATCTTTTGGTAAACTGATAAATTTGTATTTTACACAAATTAATGCAAGTTTCTTTAATTTCAGTTATACATACACCTTAACAAGAATCGAAGATCTCAGTATAATTCCTAAAAGATTACATACTATTTATTGACATGCTTTAAGAGGTCAATTATTAGCACATTATCACCACATTAACTTACTTTGTCATTGTAGGAAGCCTCTGTCTCTTACATTGTTTAAATAATCATATACTAATCATAAGGTGATTAATGAAGTGAAAATGTGAATAAATTCTACAATAGCAAATATTTTGCTTGAAAGATTTGTCGGAAGTTTGCATTGAAATCTCAGTGCTGTCTCGAACCAGACTGAAACTATTAATTTTGATTGCAGTGCTTGACAAATCCTCTTTACAAATTTGGCAAGCATACTTTTGTTGACCATACTATGTGTGTGACAAGGATTTAAGGGCACTAGATTGACTAGACTATTTTTTTTTCTATAATGAAGTGTAATTTCTTTATGAATTTTGCAGATTTATCTTTTGGTTTAAGTACAATAAAAATAATGAAGCAGTAAAGAAATTTCATATATCTGAATGAAAGAACTTTTTATAAATTTAAAATACTTAAATTTTAAAAGAGTAACATTCAGCTGGAGAATTTTTTTTTGTTGCAAATTTTTTGTTATTTTGTTGTTTTGTTTAAGATTTTATAAATGACAGAAGGAAAAGGTAATATATGAAAGATTTAAAGCAATCGTGTAACTATGGAAACAGGGTTTATCAAGGGAGATAATTCTAAGTCAAAGTGCAATGTGAATCATGATATTTCTTGTTATTGTTAGTCATTGTACTGAGAAATGAAATAAAATCTAATGTTTTCTCTGTTTTGTTACTTGTTGTCTTTTTTATACCCCCATTGAAGACGGGGTGTATTATTGTATACCAACGTATGTCCCTCAACACTTTGTACAATTTCTTGAATACACTTTTATCCAATTCTCTTAAATTTTAACAAAATCTTGCAGTAGCAGTCCAAATTTCAAGCCCTTCTACTCATTATATCCCTTTTAAAGGACATACAGATTGTATGCATTATCTAGTGGCGGGTCACCATATTGTGATAAGTCTGTCCGTTTGTAACAAATTGTGTTCACCCTATACCTAGAGAGCCGTTATAATTTCATACTTTATACTTGATATGTATATTAACCAACACCACAGGCTGTGTCATAATGCTTGTACAACTTCCTATGTCAAAGTTCAAGGCCAAAAACTTAGCTCTCCGTTGTTAAACCCATGTCCTATGGTAAAGATCATGTCCACTCTTTATCTTGAGAACTGTTATGACTTCTAAGTTATATTTATAATTGACATGCATATTAACCAACACCAGAGGTTGTGTTATAATGTATGTACAACTTCCTATGTCAAAGGTCAAAGTCAAAAACTTTGGTTCAATTGACGACCCCCATGTCCTATGGTAAAGATCATGTCCTCTGTATATCTTGAGAACCATTATGATGTCAAAGTTTATAACTGACATGCATATTAACGAACACCAGAGGTTGTGTCATAATGTATGTACAGCTTCCTATGTCAAAGGTCAAAATCAAAAACTTTGGTTCAGTTGACAACCCCATGTCCTATGGTAAAGATCATGTCCTCTGTATATCTTGAGAACCATTATGTTTATACTTCACAGGTATATTAACCAACACTAGAGGGTTGTGTTCTCCTGAACATGCTTGAAATATTTGCCAATGGACATATAGCAACCAACAATCAATCAATGACATTGTACCTGAGAAACAGACCAAACCACAAAAACAACCCTTCTAGACACAAATTAAGGTTGAGGTATTGACTTGACTTCGAAAACATAACCTTGATCACTGATCCATGAAATGAACTTGCAAGGATATCATGTACCATATAAAATAATCCTATAACTCATAATATGCAAGAAATTCATATGACAAAAAAGCTACAAGTATATTGTAAGCAAAGAACCATCAAAATGAGGTCAAGGACAATGAGACATGTGTCAATCGGGAACTTCATTACATGAGACATCTTTATACAAGGTATGAAGCATCAAGGTCTTCTGCCTTCTGAAATATTAAGCTTTATACAAATAGTTTACATTGTCTTTCATATTGCCGCTTTCATCCAAGGTGCAACAATAATGGAAAACAAAACATTACAAAGTGTTGATGGAAACGAAGTGCATATTCTCATATATGCAAAAAGGCCAAGTTCATGTTTTGCTATGTATGGGACACTCCAAAAATTAATCAGTTTGAAAAATGCAACAGGATGTCAAAGGTTGACACTGCCATTATGCACAGAATGTATTCAGACAGGTACAGGGTGCAAAAGACTAACAAACAATACAACAAATACTGTTAGCAGGCATATGTTAAGGAAAAACGTCATCAATTACAAAAACAACTTTATTTTAGTTTATCAAAGTTGTAGGATAATAAAATATAGTTTCTTATACAGTATGAAAACAACAACAACCAAATATCAATAAAATATTCAACAAATTAAGCTGAACAAGTAATAAACATAACAAAATCTCATGAATACAGGTGAGTGCAGAGAGTCCCTCTTTCTTCATGTTTCCTTTTATATAATGTGAAAAAATATTCACCGGAGCAAACTGGCAGATCAATCATGTTAATGAATGTCTAAGTCTACTTGGCTCTATTGAGGCCATAGATTTTGCAAAATTAAACATTTTCATCATCATTTTATTTTTATTCAGCCAGTCAGAACATTATTAAACCAAGAGAAATCTGGTATGACAGCCACTGAGACAACTGTCCATGAAGAACTTAACAATTATTGCAGGTCAATAAATGTCCTTTAACAATGAGTTCATTGAAAAATTAGCTGACAAAGTAGTAAAAAAAGATGAAATTTACTTGAGGAATTCCTGATAGATTTGACCATTTGGTTGAGTAATAATGAAATATACATATGAAAAATACCTGCCATATACCTACTAATCTACTATACAAAAAGTGTACTCTCCAAACATCATAAAGACCTTCTATATAGATTCCCTCTTAAACTTGATAATTGCTTACAAAAGTTTCTGACTATATAAATCCCTTCAACCATTTCTAGGAAATAAATATACAATATTTCTACACTTTATATATTGGTCTTGTTTATATTAACATATAGTACTGTACAGTATAGTAATTTATGGAGTTTATTATAATGCTGCTTATAAAATATCAATATCCTTTTAAATAACTATTTTACTAGATTATTGTATTTATCCTAAGAATTATGTGATTGTCAAAATATTTTTGTTGTAGTTTTTGTGGTGCATTATACAGTTGACTAGTATATCATTATTTTCTGCAAGACACTGATGAACTTTGAATTAAATGCCATGGAATTAAGTAATGGTCTGTGAAAAAATTACGCAATTCCTGAATTGAAATTGATTACCTATATAATCAACGAAATTTCCAAAAAAATGATTTAATGACCAAAATTACTTCTGTTGTTTTTATGAATATTTGGGTTTAGTAAAACAATTTGACCTTCCTTTCCAATATATGTACAAAATAAAATATTCCAGCTATATTTATTGATTCAAAATACATTTACCAACCAGGGTTTTCTGCTAATAACAAGAACAAAATATTGGATTAATTAATCATATGACAAAAAGTAATAAGATAATTTAACTCTGCTAAAAAAAAAAAATATAATGCAATGTCAGAGTTTGTTTGTTTTTTTGTTTTTTTTAATCTGAACAGTTTTTACCACAATTATATAATATGGTGAGAACATAGTCTCATAACCTTTTAAACAAAGGTAAACAATAGCATATTTGCTATGCCAACAAGTTATTATAAGGTATTGCTTATAATCTAGAAAAAGTAAAAAGGTTTTAACTGGCCTGAATTAATGGTTTGGAACATGGACTTGCATTCTCCCTGAGCTTTACTAATTAAAATCACTTAATAAAAAAAATATTCTCTGCTAAATGCTATTATTCAGTGTATTCCAATGAATCATCTGAATAGACTTATAAAAAAATTAAGCATGGAATACAGTAAAGTATCATGTTGATAGAGTGATGTCAAATGGTAAATAAAATAGGGTCAACACAAAATAATATATACATATAATCATATTCCTTATAAAAACATTAGAAATAGCCTTCTTTTCTTTTAAATTTGTGGAAAACATTCAACTCAATACAGTTAAGGTCAAAAATATATAATGAACAAAGCCTGCCGGTCCATTATTTTTTAAAAGTCAGCTGAGAATCTACGTATTATTTTAATATTCTCAGACAAATCTTGTAAAGAGATGATGACATCAGATGGATAGGGCAAACCCAATCAATAATTAAGAATAAAGTTTTCTTTAAAAAGCAGTAACACGTAAGCACCATCAATGACATGGAAGACAGATTTCTATATGGCACATAATACAACCTTATCTAAAGGTTTCTAGTGAGCTATGGCACATCAAGATCAACCATCACGCAAAATTTATTATAGGTAAAAAAATTTTTTTATTCAAAGTTGATTATATGAAGTGAAGAAAAATAACTTTGAAAATCTATTTGTTGGTTTCAAAAAAAATAAAAATTGTCTTGACCTAGAAACAAAATAACTGTTTACATGTGATAACTACATGATCATTAAGTTATTGGGTCATTCAAGGTCAAATTGAATTCAATACAAAGCACTGGCTAAGGAGATCTTCATATGCCACAGCTCAAATGAAATATAAAATTGAATACAAAAGCTTCAATATTTGAATGTACAAAACCAAAATATCAAATACAACTATCAACAAGAAATAAGGTTTCTGTAATAAACTAATAACTTGATTATTATGCAAAAAAATAAATATATTATAACAATTTTGTAACTATTCATATACAGTCAAACTGTGTTGTGTCTATCTTGTTTGTGCAAAAAAAACCACCCAGATAAGTGAAGATATTTTTTCAATCTCAATAGAATTTCTGATGTTTTAACTAAATTGAGTCTTACTAAATTGTTTTAAAATCTCAATTAACCTGAGAATAGTTTGAAGACACTGAAAGAAAAGTGAACATCATTTAACCCTGATGTGTCAAGGTGCAAGGTACAAAAAAAATAAAGAAAAATATATTTCCACAAATTATACTATCGTGTTCATTCATATGTCTGCATAAAATTCAGACAAGCATGCTTTTTAAAATAATTGATCAGGCTGAAAATTGTGTTTATGGAACACCTTTGACTCGCAAACTTGAGGTTATTAAGGAATAATTTAATTTTGGATGTAACACGTCTTCTGATTGGCTGACGTATTTTTGTTATCAGCCCATAGACATAATTTAGTCATGTGACCGTGACGTCATCAACGTTTATATGGTTTTCTACGGTTTAAAATGGAATTTAGAATTAAGTTATAAGAAATGACTGTAATATTTTTTGCTGTCTATTCGAAATAACATAAAAAATGTGGTGCACACTGAATAACGCGCGTAGCGAGTTATTTAACAGTGTGCACCACAATTTTTATGTTATTTCGAATAGACAGAAAAAATATTACAGTCATTCCTTAAATGAATTAAAATACCCAGCCATGAAAGATGAGACAATTATCAAAATAAAATTAATTGATAAAAGTTATTTATCAGCCAACTATTGTACAAATAAATTCTCTTGTTTTTCTCCTTCCATATTGAGTATACAGAATATATTTCGGTGTACATACATAAAAAAATAGAAGATGTGGTATGATTACCAATGAGACAACTCTTCACAACAAACCAAATGACACAGAAATTAACAACTATAGGTCCCCATATGGGGTTCAATCTGCCCGCCACGATTCAACTATAGTTTGGTTTTTTTTTGGGGGGGGGGGGGGGAGGGGGGGGAATCAGAGACAACTATTTGGATTTTTACAACTTAAAATCTTAAGTCCTGGGTATAAATTAAAGGATAAAAAGAAATATGTACATTGTCCAAAATAAAAATTTATTTGTATTTGTACTCACTTCGAAACAGGAGAAAAGCTTATACAACAGTACAAATAAATTTTCTATTATACAACAATGTACAGATATTGTATATGTAAAAAGATTATAAACTGCTTACATAGAGATACATTTAACCAATATAAAGGTTTGACTACAAATATATATACAAGTATATTTAGACAACAAATATAAAATCAAGGCTACATATAAAATCTTAGGAAATATTAATTATGGAATGTTTTAGAAAAATTTGATTTTACATTGATGTGACTTCTTATTAAATTACAGACACTTTTGTATAGTACAACAACTTAAATACATACAACTACAACTTGTAAACAAATAAAAAATATAATATACTATCCTTTTCACAGTTTAAAAATGATGAAAGCACCTTTCCTTGGCAAGGATTTGAGCAATTAAGACAATAACAATTATTATTGAATCATATATTCGGTTTGAGCTATTAAAGTAGAAAAAAGTTAAGAAGGTAAATGTTTTGATATACAAATCTTTAAGAAAAAAATCTATGTTCAGTGTAATATAAGTTAACAGATTCTGATACACATTCCCAGTCTTTCAAAATCAATATCACAAATAACAAATGTACAATATCATTGTGCCATATCCAGAGGCGGATTTAGAGGGGGGGCCCAGGGGGCCCGGGCCCCCCCTTTTTGGGAAAAAATTTGGTTGCTTATATAGGGAATCACTGAAGCGTGACTGGAGCGGGCCCCCTCTTAGGTCAGTCAATGGGCCCCCACTTATGAAAATTTCTAGATCCGCCACTGATATCAGTTGCATAATTAAAGCCATTTTGATATTTATCATATCACAATATTTAAAACAACAACAATATCATCGCATGTGTAGTCAACTCTTTTCATAAAAAAGTAATTAATAAAACTTTATAAAATGACTTCATAGTTAAATATAAAAATATTTCAATATCATGTGATCCACTTGTAAAACTGTTTTCATCATAAAATAAATGAGCATGTCTTCATGATTCTTTTAAAATTAAACATGTAAAAAACAGTCACCAAATGAAGTGCCATTATGAACTGTAAAAAATAAACATTACAAAATTCTTATATCAATAAAAGATTGCGTAAACTGCCACTATTATTAAGTTTTTAAGTAAGCAAAATGTACATTAAAAAGTCATAGCACAGCTCTCTATATAGCTACATCTCCTGTAAGCACAGCAAGGTGCCCCACATCATTTTTATATATAAAACAAAATATGAAACATCTTACAGTCACTGTACAGCTATTTACATGATAGATAAGCACATCATTAGGCTCCTGAATGGACACACAACTGCACATTTAAAGCTGCCACAGAGAGGCTTAAACATTTCAACTTGTGTACAGATGATTGATAACAACTGAAAAATCCTACAAGACAAAAACATTTCATCTATGTATTCTAATTATGAACAAAAACCAAACGAAAAAAAGTTCAGCTACTGTATTCAATAAAATTATTGTGTCACTTATTGAGCACAAGAATATTTACTTTCAATTCAATTCAAATTCTAATCATTTAATAAATTTTACTAACAAACTTTACAAATTGTTTTGTGCTGCAAAAGTTTTTTTATTATAGTGAAAGTGCAACCAATTCCCAGTAATACATCAAGACATACATACATGGACAAATTCAGAAGCAACTTATGTTACAGGTATTTGAATATACATGGCCCACAGAAAAGGTATATATATTTAATTTGTTTTATCCTTAAAGGCTATTTCCCTGAGAGCACAGCCCAAAGTAAACTAATTTTTAATGGTTGACATTTTGAATATTCATTGAAGTCACAATTAATTTATAATACCTTGCTAACAGTAGAAGTGCCTTTTGGACCATTAAATAAGCATTTACCTGATTGTAGTAATAGATTAACAGAAAAATTATGTTAGAAAATTATTTTGTGGCTAAAAATTTCTCTTATGTAGAACTAAGGTTGACTATTCTGTAAAATATTGATGGACCTGATTTTGTTGCCTTACTTTACATAAAAGAAAATAAGACAGCATATAGTTTGTTGATACTAATATTTAGATTTATAGTATGTACAAACCTGTGGACTTGTAAACAAGAAAGATTCTGCAACAAAGTAGTCTTTCTCTGACATGCAATATTTCCATAGGTGTAAAACTTTACCTGAAATAAGAAGATTACACTACAAGATATTTTTTTCTTCTTAAAGCTAAAAAAAAAATTACAAGCTCCACGTCTGCAGGCATTACAGAAAAAAAACCACCAAACCAAGAACAATTTGAAGGTCCAAGGCCTGTACTTCTACCAAAATGCAGTGAAAAGGAATGAAAAGCAGACTTGATATTTAAGTCATATACCAAAATATAAAATCGGTTTCAACAAAATAATAAACACTGACTGGCAGGGGCATACAATTCTAAACATATACACAATGTATTTTCCCCATTGTTGGCACATTCAATACATTTATAGTTAATAAGAAAACATCTACAGTAAGTCTTTTAATGAAGAAATTATAGTAAGCAACCAATAATAAGGCCTATTGCAGTTGAAAAAATTTAAAAAAAAAGATAATAAAAAAGGGAAAATCTCCAGAAATTTTCATTGTACTAATGAACTTTAAATTGTTAACTTTTTTTTGTCACGTTTTTTATTTCCCGCATTTGCGCAGACCGCTGAAATCTACTTCCTTCTTCTGGTCTTGTTGTCATGCGACTTTGAGTAGTCTAGTAAAATATAGGAACTCAAGGAACATAAAAAAATTCGTAAGGGTTCCACGGAACCCAGTGTCTCGCCTACTTTTGCTGTTAATCGCAGACTCAACAAAAATGAGGAAAAACATCAATAAAAATTTCCCTCTCGATACTGTCTTTTGATTGAAAGAAGCTTCCATGTTTGGTAAAAAATCCAGGATAGTTTATGAATCTAATAAATGTTTTATAAACTTTAACTGCAGACTGTATGTAATGTTAATTGGAAGAAAAACTAAGTCTGTTTATAAGTAAAATACGGAAAAAGTGAATTTTTTTTTTACAAAATTTACTTCTGAATAATATCTTATGATCAGAAACAAGCTTTTGTCTAAGTTTGGTAGAAATCAAGGATAGTTTAAGAACATTATAAAAATTTTAAAAACTTAAACCACAGAGTGAATGTTTTGTTTCTGGCAAAAAAACTAAGTCCATTTATAAGTAAAATACGGAAAAGTGTAAATTTATTTTTACAAAATTTTCTTCTTGATACTATCTTATGATCATAAACAAGCTTCTGTCCAAGTTTGGTACAAATCAAGGATAGTTTATGAAAGTTATTAAAATTTTAAAAACTTTAACCACAGAGTGAATGTAATGTTTCCTCGCAGAAAAACTAAGTCCATTTATAAGTAAAATACGGAAAAAATGGAATTTTATTTTTACAAAATTTACTTCTGGATACTTTCTTATGATCATAAACAAGCTTCTGTCCAAGTTTAGTAGAAATTCAGTATAGTTTAAGAAAGTTATTAAAATTTCAAAAACTTTAACCACAGAGTGAATATTTGTGGACGCCGCGGCCGCCGCCGACGACACCAACGACGACGGAATGTAGGATCGCTTAGTCTCGCTTTTTCGACTAAAGTCGAAGGCTCGACAAAAACCAATTTCATTTTTAATAATTCTTTGTCTTTGTTATGAATAACGTTAACTGATGATCGCGTTTCTTTGTTTACATTGAACATGAGGTCATAACTTTAATGATGTCACAAGTAAAATCCCTAACAATAGATTCAAAGTTGGAAACGTTACGGTATTTCTGTTTCTTTTTTAACAGATTTTAAAGTTATAAAAAATAATTCTTGCAGACTTTGTCCCCTTCACAGGTAATGACTGCCACATATTAATTGATTCAATCAACAACGAAATATTTTCCATGGACATTATGACCTACATGTGCAATTCCAACATAGTTATCTTCCTTCACCCATACCTGTAACAGATCTTGAGTAATTTCCTGCATCGTCTGCAATGAAGTAGCTTCCGTCAGCAACTGTTATCTGTTCATATTTTTGTAGATTGACAAATGTGTCCCCTTTCAATGGAAGGAATAATGAGGTTCCAGTGAGTTTCCAATCTGTTGTGACATAGGTACTGCTGTTCCTTGGAAGTAAAACAAACTGTCTTCCTGAAAATTATAGGCATTTTCCTTTCATATCATTTATTGCAAAAACAATTATAAACTATAATCTATACTAATTTATAGTGAAATAAGAAGAAAAATTAACAATTTCATCTATTTCACTAAATAGCAATGCAAGACTCAGGGAACATGTTGAATATAATGATTTTTTGTATTATAAAGTTATCGAATTCTCAACTTTTTCTCCACATCAGAGACTATTGTACCTATTGGTGGTCTTAGGCTGCTGATAACTCTTTGGTCAGTTTTTTTTTCTCTTTGACACATTCCCCATTTCCATTCTCAATTTTATGATTTGTATTCTATTTTGTCTTCACTTGTAGATTTGTCGACTCTTACTGAGAAATTTCTTCATAGTGTGTTCAAATTGATGATTTTACAAACCTGACATGATAGCTGATGTCACATTTTCTGTTGTCATTTCAAATTTTCTCTTCTTTGTTTGTATTTCCATATTAGCACAAAAATCCATGTCAATTGTGTTGTTATTATCAAAATGATAATCAGTGTCACTTGACTGCATCTCTTCTATCTGAAGATAAAAAATATAACTACAGTCGCATTCATGATTGATATAGAGTTTAATTCCAATTCCTTCCATTTTATCTTAACTTTTTGCTATTTGAAAAATTGACTAGGACTCAGTACCAATTTGGAACAAAAAGTCTAACAACTTAATACCGAGTTCACTTTCCATGCCCCATTATCATAAAGAATTCTGAACCTTGCTTGTTGAAAATTTAGTGTCATACTTGAAAGTATCTTTCTTTATAACATTTTGACACTACTTTTATGCTGATTCTCATTAATTAGTGTTAACTATACCAAGACAGATAACACCAGAATGAAATGTGATGAACTTAACAAAATCATCACTCTGGAAATTGAAAGTCTCCAATTTGAATTACATGGGGATCAGGCCTAAGAAATTTCTGCCCTTGATGCAATCATACTAACATAACTGGCATAAGACCCCACCCTTGATGTTTCTTTTAAATATACCTGACCTTCTTTAAAGCACATGTGTAAATTGTTATTAGGAGGACTCAAGGGTACGAAAATTTCAGATATTTTCATTACAAATTTTATACAAAATTTTACCAAAAACTTGATTTGTTTTGGGCCCAGATAACTTTTAAAATGTTTATATCATCGAAAAAGCTACAAATTATCTCCCTTTGATTCCAAAATCCCCTTTTTGGCATGAAAATTGAAATGTCTTTTTTAACTCAGCGGTGACCTATATTTTTTTTTATTGTACTAAAACTAAATAATTGTAAAATTTAGGTAATTTCTGTAATTTAGTTCTTTTTTATTTCAATTTTACCTATATTTCTCCTATTAGTTCAACAGAAAAAAGAACTTTACCAAAAATGCATGCTTCTTTTGATTGATTGATTGATTGATTGATTGTTGGTTGCTTCTTTTGAAGGCAGATTGTGAGTTTAAATTAACGGTGACCCCATTTTTTTATTTAATTTTTCTATCTATATGATATAGAAAAAAATAGTGAAATCCTATATTTAAAAAAAAGCGATTTATACCTGCGACCCCCTTAATATGGGACGAAGTCTCCAATTACAGTAAAAAAATCGATAAAAAAAATTAAAAATTTCGTGAAAATTTCCTGAATTTTTCATTCTACTAATGAACTCAAAATCGTTAACTTTTTTTTTCAGATCTACTTCCTGTTCAGGTCTTGTTTGCTTGAGACTTTGAATGAAATGTATATTTATCAACATATCAACAAATATAGCCTATAGATAGGAAGGAATTCAACACCCAATATTTTTTAATAATTGTTTGATATGAAACAAGAATGTGTCCACAGTACACGGATGCCCCACTCGCACTATCATTTTCTATGTTTAGTGGACCGTAAAATTGGAATAAATTCTCTAATTTGGCATTAAAATTAGAATGATCTAATCAAAGGGAACATGTATACTAAGTTTCAAGTTGATTGGACTTCTACTTTATCAAAAACTACCTTGACCAAAAACTTTAACCTGAAATTTGCACTATCATTTTCTATGTTCAGTGAACCATAAAATTGGTGTCAAAACTATAATTTGGCATTTAAATTAGAAAGATCATATCATAGGGCACATGTATACTAAGTTTCAAGTTGATTGGACTTCAACTTCATCAAAAACTACCTTGACCAAAAACTTTAACCTGAAATTTGCACTATCATTTTCTATGTTCAGTGAACCGTAAAATTGGGGTCAAAACTATAATTTGGCATTTAAATTAGAAAGATCATATCATGGAGCACATGTATACTAAGTTTCAAGTTGATTGGACTTCAACTTCATCAAAAACTACCTTGACCAAAAACTTTAATCTGAAGCGGGACAGACAGACGAACGAACGGATGAACAAACGAACAGACAGACAGACGGACTGACGAACGGATGCACAGACCAGAAACATAATGCCCCTCTACTATTGTAGGTGGGGCATAAAAACGTTACCTGATAACAGCGTTTCTTTGTTTACATTGAATATGACGTCATAACTTAAATAAAGTCACAACTAAATCCCTAACAACAGAACCAATATCGGAAACGTTACAGTATTTCTGTTTCTTTTATCAACATGTTTGAATTAAAAAAAAAATAATACAGACTTCGTCCCCATTCACAGGTAATGCCTGCCTCATATTAGGTTTAAAACAAAATCCAGAACTTGATGAATTCCAAAGTTCATGACAATCACTCACATAGTGATGATTTGTACTGATAATGAATTTTTAATCTAGCTTTAGCTTAAATTATATCTTCACATAGAGATGAATATTTGAAAAATTACAACTGAAACTAATGAAGAGAAAAAAACTATTGAAAAAGTAAATCATTCTGGTTGAAAAGTAATCCAATTTTATGATGACTGACTGTTCCAAAAGGGTCATGGCACAATTAAAAAGCAAATATTTTTCTATATTTTATGAACATTGATAAAATCAACAACTCCTGTGGTCAATGATTTCAGGTAACTTGAAACTTTGATTTGGGTATTGACCAAATTCTTGTTTTCTTTTCATGAATGAGTAACACTGATTGACTCAGGGTCAGCCAGCATAGATGATGTCGTTTGGCAATTGATAACTTTCCAATATCAGTTTTAAGGATGAACAAGCTGTTCCTGTTGATCTGGGTTCTGGTTCATTTGGGAAAAACTTAGTCGTCGGACATTGCAACTAAAAGATTTTTTTTCTGGAACATCAATGAAGGTTTTTTGTGAAAAGTCCACTAATTTAATTAGAAGGTTGGGTATGACAGGGAAATGTTGGGGAAAAGGTTGAAATGTGAGAGTCGTCTATAACTGTTACATTCAACAAAATTAAGTTTCTCATTTGAAAAACTATTTAAACTTAATTCAATTAATGAAGCTTGGCACAGGCACTTGTTTCTATATATTTATGTTGATAGTGGGTCTTCCCATGGATAGAAACAAGTGCCTGTGAAGCTAGGCCTGAGTTAGTCAAAATAACTATGACATATTGTAAGGCATCAAAGCAAACAAGTATAGTCGCCTTAATTTGCATTTTCTTTAATGAGTTAAGCCTTCCAATTGATATTTTATAGTGTTTTTCTATGTTGTGATGTTATACTATTGTTTTAGAAAAGGGAGAAGGTTTGGTACCATTAAAATAATTGCACCTGTCCCAAGTCAGGAATCTGATGTACAGTAGTTGTCGTATGTTTATGTATAGTTCATATGTGTTTCTCGATTTTCAATTTTTTATAGATTAGACTGTCATGACTGTTTGTTTTTGTTGTTGAATGGTTTTACACTAGTAATTTTTTGGACCCTTTATCAGTCTTAATCTTATAGCTTGCTGTTCGGTGTGAGCCAAGGCACCATGTTGAAAGCCGTACCTTGACCTATATTGGTTTACTTTTATAAATTGTCATTTGGATGGAGAGTTGTCTCATAGTATCATTGAATAATTTAATATTTGGACTGGATAAAGTCAAAGACAACTTTGGGAAGTTTCATTGTCAAATTGTCATCACCTTCTCTGCTATTTTCTATGTGTATTGGGACCCTGCTTAGGTGTAAAATATCTTCTTTTTTCTACACCAGTGTTACATTTTATTGGAATGTCACTGATTTTGTTTCGAAAGAAACCAAAAAACGTCAACAATAAATAATCTGGAACCTACAACTGTCAACTAAAGCTATATAAGAATGTTTGTGTTATTGTAACCAGTTGTAATATTTTTAACCTGGGTTCCTGTTGAAATTCAATTTCTACTATACGTTCAGACCTTGAATAATGGGAACCCAGACTATATTTTTAATCTCAAAACAATACAAAATAGGAATGAATAAGCTGTATAGAATAGATAGCCAAATAAAAAAGATGATAAAAATAATTCTATTTTCAAACAGTTAGTTTTCATAATTTATTTGTCTTGATGAATTTATGAGATTTGTTTACATTTAGAGAGTAAAAAATGTCGACCTCCATGCACGTGAAAACCAAAGGAAAGTGGAAACCAGTGAAAATTGACTATAATCTTTTATCTCAAAATGATTTCGATTCTTTAATTTCAATAGAAGAACTTACGGATTATGAACTTATCAAAGATTATACGTCTGGACACCCTGGAAAATCAAAAAAGGTATTAAAGTGTGGTCCATAAATCAATGGCATGGGCATGAATTTTAGCCATATCGGCATCTGATTAAATCACAGGGGCTTACTAGCCCCTGTGGTTAAATCGGCACCCAGTCGTCAAATCAGCACCTAATTAAATCGGCACCACTGTAGTCATTACGGCACCCATGTAAATATGTTGAATATATATTTTTTTTCAGTATTTTATTTGATACATTTTTACATCACGAGGTGAGGGCATTCCTATGTAAATTTGTTTGCTGACGAGATTTTGACTTTTAATATGTAACTTTTGCGTTTGACCGATTGCTTTGACCGATAAGCAGCTGATAAGTGATCTATAAAAAGTTAAATATATGGACATTATCGAGTGTAAAATAACATACCTTTTTGCTTATTATAATTGTGTTAACGCATGCGAAAGATGATCTCTTCTTCTTCTTTAGTTACGGAATACCATCAACTTTTTGAGGATTACTTTCCGGCGCATGCCTGTATGAGGTCGCTTTAAGGTTCATGTGGACCCTATGGCTAAAATGGCCGTATTTTCACCTCAAAATTTACTCTGAGTACAGGCAAACCTGCGCATCTGTAAAAGTTTTAAGGCATAGCATGCCCTAGATAAATAGAATTCAAAGGCATTATATGATTTAGAAAATTCATAACTTCACTGGATTTTACCGTACACTTTTTTTCGTCCCTGCAGAAGATGATAAAATTAACCAACAGTTGAGTTTACCTTGATATGGTCCACTCAGGTACACAGTTTAAAGAACCAATTATTGTCAGGTATCTATTGTTCATCTATTGTCCAATGTCAATTAATACAGCTCACTTAAAATATTACCTGTGGGGAAGTTCTCAAACCTGTTTCCCAACTTAGTTTATTTTGGCACCTTCTGGAGGAATGAAAAAAAGTGCACGGCAAAATCCTGGTAAGTTTTTATTTTTCTAAAACATAAAACATATTTGAAATTTATTTATCTAGGGCATGCTATGCCTGAAAATTTTTACAGATGCGCAGGTTTGCCTGTACTCAGAGTAAATTTTGAGGTGAAAATACGGCCATTTTAGCCATAGGGTCCACATGAACCTTAAGTTAATTTCATTTTTTTTTTTACTTTTATTTATTTATGAAATTTACAGTTTTTTTTAGTTTCAATTTTTACATTTTTTATATATATTTTTTTTATAACTATAAGATAAAAACAATAAGCACATTTAGTTCAGATGAGAGTATGTTTTAAGGAGCACCTCATGAGTGAGTGCATCCTTAAAGTTGTCTGTAGTGGTTTGGTTTGAGATATCGGGTGGTAATTTGTTCCAATCTTTGATTGTTTGGCTGAAAAAAGAAAATTTAAAGGTGTCTTTATTACACTGAAGTTGTCTGTATGTCTGTTGATGGGTAGTTCTTGTTTTAGACTGGCTTTTTATGAGTATATCTTGCGATGGTATTGCAATTTCATTGTTGATGACTTTGTGCAACATTTGGAGTCTGGTTTTTAGTCTGCGTTCTTGTAAGGCCAACTAAAATTAATTGGTAGATTTTCATCCAAATTTTTGAAAAAAATGGGGCGGGTGGGAGGATTTTATTTTTTAAATTTTATTTCATATGAAACCTTCTTGTCATGTGTTATTCATATATGCAAGTGTAATAATAAGCTTATATCATACATCCATAAGGTATTGTGTATAAGACAATAACAATCAAAACCAAGGAGTAACCAAAGACTCATAAAACCAACAGACATGTACACCAACAGTTACAAATAATAAGTAGGAAACAACACAAACTCCACTGAGTGAACTCAGGTGCTCCGGAAGGGTAAGCATTTCCTGCACCGTATACGACACCCGTCATGTTATTTCCTTGTTCAGTTCGGTAATGATGAAAGGTTCTTATGAATGAGGAAGAATATCACTGAGATATGATTTCTGACACACTTTTGTCATAATGGCCAATCAGCTCATGATGGCGACCATAAAATTACTTGAGTGATGACCTTTATTTGATTGATTGATAGCCCTGTCTTAGCAACTTTTGAAAAAGCAGTATTCCTTGTTCAACAAAATCAACGTACTTTGAGCTATAGCTCTAGAGTAACGTACCAACTGAGACACATGCATATACTCCATATGCTGGTGGTTTTTTTCAAATTTATAAATATATATCTCTGATTAGCAACCACTGTTCTACATGTAATTGCCGCTTTAGAAATCTATTTTATAGTAAACAGCAGAAATGTGTAGAAATGCTCTCTTCAGTTGGACTACCTACATCAAATGTGTTTTTCTTTCTAAACAATGTTTTGTTGTCCTAATAAAATGAAGCAAATGCATTGGTATGCAACACAAGTATGATAAGTACAGAATGAAATGAAAACTCAAACAGTGTTTAAATAATAGGATTGGTCCTTAATATGCAATATGTAAATATATAATTACAATGTAGAACATAAAGTTGTTAAATGACTTTATCCTGGGTATTGGGACAGAGGATGTTTTCTCTATTTCTAAAAAAACGAAATTAAGGCTAAATCTAAATCTAAGAGCTTGCTATAAATTAATAAATTAAAAATGCGTATGTTTGTAAAAAGTTCATGCTTGTGTTAATTTTTTTATTCCAGTCAAATGTGTTCCACAATTCTAACGCTTTTGGGTTTTATTCACAATCCAAATTTCTTGACACAAAGTCATTGCATGAATAAAATAAATCCAAGGTGTTTTACTCACAAACATTTGTGTTATTTGTGACATACAGCGATTTGCGTTCTTGGACATAGCTTATTACTCGTAACCCGAATTTTTCACCCCTTCTCGTAATCAATCTCTATTCTCGGTAAATGATGTTGTCATCATAGATCAGCAGAATATATCGACATAATCATTCAGTAAAACTATGCTAAGAAATACGAAAACCGAAATTTGAAACAGGAAGTTTTACATGAAACGAAATTATCGACGGTTACCGGTTACAGAAATGAACAAAATCCGGAAATCATATTTTTTTCAAAAATAAAAAAATCGGGGCGGGAAGATTTCAGAGGGGCGGGCGGGGATGAAAATCTATCAATTAATTTTAATTGGCCTAAGGATTGCCATTTTAGATGTTCTATCATTTCAGATACACTGCTGGTATTGTGATATCTGTTGCAAGTATATCTTGCAGCTCTTCTTTGTACTTGTTCCAACTTATATATGTTTTCTGAGGTGTATGGATCCCAAACTGTACAGCAGTATTCTAATTTTGGTCTAACTATTGTTTGGTATGCTCTTTCCTTAACTAATTTAGAATTTATTTTTAGATTACGTCTGATGAATGCTAATGATTGGTTTGCTTTTGCTGCTGATTGTTGAATATGTTTGTTCCATTTGAGGTCTGAAGAAAGTGTAATGCCTAAATATTTTGCAGATTGAACTTGTTCTAAGATATGACCATGCATGTTGTAATAAAAATGTATTTGTTTTTTCTTTGTTGATACTCTAAGGATGTTACATTTGTCCGGGTGGAAAGACATGAGCCAGTCTTTCTCCCATTTTATAGCTGCTTCTATGTCTTCTTGAAGCTTTATGCAATCATTTTGGCAGGTTATAGGCCGATAGATTATGCTGTCGTCTGCAAAGAGTCTTATTTGGCTGTGTTTTAGATAGTCCGGTAGGTCGTTTATATATATGAGAAAGAGTATTGGACCTAGTACAGTCCCCTGAGGAACACCTGATGTTACTGGAATTATGTTGGAAGTTGTGTTTTCGAGGAGTACTGTTTGGGTTCTATTGGAGAGGAATGAATCGATCCAATGAATTGCTTGATCAGAGATGCCATAGTGTTTTAATTTGTAAAGAAGGCGTTTGTGTGGCACTTTATCAAACGCTTTCGCAAAGTCCATGATTACTAGATCAGTTTGGATATTTTTGTCGTTGTTTTGAGGAAGTTGGTGTACAAGAGAAATTACTTGTGATTCACATGATCTTTTAGATCTGAAGCCATGTTGTAGTTCATACAATATTTTGTTTGTTTCTAGGTGTTTCATCATGTTACTTGCTAATATATGTTCTAGTAATTTACATGAGATGCAGGTAAGTGATATTGGTCTGTAATTTCCAGGATGATGTTTGTCTCCTTTTTTAAATACTGGTGTAACGTTAGCATGGTTCCAGTCTGAAGGTACTTTGCCTGTCTCAAGAGATTTGTTGAAGATGATAGTAAGAATGTATGAAGTTATTTCAATGTTTTCTTTAAGTATTTTGCCAGCGAAGGTTTTGCGGCAATCTCCCATGCAGAGTTATCGGTCCTTGCTCACTCTCTCAGATCAAGGAGAGATTACTCTGCATGGGAGATTGGTTTTGCAGGAAAATTGAATGCCTACTCAAATCCAATCTATTAGTAAAATCTTATTTGTACAGAAGAGCGTCTGTCATGCACTTGCACTGCACTATTATTAATATATTAGAATAGAATGATATTCAAATGGGTGAGAATTATATACAGAAAAGTAAGTAAGTAAATTTTATTTATAGTCGGGCATGATATGTACAATTCAACATGTAAACATGAGCTCTGTAGAGCTCTTAACCGACTTGATATTTAAAACAAATAACAAATTATCAGCACATTTGACAGACTAGACATACAAATAAAACACATGCATAATATAATAGCAAAGCAAACATGCATAAATCAAAGCAAGCAAGCTAAAAGAAAGGAAAAGCAAATTATGCTTTAACTGGCACAATGACATAAGCTAAGCCAGGGCCGTAACTACATTGAGGCAAATGCCTCATGTTTGAAATTTCAAAAAAAAAAAAAAAAAAACTGAAACAAAAAGATTGTCAAATTGTTTTGACGAAAAGTGTCTTGCAAGAAGCCAGTTCTCTTCACTCTCTGGTGTAGCCCCTACATGTTTTTCGTGATCCATGTTTCTATTTTACTTTTAGTTACTATTGTTTGTACTTCTATGTCCCGGGTTTGTCTTTTGTTAATTTATTGTCCTACTTAATGACTATAGTCTGAGTGTTGATTTTCATTTGTTTCCAGTGTATTCGAGTCTAGACGCAATCTAATTAACTATGGAGTTGACCCCTAAAGTCATCCGATGACCATATAAGCAATGTAAACTTAAATATAGATATAAATAGATTAAGCAAACTCATGCTGTTGGATTTTTCTAGGTCAAATTCGTTTCATATTATAGATGAAAAATTAATGTTAATCATCGTTTATACCTGTATAAGAAAGTTTTATGTGAATCGAATTAGTCAATCAAATGATTTACCTTTGTTTCACATTTAATATTGATATTCAGGCGTATTGCATTTCCGCTAATTTTTCAAAGTCCCAATACTACGTTTCTGCAAATTTAAAGTATACGTTTCCACAATTTGTATTTATTACTTTTCTGCAAATTAAATTACCTGGTAAATTGTAAATTATAAATATTTGAATATTTGAATATCATATATAAGATGAATTATTATTATTTTTTTTTTTTAATAAAGACAAGGTTCTGATTTATCTTATATCTACAATATACTAGATATAACTAGTTGACTCTGGTAGGGATTAGTTAAACTTCATTGAGAAACCCCATGAAAATTATTTGTTTTAAAAGTGTTCACCTTATCCGTAGACATAAAAAGGTAATCATACTCAACATTTGATCACACATCAAAATGGATCTGGTACATACAGAAACAAACAGAGGAAAGAAATGCATAATCTACAACGGATTTTCCTATAGATCGTCAAATATTTTGAAGGATGGGGATAAAGTTTACAGGTATGTACAGTTTTACAAATATTAACTTTTCTCTGAATAAAATGATGTAAATATTTGATTTAATGTTGTACGGGTGTATACAATTAAAAATGATAGAATTTGTTCATACTTTGCCAAAACGTTGTATATATTTATTGTGAACGTTAATGTCGTAATCGTAGATAAGCCGAATATAGCGACTGAATTATTCGGGTTAGCAAAATAGCATAATATGAGAAAGATTCATTGAAAAAAAGAAAATATTTTAGAGTTACCTCCCCTTAAAATGCTTATTTGAAAACGTTTACAAAAGCAAACAATTATAATTCACGCTTTTAAAATATCAATATTTGTAAGTTAAAATTTTATAAATTTGTTCCTTGGAATGAAAATTCATATTTATTATCTGCATTCTTGCATTAAAGTTTGCTAACTTAATTGAAAATATGGACCTTAGGTTCTCTGTTAATTACAATCCAAAATGGCTTAAGACACAAATATCGCCTTAAGTTTGAAAAACTAATGGCATGAAGACAACTCATTATATATAAATACAAAAAAACTAAACTCAAGAGGTGAATACAAGATTAAGAAGGCAACGGTTAACCACACTCACAAATGTATCTAAAAAAGGGACGAAAGACAGTTAACAGACACTCATATCAATCTATTGTCATTGTATATTGCAGTATAAATCTGATTTGATATATTCTTATTTGTTTTCTCTTTTTGCAGATGTAGTTCCCTAAAAGGTTGCACAGCATCTATAACAACTGATCCCGAAGGTACTGCTGTTGTGAAAACCAAGAATACCCACAGCCACGAGAGAGATGAACACAAGGCAGAAACACATCAGCTTCGAGTCCGTGTTGGACAAAACTCTGGTGACATTTCCCAGCGACCGTCACAAGTGATTAGAGGTGAGCTTCAGAAAATGGAAGAAAATCTATTAAATCATCAAGACTTGAAAAATGTTGCTATGTCCTTATACAGAGAAAGGCGAAAGCAGTTTCCAAAGTTACCAAAAAGTAGATTAGAAATTCACGAGACATTAAGACAAATGGATTTGAACACTAGCAAAACTGAAAGTTTCACTTTAGGGAATGATTTGGAATCGGGAATCGTTATTTTTTCATGTTTCACCAACTTGGAATGTCTATGTAATGAAATGACTGATATTTTCATAGATGGCACATTTAAATCCTGTCCGAAATTCTTCTACCAACTGTATTCGATACATGGATGTAAAAATGGTAACTACATTCCACTTGTATTTGCGTTACTTCCACTTAAATCTGAGGAATGTTAAATCAAAATGTGGGATCTGCTTATTGATGTGTGCACTACCCGAAGATTAACTCTCCAGCCCGAGGTAGTTCATATTGACTTTGAATGTGCAATGCATACTGCTATTACGAAAACATTTCCTGCTGCTACAATCAGTTGTGGTAGATTTCATTTAGGACAAAGTTGGTGGAGAAAAATTCAGTCGCTAGGTCTAAGTGCCGATTACAAAGACAAAGATTCGGATTTAGGTAAATGGCTAACTCATTTCTTTGGCTTGGCTTACTTGTCAACTGACATGATCGAAGAATGCTTTGTTGAGTTAATAGCCGATGCTCCATCTGACGACAAATGTATGAAGTTTGCTGATTATATCTTGGAATTTTACATAGATGGCAATTCCAGATTTCCACCAACCATGTGGGCATCACCTCCTGATCCCGAGGAAAAGAGAACGACAAATGGTGCCGAGTCTTTTCATGCCCACCTGAACGAGCAGTTTTATGCTAGCCATCCTAACAGTTTTGTTTTTGTAGATGTTTTACTAAAACTGCAAACAACATCTTACATAAAGATGAGAACTCTTACTGTCAAAGCACCTGTTCGCAAATACGAAAAGGAAAAGATGGACTTCCTTCTAGAGCAAAATTCAAAACTTCTAAACGGACAATATACTACTGTGGACTTTGTAAGACGTGTTGGGTACAAGTATTCTGCCAGAACTGACTTATGAACTATTATCATTCAAGATACATCTGATTATAATAGTGCTGAACATACGTTTGCATACATTTTTATGATGAATTTTATTTGCATGCTATGATGACCTTTAACTTAATAAATATTTATTTTTTATTATGGCTTTGCTTTCGATCAACAAGTATTCCTTAATTATTTGCGGAAAAGTAATAATTTATTTTTTCCGGAATAGTTATTTTTTTTCCGGAAAAGTAAGATATTTATTTGCGGAAACGTTAACTTTTTTTTCCGGAAACGTCATTTTTTTTCTTCGGAAAAGTAATGCCAATTTGCGGAAACGTAAAATGCTGCGATATTATTATCCTTTAAATAACTTTACGCATACTATTCACGTGTTATCCACCTCAAGCTTAGGGGTTAATATAAAGTTCACATGAATACAGATTCAATGAGGTCGAATTATTCACTATAATTTAATTTGGCCTTATATGAAAATATAACAGCAAGCGAGAGTATACTGATGTTTACTTTTACCGATTTGAAGATGGAATTGTTACTGATCAGCTGAAATATCTATACATATATATATATATATATATGGTCTTTTTTTAGAAACAGAAACCTGAAGAAAAGGAAACTGGTTCCAAGAAACAGAATGAAGCAAAAGCTGTCAAGAAAGAAAAGAAAAAGAAAGGAAAAAAAGAAGTGTCCTTGACTAATGAAAAAAATTTGAAAGGAAATAGTAAGGAATCTCATGTAGAACTAGACACAAAAAAGAAGAAAAAAGGAGAGTTAAAGAAGAATAAAAAGGGGAAATTAGTACAAATGGACTCTCAGATAGTAGATGTGAATCAACAGATTGAAGAAGAGGATAAGATAGAAAACAGTAACAAACAGGGAAAGAAAAAGAAAGGACAGAAGAGAAAGAAGACAACTGAAGGTAGGCAAAAAAGGAGTCAAATTTTCTTTCACATTTTACATAGTTATATCAGATGGATGATTAAATGTTTTAACATCACCTCAGGTCCATTGTAGGTTACAATCATCTGTTTTCTGCCTGTGGCAAGCAAATATATCATGTATATATCTTATCACATTAGGCCTTTATGACCAATCTAGGCCATTCAAACCATACTTGCCCCAAAAAATATATTTTATTTTGCTTTATTAAAATTACTTTTTTTTCTAATAAAACTAATTTTACATTTCAGATAACTCTCCAAGTAAGAAGTTAAAACAAAATATACCAGATATGGCATCTGAAGATACTGATACCGATAACGCAGTTTCTGAAGAAACAAACCCTGAGAACACAGATTCTGCAATACCAGTAAATAATAAGAAAGATGTCATGAAAGGTAGAAAATTCAGTAAACTTGAATAGATGATTTCATATAATTTAAAAGAAAAATGTTCAATCACAAAGTTAAAAAATTTCCCATTGAAAGGGAAATCAAGGAAAATGAAGTCTGTTGGTTGCAGTGAAGACTCCATTTTTACAGAAAGTGACACATACCCCAAATTCTTTACAAATTCTTTGCAAAGATGTATTTGATAAACACTTGCAGTCCCTTTTCTATTTTTTTATTCAGACAATTTTCATTTTTATTTCATGCACCCTGTCAATTTATACAAAAAAATATAATTAAAAAAATGTTTTACTGTTATGTATTCATATTGACAATTTTAGAAATGGTACAATGGAAAGATTTATATGTACCAGAAGAGGTCCTACTGGCTTTACTTGATAGTAAATTTATCACTCCTACACACATACAGTCACTGACACTACCCCATGCCATCAGAGACAGATTAGATATAGTTGGTGCTGCAGAAACAGTGAGTAAAATCCCTTGTATTATACCCTTATGAGTTGATTTTATGAAGAACACAACATACTTACATGTTTGAATGAGTAATTGAGTAACAGTGAATTCACAGAATTTAATCAACATTGCTTTATTTGAATAAGCTTTATTTGTATTTTGAATAATCAACTTACAAACTTTGAAAAGTGTTAATATTTGTTTATCAAGTTTGAAGACAAAATGTACCCCAAAAGTATCAGTATAACTTTGTTTTTTTTGTTAGTAGTTTAGTACCCAATTTCATATCTCAAAGACTTGTAAAAGTAGTTAAAGGGTAGTTGTGTTAAATGTCACCTTATATTTTGCTATGTAAGCTTAAAGTAATGTAATATTTAAAAATGAATTATTGCCTTTCACATCTTATGAAATTTAAAAAAAAAAAAAATTGCATGCTGACAAAGTTATAAAAAAATTCCAAGGACAGACACTCATGTACCTACAAATGGCAGAAGATTATCTACTAACTTACTTAAGAACTGCAAAGTGTTCTATTCATTTACTATTATCATATGGGCATTTTAAACTGACATAAACAAGAGTTTTTGTTACACTGGTTTTTAAGTAAGTCATTTAAATAGATTTACCTGTACTTTTACTGACCCTTACAGTTTTGGAGTATTTTAAAAAAAAGACCCCTGCAGTTTTCCAATTGTTAAGTTTCTTTTGTTGTCCATGTTTGTAGCAGTTTTCTCTTGATTACAGGGAAGTGGTAAGACATTAGCCTTTGGAATACCTGTCATTCATAAAATATTGAAATATAAAAAGGAAAAATTAAACAAGGAATTACAAACTGATGGCGAGGAAGAAGATAATGAGACAGAGGAAATAATTAAAAATGAAAGTTTAGAGGAAGGTGTTGAGGGAGATGAAAGTAATGAAGACTACCATAGTGATAGTGAAGATGAACTTGAGTGGGAAAGTGATGAGGAAAATGAAGATAGTAATTCTGATGAGAGTCTGACTGACGAAAATGAAGATAGTGAATTCGAAGATGAAGAAATGCAGGAGAGTTCAGATGGACAGCAGGTTATTGAATATTTTAAGAAGGAATATTGAAATGAACCTTTTTCTTACAAATTTGATAAATATTTTCTGAGACTAAATGGTCATCATCAAAATAAATGACAAAATTATGTCCTCAAATTCAATATACTAATACATGTAACACCCAAATCACAGCTAAATAATCACTGCTTGGGTATCTAAAGCAGATTTCATGTGGGTACATATATTTCAAACGAACCTTTACCTTCACTATGGAACATTGACAAATACATGTACAAATGTTTTCTTGAACAAAAACTTTTAAAAGCTATTTCAGAGTTCAAGTTACTGGACGTTGGCAGTATTTTATTTATACCCCATGGCAAACACCTATTATATAAAATGTTCAATTTACAAATATTTATTACAAAGTTCCAAGGAAAATGCAACCACCCACAGGTAATTAATTTGAGTGCCTCCAATCCTCCTCCCCACTTAATTTTAGATCTGCCTAAATGGGAACAAAAGAAGTCAAAAGGGTTAAGTAAAAGTTTTTGTGCATAAAATATATATCAAATCTATAACAACCATCCTGTCTTTCTAACTTTATGGTATAATTATATTTTGACAGGAGATGGGATGTGTGACTGTGGTAGATGATGCAGATTTTTCATCATTAGGTATTACAGAGATTAAACCATCGACAAATGACCATCCATTTGCACTAATTTTGGAACCAACAAGAGAACTGGCAGTTCAAGTCAGAAACCATTTACTGGCTGTTCTTAAATATACAGATATACAGGTAAATGTGGCAAACCTTTATAGTTGTATATGGTAATTAAGTAACTCCTTTATAGTACAATAGTTTTAAGGTAAATCAGAGTCCTCTAACTGAATTTTTTGAAAGAAGTCAACATGGAAATTACTGAATAATGATGGAGAAGCATTTTTGTTTTGTCCTATTGCTCTTTTGTAATCAGTAGTTCTGGGATAAATTATTGGTAAATTGGTTTTTATTGTAGGTGGCAACTCTAGTTGGTGGAATGTCATTACAGAAACAACAGCGAGTTTTGAAAAGGCGACCAGAGATTTTAGTGGCTACACCAGGAAGATTGTGGGAACTATTTCAAATGGTATGATCACACATTAGATTACTGTAAACGGGAAATTTTCGCGGTAGTTTTATTTTTGCTATTTTCACTGTAACAATTGAAACACGAAAATAAACCGATTGTGAAAATATCAAGGAAACTATTTCTATTACATTTACTTCTACAAGTTGTGACTTGGATGGAGAGTTACCTCATTGACACTCATACCACATCTTCATATATCTACGTATATGAATAGAATATATATAGGACTACTGTATAAGACTGATTTTATAGACGACACATATATAACTGAAATCATAACTGTATCTCTTAATGAAAAGCAATGTTAGAAGTTATGAATTTAATGCAAATCAGTACACCATAAACACGGAAACAAACATTACAGATATTGTTATGTAAACAACACTCATTACAATTATGTTAATGATACATGTCAATCAGTAATAAAAGTATCACCTCGTTGAATCTACTACACAGATTAATCAGATCAAAAGATCGATTAATTAGCATTAATCCTGACAACATTTTATTTTAATTCACTCCTAATAAGGTCTTTTTTTCTGTATTGTGTATGTGTTTTTACAAGCAAACATGACAAACTTATAATCTTCTTTAACATTAATGAACCGAAAACTAAAGATTTCTGATTGATTTTATCACTTGATTTTTATATATATATATGTAAAGCTCATCACTTTCCAAATCATTTATGAAAATAGTTATATGGGCCAATGGACAATCGCGAATTCAAAATGGCGCAAATTTGGATTGTGTTAGTAAATCGTGAAATAAGGACGGCGCAAAAATTTCCCAGTTTACCATGATGTTTATATCACATTCCAATGAAGTAAACAATTTATTTTTTCAAAAAATCAGAATGTTTGATGTACCCTTTCAAGAAAAACAGAAATATTTAGCTTGTCTTTGAATTTTTTTACTGATAAACTTCTTTACCAATTCCCCTGGTAGTGTGAGTCCTGAATGTGTGTCCATCTGTTAGTCAGTCTCGTACCAGGCTAAAGATTTTGGTCTAGGCAGTCAACTTTGAATTGTGGAGAAACAGAATCATTATGGTGCAAACTTTCTAAATCATATGCCAAATAACAATTTTGACTCTGATTTCATGTTAACTGTACATGGGCTCCTGATAGTGCAAGCAAGACACAATGTTCTATGTAGTACTGAATATAACAGGTAAACAGCTAATGCTTCATTGGTTATTGCTCTATTAACAACTTTATTGTAACAAGAGTCCCATATCATTATTTAAGAGACAAGTAAATCTTTAAAATCAGTGAAAAGGGCTTTTTGTTAGAACTGGTGTTAGAACAATATTGCTTATAAATATATAAATGAAAAATCTTAGTAGTTATTATGTCCACAGACAATATAATTTTGATCGGATATATTATTATTATGATCTAACATATAAATTGAATACAACCTTGTGATTGAGTGGTTAATTTGTTATTTCAGGGTGATCCATATTTGGTAAACATTGATCAAATCCACAGCTTGGTGATTGATGAAGCTGACAGAATGGTAGAAAAGGGCCATTTTGAGGAATTGGAGAAGCTATGTCAACATATTAATAAGTAAATACATGTATAAACATAGTTAGTCAGTAACCAAATCATAGTTTGATTGATTTTTATACGACCGCAAAAATATTTTTTGATCGTATAATGGTATGATGTTGTCGTCTGCATTGTCTGTGTTATTGCTCAAATCATTTAGCAATTAGGGGCAAAAACAAGAGTTTTTCTATTCAAAGGACATTTTAAACAATTTAAAAGCAGTGTAAGGGAGAGAACTCAATTCCATTTTAAAGAATACTGTAAATTCTGTTTAATATATATATTTATATACAACTTGTCTAAACATCAACCCAACAATGTTAGATCTGAAAAATTTTCTTCTTCCCTCGCCGGGATTCGGACCCATGCTACTGAGATATTGTGACACCAAATCCCCTGCACTGTAACTGGCGCGCTAGACCACACGACCATATACAGTGAAACCTGGGTAAACCGAACCCTGATAAAACCGAATTTCAGTTTAAACCAAACAATTTTCAAAGTCCCACAAAATTTCCCTATCACTTAACGTTAATCTAACCTGAAAAAACCGAACCCTGTCAACACCAAATTCCGAACGCTTTTTGAAGGCTCGTTATTAAATTATTATCTAAAAATTACCTGTCAAAATCGATCAATACCAATCAAAACAATAAAATATTATTAATTATTTGCATGATTTAATTAGACAAACACAGGATGGCAGAGTATCCCAGAAGGTATTTTAAGTTTAATGAACTTGTGAGTTTTTTTTATTACAAACTAATTAGCATGTCTGTGTCCATGTATAAAGTGATTTTTTGTACAGAAACGTTAAACTGGTCAGCTACCCCCATCGCCGATAATGACGAGAAAAGAACTTTCCCTCAGATCAATTAAATGCACCTTACTCAAATAATTACGGCCACAAAATCAAAACTGCCATTCTGTAGCTAAACTTTAATTAAATAATAGTTTTAAAGCCTTTCACCGGATTAAGAAGTCGTGCAACACAACAAGGTCAATGGATTTCGATTGCTGGATTCCCTTTATAGGCCCTATATATTTGATTCGAATGCCCCGAAGACTTCCGTTAGCTATTTGGCAACGATAAAGTCCGAGAATAAACTGGACCCCTGCTGTTGTTTCACTGTTATCGTGTGCCGAGGTATCAATCAGTGGGTGACCAGTTTAGTCCGAGAACTCGTGTGTACAATGATGTTCCTGATTCAACTACGGAATCATCATTTGACATTGACTGTAAATCTGAATTGGTCAGTGAATTAACGGATGAGAAAATAATTATAAAAAGCAAAATCGCTCCACGTCAGACATCTCCCAACAACGAGCGTGGCGTTTGATTTATAAACAAAAATGTAGCAAAACGTCTATCTTCATCTTCTTTTATTTTTACATTTACATCTAAATCAACACAAAAATAAACTGTCGTCTGATGTGTCACCTATTATCCCTTGTCAGTATATGCCAAAATTATTTGGTGTCGACTTCCGTTTACCTCTACAATCCGAACACCTGTGAAAACTGAACAAAACGCAAAGTCCCGTGGGTGTTCGGTTTGGACAGGTTTCACTGTATATATATATATATATATATATATATATATATATATATATATATATATATGTATGTTTGGTTACCTCCCTTACACTGCTTGAAATTATGTATTAAGAAATGATGATTGTCTTGAGATTATTGATTAGCTGTAAAACATTTTTTAGAAGTTACTATTAATTAATATAGTTTGACCATGACTGTATGTCATTTCATATTTTTATATTTTATGAATTTAAATGAGTGGTTATTGTTGCAAACTCCATTAGAAATTTGAATTGAGATTATTTTTGGAATAAGGGAAAGGCGGATGTGAAAAAAATTGGGGGGGGGGGGGGGGGGGGGGGGGGGGTGAATAAAAATTTGTGGGTGGGAATACAATTTTTCTCATTTCAGATTTCAGAAATCAAAAAGAAAACTTTTTTCAAATATTTTTTTTGAGGGGATCAATATTCAACAGCATAGTGTATTGGTCAAAAGCAAGAAGAAAATTTTAAGTTCATTAGACCACATTCATTTAATCACAATCCAAATTCAGAGCTGTATCCAGCTTGAATTTTATGTCCATACTTGCCCCAACTATTCAGGGTTCGACCTCTGTGGTCGTATAAAGCTGCACCCTGCGGAGCACCTGGTTTTATTATTATTATATCCTTACCCAATTATGATTTTGGAGGAGGATGTGTGGATTTCATTCATTCATTTGTTTATTTTCTGTCTGTCCTTGTAAAGTTTTGCCAATTTTTTTTCAAAATTTAAAAAACGTGAAGTCACAATTCAAAAGTGATTGTTGCTTGACATCAAAAGGTTGTTCAGAGACAAAATTCAGTCAAATACTAAAATGTTTATGATTGCTGACAAACATAAATTTCATTTCAAAATTACATGAGGAGTTCTTTTATGTCTTAAATGAGCTAATACATTAACTTGTTTAAATTATTTCAAAGTATATGTTTTATTTTATAGGGATGAACAAAAGAGAAAAAAAAGACAAAATTTTGTATATTCTGCAACTTTGACCATGATTCATGTTGGATCATACCGACCTACAAAGAAAAAGAGAGTCAAAATGACAGAGACAGAAAAATTAGGTAAAAATTGTGCTGATAATTTTGTTACAGAAAAAAAATTTGTAGCATCGTTTTTGATTGGACAAGATATATTTTGTTTCCAGCAACGACAAATAAGGAATTAAGTTTACATTTTGACCATACCATTAGAATGAAGATAATAGAGTTTGAAATCCATCAGATACTTGACTGATATTTTAAATAACATGATATAAACCTGTTGCCTCTATATTATTATTTATTTTATAGAATCTCTGATGGAAAGAATAGGATTGAGACATAAACCTAAAGTGATTGATTTATCAAGAAAGACGGGCACTGTAGAAACTTTAACAGAGGCTAGAATTAACTGTACAAAGGAAGAAAAGGTATTCTTTCTACATCTACACAAGTGCACATTTTCTGTATTCTATGTTCCATAAGTTTACACATGACATTTAATGAGCAAGTAGTCTGCAATGTGACAAATAAAACTGCTTAGTTTACAGCACTTCTATAAAAGCATGCAAAACAAATCATTGATTAACTTGCTTGCTATATTTGTTTGGATATTTGTTTACTATTTACTGGAATTTGATTGGACAATAAACATTAAATTCATTTCCTGTCAATTCTTATTGTCCAATCAAATCCCAGTATATATAAAAACTGACTGAAACCCGCCTTCCTATTGTTTGCAAACAACCAAGCAAACAAAGCAAGCAAGTTGATCAATGTTTTGTTTTGCATGCTTTTTTAGAAGAACTGTAATCAGCATCCTCATTTTGCTTGTTATTGGTGACATGTGCATGTGTCAGGTTTTTTTTTAGTATCTCTAAACCTCTGGTAAGTTTAAATAAAAAAGTAAACGCTGAAAGAATATTTCTGATGAGAACTATATCTGAAGACCCTGGTTGCCATTTTAATATACATGAATATGATATATCTATCAAAAATAGATTTTACAAGTATGATTTTTCAAGAAATGTATGGTATATTTTTGTAGAATCTTATTTTATTTACCTGTCCATACTATAAATGTTGGAAACATTATGTTCAATAATTTCTATAATTTCAGGATCTTTTTCTCTACTACTTCCTGCAGCAATTTCCTGGTAGAACTTTAGTGTTTGCAAACAGTAAAGATTGTATCCGAAGATTGGTGTCTATTTTCACTCTCTTACAAACTAAACCACTACCACTACATGCTGATATGCACCAGAAACAAAGGTTAAAAAATCTGGAGAAGTTCACAGGTAATTTACCATCCATCTTTTAGCTTTAAAGGAGATCCTTGCTGTGTACTTGACTGGCTCACTGATTTGGATTTTTTAAGCTCACATGGAAACTCCCCATAAAACACATTACCCTGAATCTGAGCTGTCCAGTCATAGTTCTAATAATGTTAAATGCTGGTTGCTTGGTAGAACAGCAAAACACACCAATTTGAAAACTGTGATATATTTTGATAGGTTATTAATTCATTTGAATTTTTTCAGTAAAGCCTATATAACAGTTCTTTTTGTCATCGGAGTAAGAAGTAATAGTAAGAGTTAACTCTACCTTTTCAGCTAATTCTAACAGTTTGTTTTTAGCATCATATGTAGTAGTTGAGTTATCTCCACTTTTTTCAGCAAGGTGTTAACATTTTGTTATATGAGATGTTTTTTAGACTGATCGTAACAGTTTGTTTTTTAGCATCAGATGTAGCATGTAGAGTTATCTCCACTTGTTTTTTTCAGCTGATCCTAACAATTTTTGATAAGCATCAGATGTAGTATTTAGAGTTATCTCTACTTGTTTTTTTCAGCTGATCCTAATGGATTGTTTTAGCATCAGATGTAGTATTTAGAGTTTCTCCACTTGTTTTTTTCAGCTGATCCTAACAATTTGTTATTAGCATCAGATGTAGTATTAGATTTTCTCCACTTGTTTTTTTCAGCTGATCCTAACAGTTTGTTATTAGCATCAGATGAAGTATTAGAGTTATCTCCACTTGTTTTTTCAGCTGATCCTAACAATTTGTTATTAGCATCATATGTAGTTTTTAGAGTTATCTCCACCTATATTTTTAGCTGATCCTAACAGTTTGTTACTAGCATCAGATGTGGTATTTAGAGTTATCTTCACTTGTTTATTTCAGCTGATCCCAACAGTTTGTTACTAGCATCAGATGTGGTATTTAGAGTTATCTTCACTTGTTTATTTCAGCTGATCCCAACAGTTTGTTATTAGCATCAGATGTAGCTGCTAGAGGATTAGATATACCAAATGTTCAGCATGTCTTTCACTATCAAGTTCCATTAACAGTTGAGGTGAGAATATTATCAAATTCTTATATGTTGTTGAAATTCTAGCAAGATGTAATTAAAATCTTCTCTTGACCCTTTCCTCTAATGGATTTTTTTAAAGTTATTTTGCTAAAGGATATTTTAACAGAATTTTAGAAATAAAACTTTTTTTGTTAAATTATTTCACTTATGATATTTTGATAGAATGTCAGAAATAAGATTACTGTGTGAAATAGAAACTGCCAAAAACAATTTGTGACAGATTATCAATGGATGCCAAAATCAATTTATTTCAATATCTAAATGCAGGTCAGATATTCCAGAGTAGATACTTTTTATATTGAATTCAAATTTGATAAAGTATGATAAACTGTTCCCTGAAGGCCAGACACATTTAAAGAACAGTGATTTTTTAAAGATGTTATCCTAATGCTAGTAAGTTAAAGGTTGTGTTGACTTTAATACTTTCTTGTGTTATTCCCCTACTGACGAAGTTGAAGGGACTTTAGGTTTGCACTCCATAGGTCTGTCTGTCCATCAATCAGTCCTTCAAATCAGTTTTCCACACTTCTTTTACTAGTTGCAAGCATCAGATTGTATTTATAGCTGTTTTATTTATTTCAGAATTATGTACATAGAAGTGGTAGAACAGCTCGGGCCAGTAAGGAAGGAATAAGTGTTATGTTGATTGGACCAGATGATGTTAAAAACTACAGGAAAATTATACACACTCTTAATAGAAGTAAGTGTTTGATCATTTGAAGAACATTTACTGCCTCAATAAAGCTCATATAGTTTAGACAATATGATTTTAAAAGAATACTTTTGACATGCAGACACCTTTTTAAACTGCATGTAATTTTCATTATTACCTAATTTCTTAATTATTTATGTTTTTTTGTTGTAGATGAAGACCTACCCATGATTCCAGTGGATTATCAAATGCTTCCTTCTTTGAAACAAAGATTAAGTTTGGCATTAAAGATAGATGTCACTGATTATAGGTAAAACATCAAAATGCATTTTTTATGCCCCACCTACGATAGTAGAGGGGCATTATGTTTTCTGGTCTGTGGCTCTGTTCGTCCTTCGTTCGTTCGTCCGTCCGTCCGTCCGTCCGTCCGTTCGTTCTGCTCCAGGTTTTTGGTGAAGGTCGTTTTTGATGAAGCTGCAGTCTAATCAACTTTAAACTTAGTACACTTGTTGCTTATGATATGATCTTTCTGATTTTAAAGCCAAATTAGACTTTTGACCATAATTTCACAGTCCACTGAACATAGAAAATGAAAGTGGGAGTTTCAGGATAAAGTTTTTGGTCAAGGTAATTTTTGATGAAGCTGAAGTCCAATCAACTTGAAACTTAGTACACATGTTTCCTATAGTATGATCCTTCTAATTTTAATGCCAAATTAGATTTTTACCCGATTTCACGGTCCATTGAATATAGAAAATGATAGTGCAAGTGGGGCTTCCGTGTACTTTGAACACATTCTTGTTTGTTGAATTTCTAGCTACCAAAGATAAATTCTTTGTCACACAGAAAAGTCATTGTTTCATTTGTTCTTGATTTCAGGGTTACATCATTGCTTTTTTCAAAGTTTTCAGAATTTTTGCATTTAACCCCCACAAAATGTAAAACAACAACAAATAAAATCAATAACCCAGAAATACAAAAATGAAAGAAAAGATAATGAGATCTGTACAAAAAAGATAGCTTTTTTGGGTGATATTAGTTGCATGTGATTTTAACCTTCAAACAGATCTAGTAACTGCTGGACTTCACATCTGTCATTCCATCCATCCATCCAAAATTCCTTTGGTAAAAAATTTCCATTTAAAGTGTTCTTGGCTTTTATGTAATGTAAGATTTTATATTTGGATAATGTTGAGTTGTACTGTTTATCAATTTTAACATTTGCTGTGTAGCAACTTCTTCTTTGCTGATGGTTTGAAAGTGGCATTACTTATTGTACAATGAAAATTTTCTTCAAACTTTTCATGGCTTCTATGAAAGGGAATGATTTTATATTTCGTCTCCAGCTGGGTAATATTAAGCTACTTGATGTAAATCTCAGTTCAGACTATGCATGAATTTATTTCCCAAAAGATTCATGTCAGTTTTATATACAATATAAATAACCAATACCCTTGATATGTGTGCATATTACCGTAATACATCCTGTTGGAAAGATGTGTGGTTCCGTCTTCAGGTGAATCCTCCTTCCTCGGCTGTTTCAGCGCTGTCCACTACAACCTCCAGAGGTGCGCTCACTGGGGTGATCAAGTCCCAGCCTGAAACCACATGGCTATCCATCCCTGCCTCTACATGTACACTTTCCACTGTTCTGACCTTTTTCTCCATAACCAAATTGATGCTGCCTCTGCCTCTACACAAGTTACCAATCAGCTTACTTTTTTCCCCTCCAACAATACCAAGTGCTCTCAATACTCGCCACATAGACTGTCCAACTCTGCTTCCCACTTCCACTGGAAATAACCAAACCCTGCATCCATTGTCTCTACATTCTTCAAGTAGGTCTTGATACTTCAATCTCTTTCTTTCGTTGGCATCTTTTATTCTTTCTTTCCATGGCATGGTTAGTTCCAACAGGATTGCCTGTTTTGTTGAGGCGGACCAAATGACGATGTCAGGTCTCTGGTTTGTTACTGCAATCTGTGGCGGGAATTGTAACTTCTGCTTCAGATCCACCAAAATTTGCCAATCAGTTGCTGTTACCAGTAAACAACTATATAACTATGTTATAAGATAATAATTTAAAAAAAAAAAAAATACACTACATTAAATTTATGCAAATCAACTTTTTCAGATTTGAGAAGAAAAAAAGACAGAATAACTGGTTTATAAAAGCAGCAAATGAAATGGACATTGAACTGGATGATCGACATTTGTATCCTATTTTTAAATCAGAAAAAAATAATACTTCTGGGGTTGGTTTCACAAAAAAACTTCGGACTAAGATTGGTTATTAAGTCATAAACAAATCAGTATACTTACGATTAATCTTAGTCTTAATTTTTTTTATGAAATTGACTTCTGAACATTAAGCATCAATTTTTAAACACAATGCTCAACTTTTGCTATGTATATAAAACAAAGCCATGTTTTATTCCAATAGTACATAGGAGGCACATCATTTTTATTTGGTTGAAGAGTTGAGTTGGAGATCAATATGGACATTTGTGTTATTGTTGCATGCTTAGGAAGTTAGATTAAATCATTTTAAAAGAAAGTTTAATCACTCTAGCAAAAATGTAGGTCAAAGTAACCCAAAAGAAGTTAAAATGTGTTTTATGGATGATTGTAGTGAAATATTAAAGAACAAAAGAACTGAATTTCCTATTAGAATTGAAATGATTATCATGCCATGCTCTTTACTTTATACTGAGCATAAGCAAGGTTTCAAATATTGACAAATATAATGCCTTTCCATTTTTAAGACAAGCATAGAGCATGGCATAAAATTTCTTAAATAATCAACAAATTTAAAGTCTTAAAATGAAAAGTGAGTCACTGTGCTACTTTAATGAAAGTTAAAGAAAAGGTGAACCTAGCTTAGATTTGATTAAAGATATAATTGTTCTGTTAAAACCTTAACCACTAATAACAGATTGAATGATATAGGGGACAGTCAGGAGCAATCTCAACATAAACATCATATGAAACAACTGAAACAGGAATTGAATTCACTACTGCATTCAACCTTGACCTCCAAGACATTTTCTGGCAAATACCCAACAAAAACTGGGAAGCTTATGATGCCTGAGGAGTCCAGTAAGTATCTTTAAATTCAGAAATTATTGCGATGTTTTTATTAATGCGAAAAATGCGACAGGTTTATAATTGCAATAATTTAAGCTCATATTTTTCAATTTGATGAATAATAAAACAGAATTTTTCACAATATCGCAAAAATTAAAATTGCATTTTAGTCTAAATGACAAAATTGCATTAATAATAGCACGCAATAATTTCAATATATACAGCATGTTATTCTTATCATCTTAACAGTGTGTAATTCTTATCGTCTTTACAGACTGGTACTTTTTCACATTTGAGGTAATTTAGAGATATTCGAAACTTTGAGAACTTTAGTCAAAGACCAAGCTGCTATCAAACATGGATGCCAGTACTTAAAATAGAAACAAGAATGTCATCGTAACTTGCATAGGTATCAAACTGTGGTAAAGACCAATCCAATTTAAATAAATGCACAGTACTGTATTAATACTATAGTATAGAAACCAGCCTGGTGTGCCAATGATTACTTAGACATAGGACAGGTGCAAACAAATGCAAGTGCCAACCTTCACACCACTATACCAGTTTTAAAGTTAACAAATATTAGCAACAGCCCTGTCACCATAACTTTCATTTTATGATTATTTTACTAGTACTTTTAAAAAATCTTATGACAAAAATTTCAATATATCATGAATTAACAGTTGTAAAAATGATATTGTGTTTATTTTACAGAAAAAGGAAGCGATGCTATCTCATCTGTGAAGAAAGATAAGAAATCACAAGAGAAGCTCATACAACAGATACAGAAGGAAAGAATATTAATGTCAAAGGCATTGGACAATAAAAAGAAAGAAAAACAATCTAAAAGACAACAAAAGAAAAACAAAAGAAAAAATAAAGAGTCTTAAACAATTTTTTTCTATGAATATTATTTCTCACAGAGTTTACATTTTAAAGTTGTCGCATAACTATTGCAACAAAGATGAGCATGTATCATAATGTAAATGCTCACTTCTAATTTTAGAGTTAATATGAAAATAAGGGGATAAAGTATGATTGCTAATGAAACAAATATCCACCAAAGATCAAATGAAGAAGATATAAGCAATTTGTAAAAAAACACTTTTCTAAAACTAAAGGTGATTCAATCATTGTTTATCTAACTGGTGCATGTTTGCCTTGATACAGAGTCCGAGAACTTACAAAGAATTCTTATGTTGTTGATACTGGTACATATTTTAAGAACACACATTTGTCTAAAATTTGTTGTTTTCCTTATAAGCATATTAATTATGTATGCAGAGGGCATTGTAGTGAATAAACTGGCCTTTGGACAGTAGTATTGACTTAAACTTTGTAAATGACTTTGATCTGTATCTTAGGGATCCTTGTTTGGTCAGGTCCTGATCAGTGGCGGATCCAGAAATTTTTACAAGTGGGGGGACCACTGACTGCCTAAGAGGGGGCCCTCTCCAGTCATGCTTCACTGATTCCCTATATAAGCAACCAAATTTTCCCCAGAAAAGGGGGGGGGGGGGGTAGGCCCCCTGAAAAACCCTCTAAATCCACCTCTGCTGATAATGCTACTTTCCTAGTCGTATAAGTTACTATCATGTTATTCATAATATTCAACAGGCTAAAGTTCCAACCAATAAGTCTTTGAAGTACACAACTCAAACTTTAATTGCTCCTAATGATATGAATATGAACAAATCAGTTAAAGGGGTACTAGCTACAAGATATATGAAAATTCTAATATATTAATTTTTTTGGCTTAACCATTAATGAAGTGCAAATAGTGAAATAACAATTCCCTTTTAGCAGCCAACATGGTTCAATTTTGTTAAAATCATCCAAAAACATTGATTACGAAATTATTCACTTGCAAGTGAATAATTCAACCTCATTGAATCTGTATTCATGTGAACTTCAATTTAACCCCTTACCTTGAGATGGACAACACATGAATTGTATGTGTAAAGAGAATGTCAACATTGAAAGTGAAACAAAAAAAAATCATTTGATTGACTGATTCGATCCACAAAAAAAATATTCTTATGCAGGTAAAAAAGATGATAAACATTTATTTGCTATCTATAATATGAAATTAAATATACCTAGAATAATTAAACAGCACGAATTTGCTTAATCTATTTATATCTATATTTATATTTATGTTTACATCGCTTATATGGTCATCGTATGACTTAAGAGGTAATTTGATAATTAATTAGATGGCATATAGACTAAAATACACATGAAAGGAAGCTACCTATTATCATGCCCGTGCCTTGTAAATTGTTTGATTTAGACTTTTAATAGTTTTGATAAATGTTTTACATCGTTATAAATCAATTATGAGAATTTGATTAAAATCGGTGAACATGAATTTGACAGCTAGTGCCCCTACTCAAATTACTTCAATATAAAAGAATGCCATTATTTTTTTACTGAAAATTCAGAAATTATCGTGTCATATATTACTGTGATTTTTAGAGAGTGATAAAAAATGCCAGATTATTTATTTGATCGAGAAAAATCTTATGGCATCTGAAGGTCACTGCATATATATGCTTGTTAGATTCAGGCAAGTTCAAGATTGATCTAGGATAGCACATAAAAGGATAATAGCATATACATGTACCAGAAATATTGGGCCATGCACACCAATCACAAACACTGACAAGGACAACAAAAAAGGCATTGCATGGCCCAACCTGGTACAGGCATAAAATGTGATAGGGTTGATCCTGTTTTACATGTACACAAACCTCCCCATTTGCCTATCTTTTCAATATTATGTAGTAGTGAAACATACGATAAAAAACCTACACAGTCTAGCTACCAACAGAATGATCACTAACTAGGAGAAGAATAAATGATGACATATTGTTGGGAAGGCATGGTCTTGGCTTACTACTGTATGAAGCTAGCCTAGATAGCATCTAGCCTGTCAAGTGATTGTGTAAGAAGAGATTGAAACCAGTCAAATACTAAAACTAATTAGAAACAAAGTGACTAAAAAACAAAATTCACAACATAATTTTAGTTTGTAAGATCATCATCCGATGACGAT
Source organism: Mytilus edulis (assembly GCA_019925275.1). Classification (NCBI taxonomy): domain Eukaryota; kingdom Metazoa; phylum Mollusca; class Bivalvia; order Mytilida; family Mytilidae; genus Mytilus; species Mytilus edulis. Next base: position 128,615,496 of record CM034349.1, read on the forward strand.
TAACAGCAAAGGGTAAACAGTCAACATCAGAATAGAAATTAGATCTGTATCTATAATGGGGAAACTTTATAACAATGTTTTTTGTACTCCCAATAACCATACATGTATGTTGTTAAGATCAAGGAACAGTAAATAGGCAATGTCACAGATTTTTCTAAAATTTTGCATACAACCATGACTTGTTGAACTACAAATGAAAATCGAAAAAATAATGCATTTATTTTTTTTATCTGAAATATTACAGATTGATTTTTTTTCAATATGAGTGAATAATTGAATAGATAGCATATAAAATTGGAGAAAAATCTTCTAAAATGTTGGTTTAAAACATCAAATCTCTAAATCTACTCCATAGATATTTCTTAAAGAACTATATTGTGTTGACAAATACATTTCTGTTTTATTGATTTGAAATAATCCTATGGTCAATTTTTTTCATTAATTTCTATAATTAAAATTCAGGATATTCTGAAATATTTTTTGATGCTCATACCACATCTAATCACACTGTTTTGAATGCAGGAAACATACTTTGTCTTGATCCAATTTAAAGAATCAAAGAATAAAAATGCAAATAAACAACAAAAGAAACATTTAAATATTTAGCTTGACAACGTTTACCAATGATAGCTGATAATACCTGCTATGTACTAGACCTTTCATTCTTCAATTTTCAAATATTTAAATGTTTCTATGGTACTCCTTCATTAGTGATTATACAGATTCCCTGAAAATTACCAGTGATTTGACATAATCACTGATAATTTTAATTAGTATTCTACAAATTCCCTAATATGATTTCAGTGATTATCAATAATTAAAAGCTCCAAAGATGATGAAACAAATTAACATAGACAAATTATCATTTTTAGCTCACCTGGCCCAAAGGGCCAAGTGAGCTTTTCTCAGCACTTGGCGTCCGGCGTCCGTCGTCCGTCGTCTGTCGTCCGTCGTCGTCTGGCGTCGTTAACTTTTACAAAAATCTTCTCCTCTGAAACTACTGGGCCAAATTTAACCAAACTTGGCCACAATCATCATTGGGGTATCTAGTTTAAAAAATGTGTCTGGTGACCCGGTCAACCAACCAAGATGGCCGCCATGGCTAAAAATAGAACATAGGGGTAAAATGCAGTTTTTGGCTTATAACTCAAAAACCAAAGCATTTAGAGCAAATCTGACATGGGGTAAAATTGTTCATCAGGTCAAGATCTATCTGCCCTGAAATTTTCAGATGAATCGGACAACCCGTTGTTGGGTTGCTGCCCCTGAATTGGTAATTTTAAGGAAATTTTACTGTTTTTGGTTATTATCTTGAATATTATTATAGATAGAGATAAACTGTAAACAGCAATAATGTTCAGCAAAGTAAGATTTACAAATAAGTCAACCTGACCCAAATGGTCAGTTGACCCCTTTAGGAGTTATTGCCCTTTATAGTCAATTTTTAACCATTTTTCGTAAATCTTAGTTATCTTTTAGAAAAATCTTCTCCTCTGAAACTACTGGGCCAAATTAAACCAAACTTGGCCACAATCATCATTGGGGTATCTTGTTTAAAAAATGTGTGGCGTGACCCATCCAACCAACTAAGATGGCCGCCATGGCTAAAAATAGAACATAGGGGTAAAATGCAGTTTTTGGCTTATAACTAAAACACCAGAGCATTTAGAGCAAATCTGACATGGAGTAAAATTGTTCATCAGGTCAAGATCTATCTGCCCTGAAATTTTCAGATGAATCAAACAACCCGTTGTTGGGTTGCTGCCCCTGAATTGATAATTTTAAGGAAATTTTGCTGTTTTTGGTTATTATCTTGAATATTATTATAGATAGAGATAAACTGTAAACAGCAATAATGTTCAGCAAAGTAAGATCTACAAATAAGTCAACATGACCAAAATGGTCAGTTGACCACTTTAGGAGTTATTGCCCTTTTAATATAGTCAATTTTTAACAATTTTTCTTAAATCTTAGTAATCTTTTAGAAAAATCTTCTTCTCTGAAATTACTGGGCCAAATTTAACCAAACTTGGCCATAATCATTATTGGCCTATCTAGTTAAAAAAATGTGTCCAGTGACCCGGCCAACCAACCAAGATGGCCGCCATGGCTAAAAATAGAACATAGGGGTAAAATGCAGTTTTTGGCTTATAACTCAAAAACCAAAGCATTTAGAGCAAATCTTAGTAATCTTTTAGAAAAATCTTCTCCTCTGAAACTACTGGGCCAAATTTAACCAAACTTAGCCATAATTGGGGTATCTAGTTAAAAAAATGTGTCCGGTAACTCGGCCAACAAACCAAGATGGCCGCCATGGCTAAAAATAGAACATGGGGGTAAAATGCAGTTTTTGGTTTATAACTCAAAAACCAAAGCATTTGGCAGGAAGTAAAATTGTTGATCAGGTCACGATCTATCTGCCCTGGAATTTTCAGATGAATTGGATAATCGGTTGTTAGGTTGCTGCCCCTGAATTGGTAATTTTGAGGAAATTTTGCTGTTTTTTTTGTTATCTTGAATATTATTATAGATAGAGATAAACTGTAAACAGCAATACTGTACAGCAAAGTAAGAACTAAAAATAAGTCACTATGACCAAAATAGTCAATTGACCCCCTAAGGAGTTATTGCCCTTCATAGTCAATTTTTAACAATTTTCTTAAAATTTGAAGATTTTCAATAACATTTTCCACAGAAAGTACTGTTATAGATAGAGATAATTGTCAGCAGCAAGAATGTTTAGTAAAGTAAGATCTACAAACACATCACCATCACCAAAACACAATTTTTTCATGAATCCATCTGTGTCCATTGTTTAATATTCACATTGACCAAGGTGAGCGACACAGGCTCTTTAGAGCCTCTAGTTTTCTTATTCCTTGAAAGTTTAAGTAAACATGCAGTTTTCCTTCCTGATCTACTATTTGATTCTTTATAAGTGATGAGTGTTTTCCTTTATATTTTGTCCAAGTGTTGAACCTCATTATGCTGCTAACAAATAAGCTTGCCACAGGGAGATCCTTGCCATATAGCAATGGACTCTCGGATCTTTAATACAAGAAATCAGTTTGAGGTTTCTGATTTCCCTTCATTGGTACCTTCAGATGTTTGTGCTGAAAACTCTATTTCTCTGAGACGTGCCGTAAAAATATGATTGGATATGGAGGACAAGGTTTTTTAAATGTTGATATTGTGGTAAAAACAAATATGAATTTAATAGATATACATGTAAAAAAACAGGACAAATGTGTAATAGTCGATGCCATCCAAATCTAGTTTGTAAGTAAAATGTTTATTTTTAAAATATTGTGCATAAAATTAACATTTATCAAAAAGATTGTACGCGTAAAAATAGTTTGATGACAATTTCAGTTTAATCCATATCTCAACCTAAAAACAATTGCTAAAACAATACGATAAAAAAAATTAATCATTATGCCATTTAATCATGTTAATATTTTAATACTAACTTCATCAACCCGCCCTTGTGGGCTCGCTTGATATTATTAATACTGATACAGTAAATATCAAAAAGGGCTCGCTTGATATTATTGCTGATAAAGTCAGTATTAAAAACAAAACATCAATTATTCAATATATATTTTGCTTATCATTTAATTATATTGTGCTTATCATTTAATTATATTGTGTTTATCATTTAAATATTTTTGTGTCTTTCATATTAATATATTATGCCTAATGTTATACAATATTAAGGGTATTTGTCTGATATGAGCCAGTCCATGAGAAAAGGTACACAAACGAAAAATTTACGAAATTCTAAAAAATGTGCATAATTATTGGTAGTCGACTTGTGATTTATAAAACACATTTACTTTTCCTCATATCCTTAAGCTGTGAGCTACACGCACCTGCAAGTGTTGAGACCCCCTTTAGTTTTATCAAGATTTTTAATGACTTATTTCATATATTTCAATCATTTTCAAAGTACAGTTTGAATAACGGGACCTCAGAATACCAATGGCTAAAATTGAAGAGAGAATTTTTCAATTTAAACAAAGATATATATCTGTGCTTGATATACTATGCTCCCAAAAGCCAAACAGACCTACTGGAGATAATAGAAAAGGATATAACTGATAGTTACGGGTCTATGGGGGACATCCTGTTAGTAGGGGATCTTAATGCCAGAACTGGGTCAGAAAAAGACTATATTGATGGTGACAGCACCTCCCATGTTCCTTTATTTGATGAAAATTATGATGTAGACTGTTTCACAGAGGAAAGGGTCAGTAAAGATTTAATAACTGATTCCTGAGGGAAAAACTTGCTAGAATTTTGTATAGGTAATCAGTTACGTATCTTGAATGGGCGTATGTGTGGTGATAGCACGAATAATTTACATGTTTCAAACCTAATGGATGCAGTGTAGTTGATTATGCTTTAGTTTCTCAAAGCCTACTCCAGCAAATTTTATATTTTAATGTATCAGATTTTAAGGCAAATTTTTTAGATTGCCATTGCAAAATCACTTTTAAGATTTTAGCATCTCTCCAATTGCACTGTGTATCATCGCCACCGGAAATTGGGTACTAACGAAGCGGAGAGAAATAGAAAAAAAAAGTAAACAAGTTAAGAATTCATTCAATTTAAAGCATTTCCACTCATGTGATGAGGGTGCCGCTTAAGAAATGATTTTCTGATATATAATTCTTTAAATTATTAGGCCGATAAGTACAAAATTGATACAAGATTTTGAGTAATACTCCAAAACTTGCCACTTAGTACCGGAAAATTTCGAGGTCGATCATCCTCTGTCGCCCCATTCTCAAGATATTGAACTGTTTTTCATTATTTTTCCAGACACGTTTTTAGATTATTATAGTGTGGCATCATATTTACTGAAATTTGTTGTCAAAAACATGTTTTTTAAAGAATATGGACAAAAACATTGTTTGTTTGTTGTACGGCGAATTGCAGGACGTTGTACGGCGAATTGCAAAATAACAACTTTTGTCTGTACGGCGTCTTGCAATATATTATAATTTTAAGAGGAAATTAATCGCTGTTTAGATAATATCAAGTGACGATATTTTGTTGATATCAAAGCTTTACAGGCTTACAAATATACCAAATGTCTTACTTATCAAATATTATTAAATATATGCCGTTAATTCAGTTCAGAAGGCCTCGTTGCGTACCGCTTTTTGATTTTGTACAAAAAGGTTTTTTTTCAACCATATTATCCTAAATACATTTATATATCGTTATGCTACTAACGACTGTTGTCTTATTTGTTGTTAGGTTGAAATTGTGTAAGTTCAATAAAATAAACCGTCCATTCATCTTTGGTTGGTGCTGGCTTTTTTTTATAGATGAAAACAGTGGAGATGTGGTATGATAGCAAATAAGATAACTATCCATCAGGATAAAATAAAGTGTATGCAAGCAACTATATGCTATCGTACGGCCTTCAACAACGAAAACTCGTACCTTATAGTCGGCTATAAAAAGCACCGACAGAAAAATGTGGAAGGACTCAACAAGAAAACTAACGGCCTAACTCATATACAGTGTAACAAAACAATTTATGAAAACAACAAATCAGATAGAGATGACGCAACGACAACCACCGAACCACAGGATCGAGAATTCGGACAGACAAAATTAAGAAAAGACTTTGTTTTCATCGAAAGTAAGGAGAAACAAATCGTGAATTGCATTTCGAATTAATTTTCTTGTCAGTTTCTTTTTGAAAAATTTCATTTGTATACATCTTAAATGCTATCAAGCAAATGGTGTTTCTATCTAATGCATTTTATCTAATGCATAATTAGATAGGAGGAGGGGTCCGTTAACATGTTAACAACACCCCGATTTTGGCAAAAAAAATAAATGCTGATAAGAGTTAACAGCAACTTTAATTTACCCTTTTTTCCAAACGAACCCAAAAGCAATGAAAAGGGCAAGTGCATATCTTCAATGTATTAAAAAGTTTGAAACCACTGTATAAAGTCGCAGAAATGCCAAGCTCCATACGGAATCTTTTATAAAGCTGACTAATTTTCAGAAGACACACGCAAGTACCATATTTTTTTTATTGACACATGGCCAGACAATTGAACGGATGGAAAAGCAGACGGAGTGATTGACTCCAAGAAAAAGGACTATGTTATGAATAATCGAAAATGCTTCAAACAGCAAAAGGGAGGCTTCTTCTGGTTATGTATATTGTTTAGTAAATGTTTTATGTCATCAGTCGTAGCAAACTTGGGTTATCGTCATGACTTAGGAAAGTGTAACATCCAGATAGAATGAGTGAATACTATAGGGCGCGAACATTTTTTTTATGGCGGGGGTCTCTTATAAATTATGGTTACATCTCAGTCAGGGTATTCATACGACTCATTGCTTACATTATTTTATTAAAAGGAATTACGAAGGTTTACTGATTTTTATTTTAAATCATCAAAACCAGTGTATAAATCAGGGGAAAAAACATGTAAGGTGTCACAAGTTGAAGCGCTCTTTCATCTCCAAGTCCCAATTAAGAACTCTGATCTGATATAAAAAAAAAGTCTTGGTCCATCTTTACATTTCTGAAGTCTTAGACTAGAAAATTTGACATCAATTTGAGAACCTTATAGCCCTCATTTTTCGGCCTCGTCTACCAGGCCACACTGTTCAGTTATTTTATGAATTGCAAATTGAAAAGGTAATTTATTTTTCACAATTCCGTCCAGGTACTCTGGGTCAATATAACTTATCAAACATTCCATATACATCTGAATTATTTTCATCATAGGACTGACCAGAGTTTTAGCTGGATAAGAAGTGGCCTTTCCTTTTAACGTTTTGGTTACATTACAAATAGAAGGCAGATATAACTACATTGGTTAGACGTATAAAGAGGGGCATGATATATCCCTAAACATGTTTAACACTGCCGCATTTGTTGCACCTGCATGACCCAACTTGAGTCCGTAACCTTTGCTACATTTGTATATAGTCTTGTATTTATTTCATTTTTTAAATTTTGGTTCATTTATATGTTTCAAGAAACAAACATTGAACTTCTATCCCCTTTTTAGTTAAATGATTGCTCACTTAGGAGACAGCTTCAGGTATATCAATACACAGTTACAAGTGTAGTTTCGCATTATAGCCATGGCGAATTTTCTAAATATGAAAGTTTTTGTACAATTGAATTGATTTTTAGATAGTTGAATAATAATTTAGCCTTCCTAGTGGGTTTATATGAACACTTAGATTGTTTTTAGCATTTTAGTGTTTTATAAGACATTTTTCGGTTTGAACGTCCATACGTTCCTATCCGTACCGCGATAGATTTAGAAATTTTGTATTGTTTTTCAACAAAGATTTGACGCTCGATCTTTTCAATTTTATGGAAAAAACAGCAGAAATACATGTGATTTTTTTTACCTTTTGATAGATGTATGTCTATGGTTTCAGGAAAGGTATCACTCTTATTGATTGAAATTTTCCTTTGGACCAAATTTTTGCGATCTTTGTGACATGTTCAACCCCCTATTTTGCAATATTTGGTATCAAATAAATGCTGATTGTTGCCATGGTTAAACAAACAAAAAAAGATTATATTTCACCATTATTACTATTGGAAATCAAATCTATGGACGATTCTCTTTCCATAAATATACACATGCATAACTCAAATAGTAAGCCTTATTTATTAGGAAGAAAGGGAAAGAGGGTGTTTAAAAATTATGAGTGTCATTTCTAAGTTTTTTTCCTATCTGTGAATTGACACCCCACCCTAGTGCATAATTTTCTCGTTGCGTTGGGTTTTTTCTTCTTTTTGGTCGGGCTTCTGTTTCTTTGACATTTTCCTCATTTCCATTCTCAATTTTATCAAGGATTTACTATACTCGAAGATTTTTTAAAGACATGTACAGTTACATATATGCTGTTTATGTCACTCCTTTGCGGAAGCAACGTAAAGAAAGAGATGGACAGCAGATTTTAATCTGATTCTTGTAAATAACAGTTAAGATCAGTTAACAGAGAAAATAATGTCAAAAACAGTGAACACTTTAGGTATTAAGTAACAGATAACAGCGGAATCTCAATTTCAAATAAACAGTTAACAACATTGCAAATTTTAACAAAACGATTACAGACAGTGGGTCGAAAACAGTTAACAGTTTTTAAAATTTATCAGTCAAATAACAGTTTTAAACAAATTAAAACCTTGAAAAGGACAAAAACAGTTTAATATAAAAGGATACCCCCCCCCCCCCAACCTTAAATATTTAAAAAATTTTCATCCTAGCCCCCCCCCCCCCCCCCCCCTAAAAATCAAATGGTAGCTCCCTGAATACTTTATTTTCTTTGAAAGGACGGTAAATAACTATTCTAAAATTAGCAAGTTGCCGTACAGCTGAAAACAAGTTGCCATACAGTAAATTTGTCAACACGAGCAAGTTGCCGTACCCTAGACTTTATTTTTTATGGTCTATATTCTTTAAAATACATCTTTTTGACAACAAATTTCAGTAAATATGATGCCACACTATAATAATCTAAAAACGTGTCTGGAAAAATAATGAAAAACAGTTCAGTATCTTGAGAATGGGGCGACAGAGGACGATCGACCTCGAAATTTTCCGGTACTAAGTGGCAAGTTTTGGAGTATTACACAAAATCTTGTATTAATTTTGTACTTATCGGCCTAATAATTTAAAGAATTATATATCAGAAAATTATTTCTTAAGCGGCACCCTCATCACATGAGTGGAAATGCTTTAAATTGAATGAATTCTTAACTTGTTTACTTTTTTTTCTATTTCTCTCCGCTTCGTTAGTACCCAATTTCCGGTGGCGATGATACACAGTGAATTGGAGAAAAATAAAATTCATATGAAAGACTTTCCTTTGAGGTATAAATGGGACACAGAAAGTATTCAAAATTTCAAGGAATCATTTACACATCCTGTCATACAAAATGAGCTAAAATATATTTTAAATAACAAAATTATCTTAGACAAAAAGAATGTGAATGATGCCACATATAGTATTCATTCAATATACGAAAAAGTGTGCAAAGTATCACTAAAAAAGAAGAAGAAAAGGGTAAAAACATGTAATCATAAAAAATGGTTTGACCAAGATTTAAAAAGTTTGAAAAAACATGTTAAGGATAAAGCTGTATTATTGTCAAAATTTCCGAAAGATCCGATAGTGCGTGGCTCTTTTTTTAAACTTAATAAACAATTTTCCAAACTAAGGAGGAAAAAGAAAAGAGAATTTAGAGAAAATATTTTGGACCGTTTAAGCAATCTAGAATCAGAAAATCCAAAGGATTATTGGAACCTTGTCAATCAACTCCGTCTTGAAAATAATTCAGAAACTAAAAACAACATAGATGGTGACATTTGGTATAAATATTTCTCTGACTTGTCATTAATTCCTGAAAATGAACACATAAAGTCCAAGATGAAAGAGATAAAGAGTAAACTTGAACTATTAGAAAAGAAAAACTTTGGATTCAGTGAGATTGACTTTAAAATCACCCCTGGTGAACTCCAAAAAGCCCTGAGGCAATTAAAATCTGGGAAAAGTCCAGGTCTAGACACTATTACAAATTAAATGTTAAAAGTTTCACAGAGTTATATGCAATATTGCTTACTAAAACTTTTTAATGCCATTCTTCTATCTGGCATTTATCCCAGTAAATGGTCTGAGAGCTACATTACTCCTATATTCAAATCTGATAACCCGCAGAACCCTGAAAATTACAGAGGTATTGCCATCAATAATAGTCTTGGCAAACTTTTCAATACCATTCTGTATAACAGACTTGATAAATTTTTATCTGATAATAATATCATAAACAAAACTCAAATTGGTTTTTCTAAGAAAGCTCGCACTTCGGATCACATTTTTGTACTAAAATGTCTCATAGAAAAATATGTTAAAAGAGGCAAAGGTAAATTGTATGTATGTTTTGTAGATTTTCGCAAGGCCTTTGACAAGGTTATTCATATTGGTATATTATACAAATTATTACAGCATACAAATAATGGTATTTTTTATAACATTTTGAAATCTATTCTTTACCTATAAATAAATTAAATAAAATTTTAGAGGATTGCAACACAATTTCATATTACAGTCCTAAGTATGAAATTGTCCAAATTATAATGGCATATCAGTAGGACAACCGGATGTGCCTTTTCGGCCAAAATGTGATTCGGCGGCACTCAGTAGTCCTACGCCGAAAATTGGACTATTTTGCGTCGGCCGACGTCAACTGAAAAATGGCGCGCTTTTGTATTTTTTTTAAATTCGTTTGCGGCAAAGTGCGGACGATAAATACTATCGATTTTAAGCATATCTACATGAGAAAAATATATGATAAAATTGAGAAAGGAAATGGTGAATATGTCAAAGCGACAACCACCCGACCATAGAGCAAACAACAGCCGAAGGCAACCAATGGGTCTTCAATGTAGCGAGAATTCCCGCACCCGTAGGTGTCCTTCAGCTGGCCCCTAAAATATGCATAATAGTACAGTGATAATGGACGTCATACTAAACTCCGAATTATACACAAGAAACTAAAATTTAAAATCATACAAGACTAACAAAGGCCAGAGGCTCCTGACTTGGGACAGGCGCAAAATTGCGGCGGGGTTAAACATGTTTATGAGATCTCAACCCTCCCCCTATACCTCTAGCCAATGTAGAAAAGTAAAAGAATAACAATACGCACATTAAAATTCAGTTCAAGAGAAGTCCGAGTCTGATGTCAAAAGATGTAACAAAAGAAAATAAATAAAATGACAATAATACATAAATAACAACAGACTACTAGCAGTTAACTGACATGCCAGCTCCAGACCTCAATTAAACTGATTGAAAGATTATGTCTTCATCATATGAATATCAGGTACAATCCCTCCCGTTAGGGGTTTAGTATCATACTATCATAAAATATATGAGAAGAACATAACCCGTGTCATGCCAACAACTGTTTTTTTAGAAGTAAATAGTTTACATATTATTTTCATTTTTGATCATTGAAACATAAGGAAATCTTCTTTTTTTACATCTGAACATAGAATTTCGGATTTTGATTTTCTGCACTATAGGATTAAATGGCTATATCAAAAATGGGAACAAAAAAATACCTATCCTTCGATTTGCTAAAAATTTTTACAACCTATTCTCGCGAGTTTTTGGCATCGAAATTCGTATAGAACAGAGGTGTCCAAGCCAGGGCAAAAATTTGTTCCATTTTAAAGTAGGGGTCTCAATCTTTTATAGGTTTTTCCTTGCATGGTCGGTAGATTTGAAAATTGGAAGAGTTTCTGTTTTTAAAGTAAATATTTATTCAAATATCATGTAAAGGTGAATCATTAGGTATAAAACCACTTTAAATATAGCAGTTTGTGTCACTGAATTGTAAAATCAAGGATTTGTATAGTAAATACAAATCCTTGGTAAAATTATAGATTTTTTTCGAAATTGAAGAAGGCGCCATTTTTGGCTCTTTTTCCATTACGTCTATTGATATGCTAAAATTATGAGGTGTTTCTAAAAAATCTCCGACTCAATTTTTTTAAAACTTTCATATGCTAATCTTTGGTACAAAATGTATGTGTTTTGAAAAAAATAGGCACTTCTATCGAGTAGAAATGGAGAATGGTCACCTTTACTTTGTATGTCCCCACTATGGGGGCCCTGTTCCTCCCTTTACCTTGTTTCTGAAGAACACGATAGTAATTCATCTCTCGAAAAAATTATCCACTAAAAATAGTTGAAACATATCAAATATATGTTAAGACATCAATAAATTTTACTGGATGTGATTTTTTAAGCTGAATTGCCGGAATCGACCTCAACCGAAGTTGTGTCAGTATATAGATAAACGTTGTCAATTTCCGGCGCCGAAAATGCCAACGTAAAATGTCATTAAAAGTTGGATTCTTTTCTTCTTTGTAGCAATTTTGTTAATCTTAATGCCACGGAAGGCATGCAATATGTTGAATCCATACCAACGTTATACCATACTTGGTACCCTAGAGTGTTAGGCTTACACATCATGGGACCCCGACTGATTTGTTGAAATCATGATCGTACTTTAACTAAAAGTTTACAAAGTAACTTATAAAAAACAAGATTCATTCCGTGAATATTGCTACCTGCCGCTGAGTTTTTAATGAATATTTAATCTGATTCGGTCATAGAAAAGCTGTTGATATTCCTTTCGTTAATATAATTATCGTTGTGTGTTTTGTATGGTTTCTTATTTTTAAAAGGGGGCGTTGGCAGGGGCATGCTCTTTTTATTTTGTCAAAGGCATGTGTCATTTTTAGGGCTCAGTGTTCTCAATCTCTGGTTACAGTGGAGGTTCAAACTCATCATGACTTAAAAACTTATTAAAAATTTTGGGGCATTGACATACTGACTATCAATATATCTATGCGTAGGAGGGATGACCAATTCTATTCAAAGTAGGTGGTGGGAATTCAAAAGAAATCCTGGTCCGTTCACAATAGAAATTCAGTGGCGGATCCAGAACTTTTCCTAAGGGGGGAGGGCGCTGACTGACCTAAAGGGGGGGCTCCAGTCATGCTTCAATGATTCCCTATATAATCAACCAAATTTTTCCCACGAAAGGGGGCCCCCCCTGGATACGCCTATGTACTTGTTCGCCCTGGGTGCTTTGCCCTTATACCCATTCGCCCTGTTCTTTTTTTTATTTTGTTGTCCTCTTTAATGTAAATTATTTGAATGAAGTATGTAAAATTTGGTTGACAATTTTGTGCATAAATCACATACGCCAAAACGTTGGAGATTTTGTCTGGATTGACTATTCATTTGCATCCATTGCTACACATGCATTTTATTTCTAAACATATTTTCAAATTTGCATACAGATGCAGAATATTCCTTTTCAGCCTGTCTTGTGTCATGTAACAGGGTCTTTTATACATGTGGCTCACTAACTGCTTTTTGTTCAAATTAATTTTTTTAGACATTTGATATCTGGCGGAGAGTTGTCTTCTTGGCATTGATCATACCCCAACTTTCTAATTTTCATATTACTGAAAGGTAACTGTATTTGTTACCTTGAATTGAATAAATAACTACTTACAAAAAACAATTCCACATGTAAAAAAAATAAATGAAATATAATTTCAAATGATACAATGTAGCTAGCCTTATGGAATATTTTGTATGTTGTGCATCTCTTTTCTCCTTTTAGTGACGGGGGCCTATTTTGTATGGTTGGCTGCTTAATATCTGGTGATGGGATATACATTTAGTTATGCAGTGTTGAATACTGGTCCCCACCCCCTAATTGATAGGAATAAACAAAACAAAAATTCTTTCACTCAATCTCAACAACAAGGCAAAAGTGAAGTAAATCAATATAAGCATACTACTGGTTCTGCTTGTTTTCTGTTCTTTGGTTGGGTTGTTATCTCCTTGACACATTGCCCATCTATATTCTCAATTTTAAAGATTATTCAAGTATGTGATATGTGATAAATATCCAAAAATGAGCTTATTTGATAAAATTCAGCCTTGATCCACAATTTCTTGAAAAAGTACCAAAGCAAAATACAACATGTGGGTACATGTCTAATTTACCAGGAAAAAAGTCGAATAATTCTGGAATGGCAAAACTTGAATTTGCCCAAAACTAAAAGCGAGCTTTTTTAAATTACACTCATGCAAAATAAAAGGGAAACACTTGAGGCCAGAGGGAAGATATAATATTTGGTTGTCAGAAGTATAAAATAAACGTGGAATCTTATTAAGTATATAACAGTGAAATTGCTTAAAACAAAATATTCATGAAAACAACTGAGTCAATAATCTGATTTTTTTAATAAATATGGTGACATTTCACTTCTGCACTTTTTAATGTTGATGAGTCTCACATATTTAAAAAATCCTCTTGTTACTAAACTTTGGAGCCCATAGTCTGTTAAACTTTCATTTATTAAATCCTGCATTAGTTCAACAAAAATGTCCACTTATAATCACTTGAACCACCTCGGATACCATTCTGTACATGAATATATCTCTCATAACAAATTTCATATAAATTGCTGATTCCAGGTATCAAAATTTTTATCCTCCAGTAAAATTATTCCTCTGACAGAATGTGTTGTCTACTGAAAATGAAATTTTTTGTTATTAAATTAAGTTTGTTAATTCAATCAAAAAGTAATGAAAAATGATAATTATAATATATTGTATTTCATTGTTATTGACATCTATGACCTGTTGAAACCAAAACTCTCCAAATCAATCCCAACCTTTCTTTTGTGGTCATAAACCTTGTGTCAAAATTTCATAGATTTTTATTTACTTAAACTAAAGTTATAGTGCGAAAACCAAGAAAATGCTTATTTGGGCCCTTTTTGGCCCCTAATTCCTAAAATGTTGGGACCAAAACTTCCAAAATCAATCCCAACCTTCCTTTTGTGGTTATAAACCTTGTGTTAAAATTTCATAGATTTCTATTCACTTTTACTAAAGTTAGAGTGCGAAAACTAAAAGTATTCGGACGACGACAACGATGCCAACGTGATACCAATATACGATCAAAAAATTTTTGCGGTCATTATAAAAATGGTCAGATTTATTAAAACGCTTCATTTGCATGGATATGATGCACATCATGTAAGAGTTAATTCCCTTATATTGTTTTTTTTATCATAAATTAAATTTAAATTATGGTACCCTTCATTCTTGAAATTAGGTTTTAAATCCAAATGTAACTATCTTGACATTTATACAGCATAGATAACATAATAAAATCTTTAAACTATTAAAAGAATACCATTCGGCCTTAAAGTCTGTGTATGATTCTTTTACCTATATCTCCAGTGATATTGTTTGCCTCAAATAACAGCCGAAATTCGGCCTTTTCCCCTAGAGAAAATTCCCAATTACTAAAAAAAATGGCTTAAAATTCCTCCCAAAAAGGTCTACATTTTCCCCAAACAGTGATGGCATTGGTAGTAATGTTTGTAAATATCGTATTCATGTTATTATTTTGATATTATAAAGCACTTTTGAGATCCAGTTTTCTGATCAGAATCATCATGGTGTTTGTAACACATGTGGTTTTCAATGCATTAAGTACCATCATTGCTTCAGTTTCTTTCCCCTCTCCGAAAAGTACCTTCCAGGTTGAAAATGTCTGACAACCAAAATATACATGAAAAAACAGTGCAAAAAAGACAGCAAAGGTCAGCAAAAAATCGGAGATGTGTTTAGAATAATATTTCCCAATTTCAATAAAAAATATGCATTTTTCCCAATAAAAAACGGTAGAGGTAGTTTTGAAAAAAGACAACAATATCACTGATCTCATTAATTATAATTTCCATCCTCAATTTATTCCATTGGCAACTTTTATATATAAAAAAGAATAATTTAGTATATAATTATGTCTGACTGTTAAATGTAGATATTTTCAGTCTATTCCCTTATGAAAACAGTCTGCATACCATGTATATTATGTTTTTGTTTCATATTTGTGGGATTGAAATCATAGCACACTAAATAACTGACTGTTTTTACCCTAAACAGATACTTTTGGATTACTTACCCTTAATATATTCTAGTCCTATTGTTTTCTATCAAAATCATTTTGCTTTCAACATTACTGGACACTGGCATGGTCGTTGACATTCCATTTGATTACTGTTTTCTTGTTGTATGTATATCACACATACACTGTACATGTACAAGTGTTTTTTGTTGATATATAAAAGTCCTATGTATTGAATTTTTGATTCATAGTGAACATCTTTCTCCTTCCTGTAAATATAAAGCAAATGTACATACAATTACTAAATAAATTATATACTAAATTATTCAAAGCAAAATTAAACTTTGCATTGTAATTATCAACACATTAATACAAATTTGCCATATGAATTACCAAGAAAATACATGTTTTTACTAAGTATTATAAATAATTATGCCTCAAGCATTTTGCTCAATACATAAAAGTTAAAGGCAATAATGGGCAAAGAAAATATTTCCAAGTCTTGAAATTTATTTTTTAAGTATAATATAAAAAAAAGAAGATGTGGTATGATTGCCAATGAGACAACTATCCACAAAAGACCAAAATGACACAGACATTAACAACTATAGGTCACTGTACAGCCTTCAACAATGAGCAAAGCCCATACCGCATAGTCAGCTATAAAGAGACCCGATAAGACAATGTAAAACAATTCAAACGAGAAAACTAACGGCCTTATTTATGAAAAAACAAAGAACAAATATGTAACACATATTAAACAAACGACAACCACTGAATTACAGGCTCCTGACATGGGACAGGCACATACATAAATAATGTGGCGGTGTTAAAAATGTTAGATAACAATGTTTAATATCATAAAATGGAGCAGATTTGAGTGTTAACAATCCTTTCATTAACATTTTTATATTCAATTATATTATAGTGTACATAAATATCATAACATGTACAATACAAGCTAAAATTATATACATTTTGGGGGCACTCACAACCCAGTTTTTTTCAATTAAAATCATGGAACCACCACTGTCATGACTATTGAGACCTTGTTGGAAAAAAATTGGTTGATTATATAGGGACTGAAACATGACTTTCCCTTTGTATTGTATCAATTTGTGTTCATAAAAGATTTAATTTTTATAGATAAAATATTAAACTTGAGTGTACATGTATTATATAAATGAAATCAGGGACATATAAAAGTTCTAAATTCTTTATTTTGCAATTAAGGGCCCCTGACGGGCAATAATGACAACAATACACAATACATTCTGATTCTTAACACATAAACATATGAGTTTTGTCTCTTGCTTGTTCATGTTGTTATAAGTGTCAAAAGTGTTGGCTGTTATGTTTTATTGTTGTTTTGTTTTGTATATGTTTTTATATGTGTTCATGTGTTTCAGCGATGATCCTTTTGTACTGGATTTTATCCTGAATAAAATTAGTTAGATAGTTTGTTTATAATGAAGATAAAATTAATTGTTCCCAGATAAAATAGGAATTTATTTATATAAGACCAGGTATAAAGTAGCCAAGAGTTAAAGTGAATATGTCTTACATTCTAATGTCCAGTAATGATTTAGTACATGGACGTCTTTGACATGCAGCAAAATTCATGGAGTACCCACCCACCCCACCCCCTTTTTAGCTCACCTGGCCCGAAGGGCCAAGTGAGCTTTTCCCATCACTTGGCGTCCGTCGTCCGTCGTCCGTCGTCGTCGTCGTCGTCGTCGTCGTCCGTCGTCGTTAACTTTTACAAAAATCTTCTCCTCTGAAACTACTGGGCCAAATTAAACCAAACTTGGCCACAATCATCATTGGGGTATCTAGTTTAAAAAATGTGTGGCGTGACCCCGCCAACCAACCAAGATGGCCGCCATGGCTAAAAATAGAACATAGGGGTAAAATGCAGTTTTTGGCTTATAACTCAAAAACCAAAGCATTTACAGCAAATCTGACATGGGGTAAAATTGTCTATCAGGTCAAGGTCTATCTGCCCTCAAATTTTCAGATGAATCCGACAACCCGTTGTTGGGTTGCTGCCCCTGAATTGGTAATTTTAGGGAATTTTTGCTGTTTTTGGTTATTATCTTGAATATTATTATAGATAGAGATAAACTGTAAACAGCAATAATGTTCAGCAAAGTAAGATTTACAAATAAGTCAACATGACCGAAATGGTCAGTTGACCCCTTTAGGAGTTATTGCCCTTTATAGTCAATTTTTAACCATTTTTCGTAAATCTTAGTAATCTTTTACAAAAATCTTCTCCTCTGAAACTACTGGGCCAAATTAAACCAAACTTGGCCACAATCATCATTGGGATATCTAGTTTAAAAAATGTGTGGCGTGACCCGGCCAACCAACCAAGATGGCCGCCACAGCTAAAAATAGAACATAGGGGTAAAATTCAGTTTTTGGCTTATAACTCAAAAACCAAAGCATTTAGAGCAAATCTGACACTGGGTAAAATTGTTTATCAGGTCAATTTCTATCTGCCCTGAAATTTTGAGATGAATCAGACAACCCGTTGTTTGGTTGCTGCCCCTGAATCGGTTATTTTAAGGAAATTTTGCTGTTTTTGGTTATTATCTTGAATATTATTATAGATAGAGATAAACTGTAAACAGCAATAATGTTCAGCAAAGTAAGATTTACAAATAAGTCAACATTTGGAAATGGTCAGTTGACCCCTTTAGGAGTTATTGCCCTTTATAGTCAATTTTTAACCATTTTCTGTAAATCTTAGTAATCTTTTACAAAAATCTTCTCCTCTGAAACTACTGGGCCAAATTAAACCAAACTTGGCCACAATCATCATTGGGATATCTAGTGTAAAAAATGTGTGGCGTGACCCGGCCAACCAACCAAGATGGCCGCCATGGCTAAAAATAGAACATAGGGGTAAAATGCAGTTTTCGGCTTATAACTCAAAAACCAAAGCATTTAGAGCAAATCTGACATGGGGTAAAACTGTCTATCAGGTCAAGATCTATCTGCCCTCAAATTTTCAGATGAATCCGACAACCCGTTGTTGGGTTGCTGCCCCTGAATTGGTAATTTTAGGGAATTTTTGCTGTTTTTGGTTATTATCTTGAATATTATTATAGATAGAGATAAACTGTAAGCAGCAATAATGTTCAGCAAAGTAAGATTTACAAATAAGTCAACATGACCGAAATGGTCAGTTGACCCCTTTAGGAGTTATTGCCTTTTATAGTCAATTTTTAACCATTTTTCGTAAATCTTAGTAATCTTTTACAAAAATCTTCTCCTCTGAAACTACTGGGCCAAATTAAACCAAACTTGGCCACAATCATCATTGGGATATCTAGTTTAAAAAATGTGTGGCGTGACCTGGCCAACCAACCAAGATGGCCGCCATGGCTAAAAATAGAACATAGGGGTAAAATGCAGTTTTTGGCTTATAACTCAAAAACCAAAGCATTTAGAGCAAATCTGACATGGGGTAAAATTGTCTATCAGGTCAATATCTACCTGCCCTGAATTTTTCAGATGAATTGGACAACTGGTTGTTGGGTTGCTGCCCTCCAAATGGTAATTTTTAAAGAAATTTTGCCGTTTTTGGTTATCTTGAATACTATTAATGATAGCGATAAACTGTAAACAGCAATAATGTTCAGCAAAGTAAGATCTAGAAATAAGTCAACATGACCTAAATGGTCAATTGACCCCTGAAGGAGTTATTGCCCTTTATAGTCAATTTTTAACAATTTTCATTAATTTGGTAAATTTATGTAAATTTTTACCAAATATAGTTCTCTGTTACTAATGGGCAAAGTTCATAATAGATAATATTGTAAGAAGCTAAATCGTTCAGTAAAGTAAGAACTTCAAACACATCACCATCACCAAAATACAATTTTGTCATGAATCCATTTGTGTCCTTTGTTTAATATGCACATAGACCAAGGTGAGCGACACAGGCTCTTTAGAGCCTCTAGTTTAGAGAACTTACAGTCGGCATGAACCATTATCATCCACGCTTTCAAATTTAATTCGTTTTGGTCCGTATTTGCAGTTTCATGTTTACAATGTTCAAAAAGTGATAGCGTGAATTATTTCCAGGGAGATCGTGAAGAACACTTTTTTTTAATTTTGTCTGTCCAGTTTGAAAACGGATGTTGACAGTGGGTATAATATTTCCGGAGACAAGGGCGGATACCCCAGACCGAAATCCGAATGTAATAAAATAATAAAAGTGACAAATAGTAAATTCATTACATGAAAAGGAAATGATGAAAACTTGGATTTCAATATTCATGTTTCATATTATTTTACACTTTATTTTTGCCGTTTAAATTATTTCTTGGGATACGACTTCTTTGAAAGTAATTACCTGCAATATCTGGAATAAAGCTTTATCTTTTATGTTGTGTGGCACAAAGTTTAAGCATGAAAGAATGTCATAAATGCAACTTTCAACGAGGAATGCCAAATCCGACGTCAAATAATGGCCGCCATTACGTGTTGACAACGTCGTCTAGTGAACCGTATCACTGAGCGCCGAAATCCTTACTCAGGCGCTTCCGGTTGTCCTACTGTATTGTTATTCTAAACTGTTTCCAAAAATTGATCGCCCTGAAGATCATAAAAAACATTTTATTAAAATAAAGTATGTCAATAAAGGTTTTGATTTTGTAAATATTGCCGGTATTTTTAACGACCATTCTGTTAAAGACCAAATTCCTGGATATTTTGATAATACTGAACTCCCTCTCATTTGTTATATTTACAAGAAATCTACCCGAAAATATGTGTTTAATTATAGCCAATTGTGTAAAGATGTAAATATCACTGAAAATACACCTATGTCGTGTAATTGCAGTAATTCAGAATACACCTATGGACCAATTTCCCATGTTATAACAGGAGACCTTAACATCGTTCGCGACCGGGTCCGTAGAAATACCGCAAAGGACCTCCTTAGTGCACTAAGAAGAAAAATGTGCACTAGGAACCTGATGGAATGATATAACTGTCACAAAAGACATGACATATAGAAATAGACTTTGTAAAAATACATAATTTCAAATTTTATGATCATATCTTTTGTAATTAGAAAGTTATTTTATGTTTTATCGACACGCGCCTCAATCTGTTCTGTACAGGTATTCACCTCCGTTTGATCGGAGCACTCCACTTATCGGATGAGCAATTTAATTTACACACCGAGATTGCGGATATCTTTATATTTACATTAAAAATATGTACGACTAAAAGAGATATTTTAAAAGTCTTAAAATATTACGACGATAATAAGATGACTGTCACCTGTGTAATCGATAGAAATTCATGTTTGCTCAACCATGACCACTTTGTATACTGATTACACATGTAAAATTGAAGATGTGAAACATGTTATATTAGACTGTCCTTTATGTGCAGATTTACGTGAAAGTTTATTTTATGAAGTTAAAAGAAGTAATGGTGATTTTAGTATTTTATCTGATGATGATAAGTTTATAGATCTTTTTAAAAGTACTGCTTTGGTGTGGTTGACAAAACCTGATGAAATATTCTAAGTAGAAGAATTTTTTTTTTTTTTATATATGCTTGATTGATAGTGATGATTTAACAGACCTGAAATATTTTTATAGACATGATCAATGCAGTTATATGGTGTTTTTTGTATTTCTGGCGGATATATTTTTTACTTCTATGTATGGGTACGTCTAAACACCGCTCAGGACCTCCTGAGTGCACTCAGGACATACAATGTGCACTCAGGACCATTTATAGTCATCGTATTTGCACACAGGATGGATGAATATGTTCGTTACATGCTGCTTATTTAAGAGTTAGATTTTGGTAGAATTTGAAATCGAACTTAGATAGATATGTTAATTCTTATGAAATAATGAGGGCACGTGTCACTGATTACACAACTACTGAACCGTGAATTATCCAATCAACAAAATTGATTGGATTCAGATTCAGATTCAATAGTTTATTAAAGTCTCACCACATACATACAAGTATAAACACAATATAATATCAAGTACACAATATAAAATTTAGAATGTATGTGCCATTCTTAAAAGAACTATGAGAGACTGTTATGTACAATTTTAAAACATTGGATTATGTTTATTGTTGTTTATGAATTGTGTTGTTAGTACTGTACGTGTTACGTTTAAAATGAATAGCACTATGTTATTAAGTTTTGTGAAAGGTGCAGTGTAGAGACTGATAAACATTTTCTTATGGCATGCACACTTTATGACCTTTTTCATGAATGTTAAAAATTTATTAAAGACTTTTACAGCCTTGATATATATATATAACAAATTTCTTGAAATAGCAAGTTTCGGGGGGGGGGGGGGGGGGGGCACTTCAAACTCTGTGCAAGAAGACTAAGTCGTGGTTTTGAACGTGGTTTGAACGGATTTCGTTTACTTACAAATCATTTAGAAATAATTACCAAATATGATAATTTTCAGAAAACGGAGACAAATTAATTTTTCAGAATTTATTTTCACATTTGAATTCGTTCAACTGAAGGCTTGTATTACAGCTAGACAAGAACAACTTTAATGAGAAAGATAAATCTTACCGTTAAAACACTCGTATTACTCAAGAATAAAATTACTGGAAAAGAACGATAAAAATGAGAAAGTTCACGTCTAACTACATGAGATTTGATTATTTGAAAAGCGTATTTTAGTAAGTATGGCTTCTACAGTTAAGAACGGATTCCATTTACAAAACTAAATCTTAATTCATGAAAAGTATGACAAATTTATTTCCCTTTTCAAACTCGTTATACATACACAGCCTCTCATTGGTTAAAAAGTCGGTTAATTATTTGAATGAATCTCAAAGACAAGAAAATAGAACAAAACACACACGCACACAATTATATGAATAAGAATTAGAACAGAATGATACCAATATATTTATTTTTGAATGCAACGCTATTTTTAGTGAGTGATCTGTCCGGAAGCCCTGGAGTGCCATGCAAAAAAACTACACCTTGCGCATGAGTTACTATCTTGCGCGCAAGTTGTAATGTTTGTTCATGGAACTCCAGGGCTTCCGTACTATTGTAATATATCTAGAGATATGAAAATACGAAAGAATTATTCTTTTTAATTTTTTTAACTAAAAATAAATCTTAACTTTTTATGGCACGAAATTTTAATAAAATACGAAAATCTGATTCTATACAAAGAATATAATAACGATATTTTTTTTTATCTATTAGGTTAATGAAATGAAATTAATTTTATGAACGAAAATTTCCTATATATATAACTATATATGTACATTTCTCATATTTCTCGACTGGCTTCAATTATTACAAACAAAAAGAAAAGGTTAACTTTATTTAATAGGTTTTTTTTCTAAAACAATATATCTTCATTGTTCTTTATTTTTCAAAAGACATCTTGATTTTGCTTGTTTTCAAAGCTTACTTGTATGGGGTTTGTACCATCACTAATCACTCCTAATTATTAAAGATTAAACGACTTAATCAACATGATAATTGGTATTCAATATAAGCCACGGTCATGCCTGACATATTTCCCAAAACGGCACGTGCCGATGAAATCTTCAATAACTCCTTAAATGTTAAAATAATTTAATAAAAACAAAAATTATTAGATGGAGAATTAAATTATCTATCGAATGCATACCTCCACCACTCACTAAAACATATAGTTCATGTCCTGAGTGCACTTTGTATGTCCTGAGTGCACTCAGGAGGTCCTGAGCGGTGTTTAGACGTACCGTCTATGTATTAGCGTATTTTCTATTCTTATTGTAACTCACTTTTCGTCCGTCGTCGTTAGCTCTTACAAAAATCTTCTCCTCTGAAATCTGGGCCAAATTTTAGTTAGGTATAGAACAGTAATTTTGTTCAACCGAAATACTAATAAAAGATTATAAGAGTTTTATTTGGAAGCAATACAGCTTAAGGATACATTTAGGTGAGGTAAGGTTAAAATTAATAAATCAAGAATTTAAAATTGATACTATAAGATGTTAGAGCATATGTTAAGGATAAAATAACCTAATAATATTGATAGGTCATGGACCTTCTAGTCGAGATATTTGAGATTTAAAATATTGCGGGAAAAGGATGACTCGGACTTTAACCTTATTTTTGCATTGGTATTATCAGAGACATATATGTTTGGATATGGTTGATTGAACTTGATGATTGGGAATTTGCAATAAGCCGTTGGTCACGTGCCGAGTGGCACGCGCTGATTGAAAAAGTAATTTTACTTCAAAATTATAATATCTATTGATACCAAACTTTTTATTTCTTAGTTATATACTCATATCCTCTTATATCCATGTTCTTTGTGGTCTTAAAACATCGTTTTAGTGTCCTTAGTGCAAAAACTTTCTTCTTAGTGCACTAAGAAGTCCTTTGCGGTACTTCTACACACCGTTCGCGACCGAGAGTTAAAATCATTCCTCAGTAAAGGACCTAAATATCGTCCCCCGTCAACTATTAACTGGAATGAGTGTCGTAATATCATCAACGACTCACTCCGCGCCTACTGTTTGAAATGGGTTAAAACGGGAAAAAGCTGACAAAAAATCTTTGGACTCTTTTATTAATTCAGTAATGAAGATAGTTGATATTCGAATACAACATTTTAAAGAACATTTTACCCTCAACAAAAACTATAAAAACCCTATTTCGCGTATCAAAAATAAACTAACAGAACTAGCCAAGGAATTTGTTTTTGTCCCGGCTGATAAAGCTGCTAATAATATCATTATTGTTTGACGTAAATTTTATATAGAGGTTCTGCAAAAGGAAATCACGAATTCACCAACATTCCAACTGACTTCATTTTCAGAAAACGACATCTGTAACAAACATAAACTTTTAGCTACTTCTTTACAAGCAGAACCAAACACAATGAAAGTCCCAACTATGTACTGGCTTCCGAAGCTGCACAAAAAACCTTACAAATATAGATTTATTTCATCTTCCAGCCATTGTTCAACTACTAAATTGTCTGTTTTACTTACTAGTACACTTGGTACAATAAAAAACCTGATAATAAATTGTTCAAATAAGGCCTTTGAAAATAGTGGAATTAATTACTTTTGGAGTGTCAAAAACTCGTTGGAAGTACTTGATAAATTGCATGCATATATTGGTGATTTTGAATCTGTTCAAAGTTTTGATTTTTCTACCCTATATACCACTTTGCCTCATATTCTTATTAAGAAAAAATTCACATCCCTAATTAACTGGGCATTTAAAAAGTCGGAATGCGAGTACATATGTTCAAACTCTTTTAGATCATTTTTTAGTAGCAATAAACAAAAGAACTATGTCAATTGGACATGCTTTGATACTATTTATGCACTTGAATTTTTACTTGATAACATTTTTGTTCGCTTTGGAGATTCCGTATATCGTCAAGTTATTGGAATTCCAATGGGGACTAACTGTGCACCACTTATTGCGGACCTGTTTTTGTATTGTTATGAGTTACAATTTATGACTAAAATTAGCAAAGACCCATTAAAACAACATTTGATACAAAAATTTAACAATACTTTTAGATATTTGGATGATATATTGGCTCTAAATAATGACGACTTCAGTATGTATACTAAAGAAATTTATCCTGTAGAACTTACTTTAAATAAAGCTAATGATAACAATGACCACTGCCCTTTCCTCGATCTTGATATCTATATCATAAACGGGAAGCTTAATACAAAAATTTATGATAAAAGAGATGATTTTTCATTTCCTATTGTTAATTATCCATTTTTAGATGGTGACGTTCCCTTGTCACCATCTTATGGTGTTTATATATCTCAACTTGTACGATTCGCTCGTGTATGTAACAATGTATTAGATTTTAGCGAGAGAAATTTATGTATTACTGAAAAATTATTACACCAGGGTTTTCGATATCACAAACTGGTCAAAACATTTACTAAATTTTATCACCGGTATAAGGAAATAATTCGTAAATATAACTCAACATGCAGACATCTTATACGTTCAGGTATTTCACATCCAAAATTTTATGGAAATATTCTTTATAAAGCACAAAAATGCCAGTATTCTCCTCAGAAACTAACAAAACCTTTAAATAGACTTATTAAAAGGGGATATAGTTACGATACTGTTGTCAGGTCATTAAAGATTGCATATTTTGGCTTTAACATTGATTCACTGATAGGGTCTTTGCATCGGAACTAAACACATTTATTTCTAAAAAAACAGTTGTTGGCATGACACGGGTTATGTTCTTCTCATATATTTTATGATAGTATGATACTAAACCCCTAACGGGAGGGATTGTACCTGATATTCATATGATGAAGACATAATCTTTCAATCAGTTTAATTGAGATCTGGAGCTGGCATGTCAGTTAACTGCTAGTAGTCTGTTGTTATTTATGTATTATTGTCATTTTATTTATTTTCTTTTGTTACATCTTTTGACATCAGACTTGGACTTCTCTTGAACTAAATTTTAATGTGCGTATTGTTATTCTTTTACTTTTCTACATTGGCTAGAGGTATAGGGGGAGGGTTGAGATCTCATAAACATGTTTAACCCCGCCGCAATTTTGCGCCTGTCCCAAGTCAGGAGCCTCTGGCCTTTGTTAGTCTTGTATTATTTTAAATTTTAGTTTCTTGTGTATAATTCGGAGTTTAGTATGACGTCCATTATCACTGTACTATTATGCATATTTTAGGGGCCAGCTGAAGGACACCTACGGGTGCGGGAATTCTCGCTACATTGAAGACCCATTGGTTGCCTTCGGCTGTTGTTTGCTCTATGGTCGGGTGGTTGTCGCTTTGACATATTCACCATTTCCTTTCTCAATTTTATGTATAGTAACGACAAAGTGTGTGTTAAAGTAGAAGACAAAATAACTGATTTTTTTAGATATAATGTTGGTGTACGACAAGGTGACATTTTGAGTCCCACATTGTTTAAACTGTTCATTAATGATTTGCCAGATATATTATCCTAACAATTATTATGATGTCAATTTAAATGATGAAAAGATACCATGTCTACTTTATGCTGATGATCTTGTATTAATATCTGACTCAAAAGAAGGGCTTCAGAAGAGACTTGATACTTTGTGCACATTCTGCAAAGATTGGTGTATGGAAATAAATGTGAAGAAAACCAAGATTATAATAATAAGGTCAAAAGGCCAGTTTTAAACTTTATAAAGAATTGAAATCATCTAATCCTCCTATTAAAACTCTTTTGCATTTATTTGATCACTATATACAGCCAGTTGTAACTTATGGTTGTGAAAATTGGGGTGTTATTAACATTACTTCTAAAAGGAAAAATTTGTCCCTTTATAAT
This sequence comes from Mytilus edulis, assembly GCA_019925275.1. Classification (NCBI taxonomy): domain Eukaryota; kingdom Metazoa; phylum Mollusca; class Bivalvia; order Mytilida; family Mytilidae; genus Mytilus; species Mytilus edulis. The sequence continues at coordinate 128,642,370 of CM034349.1, forward strand.
GACATATTTAAAGATTGGGAGTTTGAGAAGCTAAATTTAAAATTTTGTAAGTATATTATTGGTGTTACAAAGATGTGCACAAATGTAGCAGTCCTGTCTGAATTGGGTAGATATCCTCTTTATATAAATTTGCTAACACATATGTTTATGTATTGGCATAGACTAGAGAATTCTCCATCTAATTTATTGAAAAATGCTTATGCTGAGTTAAAAATGATAGAAAGTAAAGGTCAAACTAGTTCCAATAATTCATGGCTCTCTAATATCATTTTCTACAGTGAAAAATTGGGTATTGACCTAAATATATGTAAAAATCTAGGAAAAATTAAATTTAAAAACTTATTGAAAAAACAGCTCAAATTAAATTTTCAAAATGATTGGGAGAAAATGCGAGATTTTTTTTTACAGAATCAAGGCAAATTGGACACTTATTTTTCATTCAAAAGGTCATTTGACTATGAAAATTATTTAGGGTTAAAGCACCCACAATAACATTTGTTAACAAAATACAGACTTAGCAATCACTGTTTAAGAATAGAAACTGGCAGACATGAACGAATTACCAATGTATGTGGTAAATATGAAATATTACCTCGACATGAGAGGATATGTTTATATTGTAATACAAATTGTATTGAAAATGAAATGCACTTTCTTCTGGAATGCCCAATTTACAATAAGCTCAGAAGAGATATCACTGATTATATAAAAAAATACCCTAGTTTAGATAGTTTAAATATAAATGATCTTTTTTCATGGATCATGATTAATGAAGATAGCAGATTTTTATCTATTTTATGTGCATACCTGGATAAAGGCCTGCAACTAAGAAAATCAGAAAATTAGTTAAATACTCTAAAATATATCAAAATTATCTCCCCTTGACCACTAATCCTTTCTTCATGCATTTCAATTTCAATTATTAGGTCTTTCCACTTTTCTGTGGAAAGACCTATTGTTTTTCTTCTGATTATTTTTTTTTTCTTCCGCCAAATTTTGTTCTTGCGATAAACATTTGTTTCGCAATATGTCGCTTAGATATTTGGTATATGATATCGAACAGTTTATGCGCTTTTGAAATTTACCCTGCGTAACCGAATACTTTTCTTTGTAGGAGTTATCTCCCCAAACACTGTTTTCCTTGTGATCACAACTCCTCCGCAACCATGAAAGATTACGACAAATTTATTTTATAAAATTGCTCGTTATATCCTTCGCATGATTTGTCCAATTTTGACCAAAGCAATATGAATGCTCCATATGAGAGTTATTTCCCTTTTTGTATTTGAAATTTTTAAATGTATTTTAAACTGGAACACCATAAGTGATAGAGACCTAGGATCTTTTGATTTGAGGTCCTTGGTTCAAAAAATATGAAAATTAGGTCAAGGTCAAAGGTCAAGGTCATATTCTTTGAATTTGTCTTATTTTCACTCATTTTCATTAACCGTATAAGATATCGACAAATTATTTTGTATAAATTGTTAGTTGCGACATGTGGTAACTAAATAATTTAAGTTGAAAGGGTGCATAAACAATGAATGGGAGTTTTAGCCCCTATCATATCTTAAATTATGTTTAAAGTGATATAACTTATTAACCATACATATTAGAGACTAGGGTCTTTTGATTTGAAATCCTCAGTTTGTAACCTTGAAATTGAGGTCAAGGTCATAGGTTAATTTGACGTTCTAGATTTTGACCTTTGCTTTAAATTCATATCTATACATCATAAAGCCATATGAACTGACATTTTAGACTGATTTTTTTATATTTTAATATCAAAATAGATATTAACTGGTGGAAAGACCTTCAATTGTTCTCTGAACAATTGGTTTTTAATTATTTTATGTTTCTTTAATCACTCTGTAATGTTTATGTCATGTTGTAATTAATGTTATGCTCTTAATGGGCCCTTTAATTTGGAAAATAAAAAAATATTGTATTATTGTAGACCTTACAATATTTCCCTACACATAACAAAAAAAAAATGGTTAACCTATTGCCTAATATGAACAATAAACAATGAATCTAAAGCTTAAATAAATCCTGACAGACAGACATGTACACATTTTATAATCATTGAGGGGGGATAGGACCTTTATCGGGACTCCGGGATTGGGTGTTTTTAAGCTCGGGATTTCGGGATTGACCCTTTCGGGATCCGGGAATTCTTGTTTTCGAGTTTCGGGACGTCGGGATTTACTTTATTTAAATTCGGGACCTCGGGATTTCGTTTTTTTAAGCCCGGGATTTCGGGATCGGGACCCCTCCTATCCCCCCTCATCATTCCGACACCAAATATAGTTGACCTATTGTAGTATCTGAAAAGAGGACCAAACTATTGAAAAATGAACAAAATATGTTGCTGAACATTAAATGTAGACTACATATAAATACAATAAACTGTAAACAGCTATCATGATCATTTTATCACAAAAATGTGAAAAACCGAAAAAAAAGTATTGCCGGAATTCCTCACGGTGTCATCTCCGTGTTTGTACAGCATTTATTAAGTTCCCGCGAAAATTGCGCAGGTAAGTTGAAGTAAGGTAAACACTAAAAGATGATGTTGTAGTTTAAAATCATTTCAATCGAGATACAAGATGTGTTTTCATGACAAACTCCTTTCTTTTCAATTATGTCACCTGTATATTATGAAATATTGAGATCGACACCCGTTTTCCGTCGCATGAACAGCCACAGGAGTTTGAAATCCTATCAATAAGGCACAGGCACTTGTTTCTATCCATACGAAGGTCGACTATCCATATAAATAGAAGGTGTGATGTTAAAACCCTCACTAAAAAGGGGGAGGGCCATTGCATTGTATGAAACATTACAATATGTCTGTAATGTTTTTAATGAACAGTTGTATTATGGGAATGAATCAAACAAATCTCCATATTAATAATAATTAAGGTTGGTTTAATCAAGATGCCGTTTAAAATTGTTTGACAATGTCTTGAGATAAATAGTAAAATCGTTTATGTATCTGTTCACTATTTGACAGATCATCAGATAAAACACATTAAGATAACATGTTCATTTATGGAGCAGAACCCAATAGGATTTGTGATTTTCAATCTTTATTTTTCCATTTCACCTGTTCTTAGGGAGCTACTATTTGATTTTTATGGGGGGGCTAGGATGAAATTTGAAAAAAAAAGGCAGGACAGGATTTTGAGTAAAAAAAAAAGGCAGGATGAGTAACTGGGCAAAAAAAAAAGGCAGGATGACAATTGTTGTAAAAAAGTCAGGATAAGCTAAGAAAAAAAAAGGCAGGATTGAATAGACTGAAAAATAAAAAGGCAGGACAGAGATTACAAATAAAAAAAAAGGCAGGACACAATTTTTCATCCTAGCCCCCCATAAAAATCAAATGGTAGCTCCCTTATTTGAACCTCCCCTAAACTTCACAGTGATTTTCCTGGTGTTTAGGGGAAGGGTCCTGGGGCCCATGCAATTGGGAAAAAAATTATGGTTTGGGAAAAATATGATTGGTCTTTACGATGTCGGGCACACGGCATAAGCAGTGTGCGCCTCGCTAGGGGGGTTTGGGGGCATGCCCCCCCCCCCCCCTAAGAAAATTTTGAAAATTAGGTGCAAAATCCTGCATTCTGAGAAGGATTAACTGCATGAATTGCCTACAAAATAAGCTATCTTTTTAAGGAAAAGGATTAAAAATAAAAGTTGAATGTGTCTGAGGACACATTTGCATGCACTCAAGCTTTGTAACTTTACTCTTGAAAGGTAAAATTCAACCTATCCCTTCTGATTCTATTTATAATGATGAGAATCTATTGAAATTCTAAAAAGACACATTTGAAATCTGAAGCATTTATTTTTTAGTTTTATTTAAAATTCCAAGTTTTCCTTCATGTTTATTTTTAAACATGTCAACTAGTTGTTCCAGTTCTGTATCTGAGAGTTGGTCTTTTCCTTCTTTCACTTGTTTCATCAGAAGGAAGTAGAAACAACTTTTTGAATCCAAAAGCTTCCAGCTTCCGGCATTTACTCCCGTCAGCCGCCTTTAGCTTCTTTGTGTAATATTTGGAATTATGAGACATGATCTACGTTCATTTTGTTTACATTATGTCTCATTTTTTTGCTTTGTCATTGAATTATTCATTCGGATGTTTCAAGTGCAAACGTGACCAGAATATCGTAGATTGCAATGCAATCCAAAAAAGATTGCAAACCAATCATCGTCTTAAGTGAACGATAATGATAACAACCGAAATACCCCGAACGCTCAGAGATTTGTCAACAAAATAATACACGATACGGAGATACGACAATAACAAAATCTCGCGACGATGTCCATATACGATTGGGAATTTTAGAGCTGAAACTTGGGGAAAAAAAGAACATATTTCTCTTTGGGAATGGGGCCGAAATTCAGCCCCAAAATGAGGGTTGGAAAATCACTGCTTCAACAATGGTGTAACTGAACAAAATAAAAACAAACTGTAAAAATCAGTTGGAAATGACTTTACTAATCAGATCAGCATGAAACACGAAAAATTTTGTTTAACCTAAAGACAAAAGGCACCAAGTACAAATCTTAAAAGTACTCACAGTTGCTGAAACCTTTTTCAAAGCCAATAACAGCTAATAAATAAACCATGTTTGCCCAGCCTAAAGTGTCATTCAGCAAACAGCCAATTGATTAAATTAAGTGTAAAGACGTCAGAACAGTCTCAGAAAAGCATTTCCTTGTGTAATGCCAAAATATAAGTACATTATAAGTCTCAGCATCATCAACAAACACTTGATTATTTTATTCTTATAATGTATTATCCTGTGTGGTTATACACTTGTAAAAGCACATTTCCCTGTGATGACTGAACTTCTGGCTGTTTACTATTACCTTTATGTTTCAAAAGTGTTCAATAATTTACTGTCACAATATTTTGTGTGTCTTTCAAATTTTTATTTACTTTAATAAAAGTAAAGGGGTATATAAGGACAATAAAACAGCAACCCAATAAAGTAAAACTTAAAAACTGTTTATTTAAATTTGGATGTTCTTGCAATAGTCATATCTCAAAGATTGCATTAAAATTCTGTGCAACTTTAACAATTATATTTTTAGTGAATATTTTTAGTGAAAATTTATAGTGAATTCTGCCTACCAACCATGAGAAAAAGTTACCTAGAAATGAATGCTAAGTTTTATAGATTTCAACTTGTTTGATTAATAATCGAAAATGTATTTTTTTTTATTATCTCCCTCTAGTCATTGATCTGGATTATATATTTTACAAAGATTAAACAAAACGATGTCAGATTAATTGAATTAAACAGAACCTTTTGTTGACCTTTTGATAATTGTACATTTACATTAATAGTTTCGATTGTTTGTATAAGGAGGGCTAATGATTAGAGTGTCACATCCACTGTGAACTGGCCAGCTGTTTCCTGTATTATGATATTAGATATAAAAACATGAGTATTGATTAATTGTCTACCTTGTATAGATTTGATTGTAATCCAGTTATCAAGGTATGGGTTACTATTAGCTTTGTATTCAAATGGACAACAGCTCCATATGTCTCCATATTTGAATACATGAAAGGTTTATAAATTTTCATATCATAAACTCTCATTTTGTGATCAGATCTATATTCATACAAATTTTTTTATAGATATGTAAAGTAAAATCTCAAAGCAGTTCAACAGCAAACAACAGAGTTTTTCATTTATTGGAGATAAAAAAATGTAAGCATCTTATTTTAAGTTTATATTTGTAAGGTACTAGTAGTTGGACAGGTGATATATTCCGAATTACTTGCTCCCATGTTATGACAGAATCAAAATAATTAAGGAACACTCAACCAAAAAATAAGCATTCAGTGCACAAAAGTCCAGAATGGCATCTCTCCTTACAAGAGTATTTTGAATGGGCAGACAGAATTGTTACACTGTTACTTTCGAGCATTTTTGGTACAAGGGATTAATGTATAAACAAAACTTGAAACAGGCTATTATTTGAATTTGGGAAATTATTTTTGATTATGGAATTTGCATATTTATTTCTTGTGCTTGAAATTTTTTAATAAATTCCATGTTTATTCTGTTTAGTAACTTTAATGTTCTGTGTGCACAACACTTTCTATTACAAAGAAGATAGTACATTTCCAATAGAATGTACTGTGCTGGCACAACACTATCTATTCAAAATACATAGTATGGAAAGAGTTATGAAGTGCTCAAAACATTGTGATACTAATAAACATGGAACATCAATAATGGCTGATATAACAAACAAAAAAAAGAGTTTAGTAATACTGACTCTGCTTCCGTAGAACATCTATAGTTCATGTCCTTGAATCAATTAAACATTCTAGGTGATGCTGCTAGTTCCAAAGTACTTTATTAATGACCTTTAATGCACCTTTTTTATTGGTCGATGTTCTTGTCCAGCTGTCATTAGATGAAAGACTTTACACTTAAAAGTCCTTGTATGGTAGATTGACAACCTAACAATTACAACGGATGATTGTAATCAGATTATATAGTACTGTACATTGGCAGATATCGATTTGACCGCAGTTAACTGGTATCATTGGCAGCATATCTGATTTAACCCGCCAGTTAACAACATGGTATCATTTGGCAGCATATCTGATTTGACCCGCCAGTTATCAATTCATTAACAAATTATATCATAAGTTAGTCTTTAGGAGGTTCAATACTCAGTTTCAAAATAACAAGCTTTTCATAACACTAGTTAAGGAGGCTATCGAGGGTATAACAAATTTGGAAAAAAATTAAACAGTTATTTTTCATTACAAATTTTATTTATTACCTTTACTAGATGTTACTTTATCATATGGTACAAAAATCATTCAAAAATATCAATTGTGTGGGCCCCAGATGACTTAAAATGTATATACATTGAAAACGCTCCAAATTATCTCCCTTTGGTGCAAAATGCTATTTTTGGCATTAAAATTGAAATATCGTTTTTTAGCTCATCGTGACCTATATTTTTTATTATCATTTTCAAATAAGCTGTACTTAAACTCAACTTTTGTAAAGTTTGAGCGATTTCTGTAATTTAAGTTCTTTTTTTATTTCGATACTACCTTTTTTTTCTCCTATTGTCAACAGAAAAAAAAGTAACTTTACAAAAATGTATGCTTCTTTCGAAGCAGTGAGGTAATTAAATGGTGACCCCATCTTTTTATTTTATTTTTCTATTAGGTATAAGATAAGTTCATTTGTAGAAAAATATAGCGAAATCCTATATTAAAATAAAATTTTGACTTAGACCCACCTTAAAGGAACCAAGAGACCAAAAAAAAATAAGGTCAATGTGCTTTTTCATGTGAGACTTTAAACTATAAAAGGTCCTTTAACAAAATTTAAGCAGATTCTTGATTTTCTTTCTTTTGATTTAAGACCCAAATAATACCAATGCAAATATAAGGTAAAAGACATGGTCAAACTTTTCCTGCCATATTTTTTAAATCGAATATCTTGAAAAGGAGCTCCATGACCTATCAATATTTTGAGTTTATTTTGATCCATAACAAATGCTCTTTCAGCTTATAGTATCAATTTTAAATTCTTGGTTTATTTTATTTCAATGAAGTACATCCTTAAATGTGGATAATTTTATTTCATATAATGAAGGCTCATCATCATTATGTGGCTGATAATAAGTTTTGTTAGGCAGTGTTGTGTTGTTAATTTTCAACCATTTTACAAGTTAAGTTTTGGATATGATTGTGACCATATACCAGTAATCCTTTCTTGCTAAATAAGATGTGCAGTGTTTAGGATATTGCAATCTGGACAGAACATTACTATAACATTATGTTATTTTATACACAACTTGACATACTTGTCTTATATTGAAAACATCTAGATGCCTTTTGATCATCTGCGTTGTTACTTGTTAGGATGCTGTCTCATTCCTTTATTCATGTTTAATAACACATAGAAAACAAACAGAAATTACTAAAAAAAAAAAAAGTCCATGATGATGCAGAGTTGAATTTTTTCAAGGGTGGCCTAGTGGTGTAAGTAGTTAAACTAGGAAGGTTTTGAATTTGATTGTGTACCTAATGTTGGTTGTTCTCTTAGGGCACTCAGTGTTCCTTCGCCATAAAAAAAAATCATTGCTACAAAATAGCACAACAGTGCTTAAAGTGGTGTTTAACACACCTTCAATCAATAGAGGGAAATTGCATCAAAGATACTGTAAGGAGATCCTGATTCTTTGTTCTCTTATACTTTAAAGTGGAATGTTTTTTAAACTCTTTAACAAGTATGGCAGAGGAGAATTAAATAGCATGTTTCTTTGTATTTCTATTGAACATTAGCTAGTCTAAATATGGACTGGAAAAAAGAACCATTATACATTCAATTGTAATGTTATACAAATGATTATTATAAAAGAACCAAAATCTTTTGTTGCATCCCAGTCTGTATTGTCTTTTAAATGAACACAGATGAATCTATGTTATTTTGAGATCTGGCCATTTTGATAAAAAAAGTTCTTTGTTATCTTTATATATTTTTTTTAAATCAAGTAAAAATTGAATTGTTTTTAAAGTCAACATTGGTGTATTGATTAAATTTATACTAGAATATGAAAGATGATAATGCTGCTTAAATTTGTTGTTAATTCTAATTTGGCATTATTGATATTCCTATAAAGTTTTGAATGAGTTTTTAAGATACATTTAGAATTGTACATTAAAATATAAAAACTTCCTCATCATTATAGATTAAACGGTAAATCATCAGATGAGGCTTCAATTTCAAAGCGTCCATTAAAAATTCAAAATACAAGTATTAATTCTGTATCAAGTTTCAGGAATTCATATTTCATTATTGGCAGGTAATTTTAATGTGACTTTTCATGTTAATTTTTTACAAATATTGATACAACATGAAGTCTAATTAGGGTGATTTTAAACTATTAGTTTCATTGAAAAAGCATTGTATAGATGAGCATGAGCTGATGAATCATTCTTATTTAAAAACCATTATCTAACCTATCGTAAATCTCAATATTCTGCCTTTCCATTGCTTTCAGAATTTTTTACAAATTATTTCTTTTTTTCAGAATACGAAGAACAAAGATGAAGTTTCTGTGTTAAATAGCTTAGATCTACATCCTCTCTAAATTGTTAAATTGTATCTGATCAAAAGGTTTTCTGGTAGGTTCTGAATCATATGACCTCAGAACATGCACAAGCAACCTAAAATTTTCTCTGAAAAAAATATTACAAGGAGTAAATAAAACTCAAGACACTCCAAAAAAATTAAAAAAATTCGAGCAAACCCTACAAATACTAAGGGATAAACATGGATGCTGTGTAAGGGTCATTAGTTTCTGTTCTGTTAGTGACGCCTGCTGTTTTATTGCTGTTAGAATGATTCGATGAGCCAATTTACCTATTAAAGCTGCGTTGCACCTTGGACCAATATGTCTTGGAGTGCATTTGTTTCTAACCCGAAATTTTGTCATCAATGACTATCGTTTAGTAAACGTTAGGCTGCTAGAAACAAATACATCGTTTAATACACTTTATAGACCCGACGTAGTCAGACAGAAATAGATTACACTCACGCACTGTAAACAAACAGGTAAAAGTGCGGGAAATAAATAACCAGAACTTTGCGAAAACAACACCTTGTTTTCAAAATTCCAATAGGGAACATACTTTTTATAATTGTATAGATAAACCAATTTATCAAGACGTTTCGGCCATTGGCCTTCTTCAGTTCTTTATTTTTCCTCTCAACTACATGGCTGACATTTTGTTTTCAATCATTGAAAAGATGTTATAGATCGTAATTATTTAAACGACAGATGCAGAAACAAATTTATCGTTTACACTTCTCAACGATAAACGATCAACGACTACATGACTATGTTGCACGTACATCGTTTATGTGAACGATGTCAACGTTGACCAAAAAATGTAAGAAACAAATGGACTAAACGACTACGCGCGTAATCGTTTACATCTTTTAGGTTAGAAACAAATGCGCTCTAAGTCCTAGGTAACACTGACCATTTCTGTCAGTTGACAATGTTTAAAACACATTCAATATTGTAAGTTATTATGAGGTCATAGAATGACAAAATATGAGCAATTCACTTCTGAAGAGTAAAGCAACATCTTCATGTTTATATCTATAATAAATGAAGAAAAATATTGCAAAGAGTAACCAATGACAACCAATGGATAACAAGGTCCTAAATTGGGACATGTAATGAAGAATGTGGAGAGGTGAAACATTTTGGTGAACTTTGAACCCTCCCTTAACCTAGGACATTAGTGTTACAACACAAAATAAGAGCAAACTGTACAATCAATTTGAAAGGGCTTTGCTTATCAGATCTGTTTCAGTACATACATTTTGATAAGAGTATTCATAGTAGATGGAAGGTACTTCAAAGTCTGGATGAAGGACCACAAGTATTGATAACTGGATAGCAATATAATTATAATTAATGATGATCGTACAATAAGACAATTTTAAAAGATCTGACTACAAGAAGGAAATGTGATATTTTCAGATTGAATTTATTCATAGACCAATAAGTTTGTATGGGTCATTTCTTAAATTATGAGCTCTATAAACAACATCACCTTTAGAATTAGGATCTGATTTTCCAGTAAAAATCAGTTTGGTGCAGGTACAGCCAAACTTTCAAGCCAACTTATATGTATGAAAGAATATAGGGGATGTTTTGATGGTAATGAAACCCCTAACTTATCAGTCAATTTTAGCATGAAACAGTTTGTAAATTAAATAAACAGTTGAACACCAAATTCCTAATTGACAAATGATATGAATTATGAGAGACTACATTTGTATACTCAAGTATCCTGGTATTTTAAAATTTCATTTGTTCTATTTTTGTAAGCAGTCAGTTTATCTTTAGAAAAAGATTATTTATAATTGGTTGTCAAACATGATTAAAATGTCTGTTTTATGAATTTATTAGCCTTGATACTTTTGTTTGATGACAAAAAAGCACACCTTAATGTACCAATGATATTTTATGTATTTACTGTCTGAAATATTTACATAGTTTCTACCTATCATGGGTAAATATTTTGTGTATTGAACCATATCATTTTGACTGCATGCATTATTAATTTACGCATTTATGTTTCAGGTAAACAATTGGACAGGTGAACTTTCACAGACTACAACTTAAGAAGTTATCCTTCAACAATAACACAGGAAAATTAATCTTTATTGATGAATGACATGAAGTGACTGACCATTGGCTAAGGATTAAGAAATCAAGGTACGTGATAATTGTTACCTGTGGGTTTTATTGATAGAATTTCGATAGGTGATTCATTACAGGTAAATTTAACAGGAACACCTACACCTAACTATGAATGTAAAGAAAACAGTTGTGTTGTGAAATTTACGACTATAATTTTGGATATAATTATTAACTGAAATAGTTGGGTAAGTGTTTTATATTTTTGTACAATGAATAATGAATTCTAATTAAGGTCAAGTGTACACAAAGTAAATAAACTCTGAAACTTTTTAAGGTGAGAAACAGCAATGTCATGGTTACTTTTTCTTCAATGACATTGAGAAGTTCAGAAAATAGTAAAAAATGGTATTTATCAACACTAAATATTGTTGAATTTAAAAAAGGGTCTTATTCACAAATTATTCCATCATTATTATTAAAAAACATCAAGTGGAGGAAGTAAAATTCATAAAATCAAATTACTTTTATGCTAATAATGCTATAAAGGACAGATTTTACTGTATGATCCTGTATGGTAAAAGATCAATTATTAAGAATATATTATAACTATAAAAATAACTTTTATAGGATTAACCATATGTTGCCTGAAAATTACATTTTTGAGTTTGTACATCTATCTGATTAAATTTTTACTAGTAACAGTAGCATGTCAAATAAAAATTTGTTTTTTGAGCAGATAGAATTTATCTTTTTTTTTCAATGAAATGAGGATTCTGAATAATTGTGATTTTACTGAACTTTTCAAACAAAAAATTGAAAGGTCAGTTTTGTAATACATTTGTAACTTTATTTAATAGTCACTGCTTAAGAATCTTCTTGTTTCTTCTTCTTCAGTGTCTGACTCCAAATCTAGCTTATAGTACATGAAATACTGTACTAATTCAACATAAAAAGGGAGAGATTAGAGCGAAGAGGATGTTTAAAAAGGGAGGACCTTATTCAGTCCATAGCTTAAAAAAATATTGATAATCATAATCGCCAAGGAAGAAAGCTTTCTGAATTATTTCATATGTCTGATTAATATGCCAACCAGTGTTTCCCTTACCCTACCAATATAAAGCTTTAAAACAATACTATACACAGACTGTATTGACAAAAGATAAAGTAAGATTGAGAGCATGTTGTAAGGTTGAAGGTCAGGTCACAATTTATGTAAAGTAGATTTGTCATTGTATATTTTTGGAACTGATTCGAGTTTTCTATGTCATCATGTACCATAACTGCAGTTTATTATCTGAAAAATCAGGTGTCCAATATGTTCAATGTTTTTCATTTTACATTTGTTTAAAAAGATCTTTAAAAAACTAAGCAAACAATATTTTTGAGTCTCTTGGAAGCCATTATAGGTGATGGTTGCACACAAAGCTTAAGTGGTGACATATACACTGAAGTATATATCGGTAATGACCATTTTTCTTTGATTTCATTTTAAATTACTGGTACCTCGCTTATTCATCAAATAAATGGAATAGGACAGAAAGACTAAACACTGGTGCAAGAGTCCACATTTTTTTCTCAATTGAACTGTTATTGTACATAAAAAGAAGTTACAGGAACAATACAAATATAACTCAGCAGTGGTGGATCCAGAACTTTTCCTAAGGGGGGGAGGGGAGTGGGGGCCCGCTCCAGCCATGCTTCAATGATTCCCTATATAATCAACCATATTTTTCCCATGAAAGGGTGGGCCCGGGCCCCCCCCAGGGCTCCCCCTGGATCCGCCTATGCTCAGTACAACAGACAATATTAACCACAAACACCTAGACATTTGCAAATCATGCAAAGACAAATTATAACATGTTATACAGATATCTGGACTTAAAATTACAGGCTTTAATTATAGTAATGTTAAAGCAGGTTTAAGAGTTCACAAACCTCTTCATTTCCTGTCTTTACCATATACGTCATATAAACTAAAACACAATAAAAAAACATGCACAGTGCAACTACCAACAGAATTACCACAAACTTAAACATGAAAATAAATAACATGCACAGTGCAACTACCAACAGAATTACCACTAACTTAAACATGAAAATAAATAACATGCCCAGTGCAACTACCAACAGAATTACAACTAACTTGAACATGAAAATAAATAACATGCCCAGTGCAACTACCAACAGAATTACCACTAACTTGAACATGAAAATAAATAACATGCCCAGTGCAACTACCAACAGAATTACCACTAACTTGAACATGAAAATAAATAACATGCCCAGTGCAACTACCAACAGAATCACCACTAACTTAAACATGAAAATAAATAACATGCCCAGTGCAACTACCAACAGAATCACCACTAACTTGAACATAGACATATAAAAACTGACATACGTGTCAAAAAAGGAGGAAGAAGTCATTTAGACACAAGAAGACAGCATTAAATTTGATAGCATTTCTTTCATGCATGTATTAGGACATTTGTAATTTTTTTTAAATAATAAAACATCTTAAAAGAGAAGCTCATTTCTTAAGGTAGATCACAAGTATATATTTTTTGACACAGATTTTTTTCATAATTTGCCAAAATGAAGATTTTATTATGCTCTTTTCAAAAATTTAATAAAAAGTATGGGTCACCGTGCTATTTTTCAAGCTATGGGTCGTTGAAAATTGCCAAAATTTGGTTAGTTTGTTCATGAAAAAACACATTAGTGTGCATAAAAAAAATTCTATGAGATAGAATTTTGAAATAAATTGTGAGAAGAAAGGTTTCATAATATGTTTTAAGAAAATAAAAAGAAAACATGGTGTCACCGAACTTGTTTTCTTGCTACAAGTAAAAATAAAAAATTTCCCTATTAGCCCAGTATAAATTTTGTACTAAAAGAGTTATTTCCCCTTGAATGGCTCATTTGAAAAAAATAATTTTTATACCAAAAAAATTGATATTTGTTAAAATATTTTGAATAATACGATTAATTAACAATTTGTCTTCAAATAGAAAAAAACAGTCTAACCATTGAATTGTAAATCTGTCTCAAAATTTGCAGATTTAGACAAATAATTAGACCGATTTTGTACTGCGATTGTGCAATCCAAGATGGCGGTATACCATGAATCTACCTTAATATTCATGGTAAGATCTGAAAGAGGCAGTTTTTGCTGTGTTTCCTTAAATGCATTAAGTTGAAAGTCCAAAAACAAATATTGAAGACATTTTCCAAAACATAAATACTGATTTTTGACAGACTATGTGGTTAGAACAACTAGAGAATGCAATATCATAGATTTATCCTTTTAATATTGGCAATTTTTTAATTTTGATGAGAAAATTTGTCTATTAAATCAAAAATATTCTCCTTTTCATTGTTTTTCCTACTTTGATGTAGCATCCTGGTATTTACAGATTGGATGCAATATAGGACTGACCACATGGTATTAACAGATTGGATGCAATATAGGACTGACCACATTTTCATTGAATAAATAATAGTTAATTTGAGGTGATGATTTATACTTTTGAATATTTGCTTAAAATTTAGGTAAAAAAATTACTTTGCCAAAATAACTATTGGGAATATGGAAACTTTTTGCTTTCTGATAACCACAAAGTTATTATATCAAGTTTTGAATAGTATATTGGTTTGTGGTCTTGTACATGGTTGTCATTCCCCATTTCCATTCTCAATTTTATCAATTTTATTGTCATGTTTTTGACTAAATATGGACTTTGATACGTAAAATTATCCTTAAACGAAAACCTTTATAATCTCAAAAGTGCAGAACACACCCCTCCAGACAGATTGATACATTAGACAATAAGAGTGCATGAGGTACACATATCTACCAAGGAGAGCAAGAAGTCATTTAAAATGCATTATTATGTAAAAGTACCTTTTGCACTTTGTTATATGAATCAAATGTGGACAAATGACGGAGGGTTTTAGAGTAATTTATCTGTACAAGGTTTGTGTCTCGTTCTGTGGTTGTGTGGGAATATTGACATTGATATTGATTGTGAATATATTTATTATAGGATTATAGGGATGGGGAATTAGCTGTTCACTTTAAATGATCAAATGTGTCGAGGTTGCACGGATATATATTGTCATTCTACCTACATAACTATGTGGCATCTTTTAGATTAGATGGTGTTTCATGAATAAAAGTTGACCTAGTTTTCCCTGTCATTGCTCTCTTTACATGTAAAAAATTTGAACTTTATAAATCTGATATGATGTAAAAGGAAAAATTATGTTATTTAGCAAGAAAAAAAGATTGACATACACAACCATAGTATAACAAATTATAAATTCATATAAATCTGTCATAGAATATTGTGTCATATGACATCAAATACAAATTTCCTTATTGAAAATAATGAAAAACAAATCACAATAAAAAAAAAAAAAACAACAGCAACTGTCTATATTCTGCATAATGAGCTGTTTTAAACACACATTTGATGTTTTTTTGCAACAGCATACAAAGTTGCTTATAGTTCAAATGACTGAAATGTAAAATTCTATTTCTGCTAAAATTCCATGTCATCAATGCATAAATGCAGTAAAAAAGATAAAAGATTGGCTTAAAATACAAATTTAGAGTTTTAAAATTGGCCTTTAAGGAATATAAAAATGGTTTAAATTTGAAATACAAATCCATTTAGTGAATAAGCTGGCTGATAATTTGAGAGTTGATATTTAATTGGATAGAACCTAGTCAGAAGCTGTCATTAAATCGTATAAACTGCTAATTTAAGCTGTGTGGCTTCCCAGTGAGACTTGTAAACTAAAGATGGGCAACCAAATTGAACATAGTTGTTTGAATGAAAAAAATCAATGAAAAGTTCAACCCTCAGGGTATTTCTAGAAAATACATCCTATGTTACCTTGGATTTGGATTAATGAAGAAAATGATTGATCAATTCATGGAACTACAATATCCTTGTTCTGTTATGAGATATAGCTATCACAACAGGTTTTAACGCACAAGTCAAAACAAAGATATTGTTGTTTTAAATTTAGGTCTTATTTGCGTGAGAAATTAGATATGAACATTAATTATTTAACATAATTCAGTCAGCAAGCTTCTATTTCCAAAGAAATTTTTAGACGGATTAAATTTCAAAGAGATACAAATAAAATGCACTTGGTGGCAAAAACAAAAAATCGTTTCATGAGAATTCTTTGAAGCAAGAGCTGATGGATTTTTCTATTTTCAAAGCTAAAATATTGAGTTACTTATTTGGATATCCTCATGAAGAAGCATAGACAGTATGTTTTAAGACTGTCAGAAATAATTATGATAGAAGAGCAGTGAGTTTGATAATTTACAGATGAACTACATAAAGATTTCCTACCATCCTTAATATTGCTTTATTAAAATAACCTAAGGTACATGGAAAATGATGTATGATTGTCTAAGATTTTGATAATATAATTGACAACAAAAATGGTCATGAATTACTCAAATTTAAAAAAAAAAAACACCACTTAAATCAGTTATGGGAAATTTTTTGAGATCTTTCTTTTATAGCAAGTGAATAATTATTTTACCAGTTCAGCAACATTAATTACCATGGGAATTTTCATACTTTTCTTGTGAATTATTTTAGAGGCTTGAAAATTAAAGTAATTTAAATTTTAAGCTAAGTTTTGACACATTTATTGAAAAGGTCCAAACCTTCAAAATACATTTTGTGAATTCCCTGTAGTTCTGTGTCTACTATATTTTGCACTTTAGGACATTTATGCTTCTGTTTATAACAGTATTATTGACATGTACTACACAGCCATCAGACAATAGGACTATACCCTGTGGGTAACAAGTCACCCCTTTGTGGAAGTGCAAAATAATTACGATATATAATGTAATTATAGAGTATATGAATCTTTTCAAACAGAATCTATAGGCATTCAGTGTTGTGAAGCAATACTTCATTAAAATATGCTAATACCTCAGCAGTCGTGTGGTATTGGTTTAAATAAGATTAAAAGACATTTTATCAGGTGGTGTGGAGACTTTTTCTGCTTAATTAATTGATGGATATTGATATTTTGAGTTTGAGGATTATGTTGTTATATCATTTGAACATTTTGTACTAAACAAGGTAAGAACCATCCTTTAATGACTAAAATTCACTAAATATTAAAAAGTTTTATTCATATTTAACACAGAAATATTTGTATTAGAAATATATTTAGCTTCCTCAATATCATTAATTCAAATAAATTTTAAAAATTCAGTTAATTGTTACGGGAGGAGAATTTAAAAATTTGAAAGAAAAGAAGTCAATTTGCAAAACATCCTATTAAAATCTGTATTTGAATATTTTTACAAAATTATTATTTTAAATAATTCTCTCGTCCTTTTAATGATGCTCATAATTATTTTTTAACAAGAGATGAAATGAAATACACAGCCATATATATATGTATATAATTGTAGAGAATTTAGCACTTAAAGATCAAGTCTGATCAATTCAGAAGATAAAAAAATATCATAACACTCAAATGACAATTTATAGGCCATAAAAGATCCAGAAATTGGGATAAAATGCAAACAATTTCTGGCCATTGGTCAGCATGGGCTGTTATCACATCTATAATATTGAATTAAATTTCCCTAATGGATTCTAAAAAGTGGACAAAGCTAAACATTGATATTATATTATAATAATGTAGTAGTGGGGAGCTGTTAATAGCACTTTATACCGTGGAAATGCTATTAAAGGACAAATTATGTGCTTCCAATTTACGTTACAGGAATGGAATTAATTGAATAACTCAACAATATCAGTACAAATATGGCCTTAGATTTGTCATCAAATTAGATGGTGAACGACAGGATACAGCTTTGTGAAATTAGCAGAAAGACATCAATATTAGCTTAGTTAAATAATGACCACTAATTTTTTCTGTCATTTTAAGCATAATACCTTATACTTAATATTACCTGCGATATTGATAATCGATGTCTTTTGCCTATTAATTACGTTCTCTCGTGGGTTGAGAGATTATTACACGCCATTAGTTATCTGGACATTGTTATCATGTAAATATCCTATAAGGTCGAGTGTCCATTTGAGTATCAGATTTTACTAACGACAATTTAATATGACCGTACTCAGTATAAAAGAGATTATGGTGAAAGGATTTATAAAGGCAAGAGAAGTCAAAAGTTTTTTTTGTACCACACACTAGGTTTGTTGGCATAATTAATGTAGGTGTTGCTGTAGTAGCCCAAATATCAAATAGAAAAAAAGTAAAGTGGTAAAGCTCAACCTTAGAAAAAGACAGGATTACATTTTGTTATGTTTTTTTTTACTAGGAAACTTCCAAAATGCAAAATAAAAATCATAAGAAGTTTGCACCTACCTTGACTTGTTAACTGCATGATAAACATTATACAAGAGGAAGAAATAAAGCAAGTGGCAAGTGCAAATCAGGGATTTAAAAAGGGGGGTCCACTGTGACAAACCAATATTTGCAGTGGTGCTTGTAAAAATTCTTTGCATTTATCATATATGAAGCTCCGTGAGGGGGGTCAGGGACCTTTAACCCTTCTTTCCCATTAATGCCTCCTCTTAATATGCATGTAAAATGTCTAGTTCTAAATCTGAGTTACAATTACACTGATATTCATGCAAGTTTATTAATCATCCTTGGGTATGAAGATACCTTGAAAGGCTTTCACTGTAAAGGTTTAATAACCATAATCATTTATACACACAGATATAATAATGTATTGAGCAACGAAATAGTGTAAATTATTCAAATGTTGTTTACCAGCCAGGGGGACATAAGTCATCTGTGTAACCTTAGTTTTATATAAATGCACTTATTTTTGGGATTACATAATTTACATGGATTCTTTTTAAATTGAAACCTAAAAGAGCAGTTATTGAGTTATTAGTATGCCTTTGTTTTTTTTTCTCTTTTGATGAGCTTTTATAAAATCAACATTAATGGTACCAATTTTACAATTTTAATTAAAAGCTGTAGAGTTATGTCCCTTTGATTTTGCTTCACTATAAAATATTAATTAATAGTTAATTAAAACCATCATCAATTTACATCATCTCTCATCTTTAGTATGAAAATATGTTAAATAAAATAGAAAACAGGGAAAAACTTGACTTAAATATTATCCTTTCACTCAGATGTTGCACTTAAATACCATCAATATAAAACCTTTAGATTGTGATATTGGCAAGTATCCAAGAATCAGAAATCAAAGGAATGCTTATAGGCTCTTGATCAAGTGTTGTCTCAAAGGGGAATATTTTAAGTCAGACATATATGGAACTTGTTCTTAGGTGTCTGAACCTTCCAGTCTAATCTGTGAAAATAAAGTATGGCAGGAAATAGGTAAAAAACTGGCATGATCTTAAGGTTTTCTATATGCTGTTGTTTGGTCACATTGGCACGTCATTCTTTTACTTGGTACCTTATTTGTTAAGATGTAAGTTTTGAGGAGTTGAGACCATAATATATGTACCACAGTAAGGATAAGAACTGTCAAAATCAACAATATTTCATTTTGATATATAAAATAATGTGTAATGGTTTATATTGCATATTGTAGCACAAACAGTAGCCCTTTTGCTTTATGGTGTTTGTTTTCTGTGCCTTTCCAAAGTATGATGGTGTCATGTTTGTTTTTGGTGTTGGGTTGCTATTGTATGTTCTCATGCCCTGCATCTATTTTTATTTCATGTGTATGTCCTTGAAATTATATAAGATAAGATAACTTCATTAGCACTAACGCATTGACAATAATAGGTTACAATGTACCAAATAAAATTACATGGGCGCAGCCATTTTATGAAGGGAACATGACATAGAGGTAAAAATAGATGGCTCTCTGTGATTGGTTGTTATATCTTTTATATATTTTTCTTCTGGAAAGCATTATGAATGAAGTTTCATGCAAGCACAAATTTGTCCTTAAATGTATAGTATGAAGGGCCGGAAATATTTTTTTTATGTTGCTCAAAATTAGGGAAATTTTTCTGCGAATCGTCAGGTATCGTGAAAAACCCCCAAATTCACCAAGAAAAGCCATGGGACCATATATATTTGAGTGCGGTAAAATCGCAAATAGATATCGAGCTTCAATTAGACAACAGCAGTTTTTCCATAATTAGTTTATTAAAAGCGCCTTTTAAGGAGATAATTGCTAAAATAGCATTGCCGGCAATGGGCCACCATTTAGTACTTTATATCCATAACATATATACAACGAAGGAGTGACAGTGGATAATTATGAGAGAAATATATAAAAATAAAAGAGAAGCATATATATATACATTATTACAGAAATCAAGTACCTTTTAATAATGAGTTTCTCACCAACAAGCATTCATTCAAATAGTTGACAACAATTTTTAATATGTAGCTTACAGTTCACATACCAGGTTTTACTCTATCAGTAGTTTCATCTAAATTAGAATTTAGAGAATTTATTACAATGGAAATGTAGATACTTCATGTAGATACTTCATTCTATATGTATACAAATGTTGAGATATTTATATGAATAGGATTAATACCAAAAACGTGTTTCCTAATCAATATGTATTCGTTCTATCATATTATGTATGCATTAGCATGTTTCTTTGAGGGTTTTATAAAAGGATAAGTTATGCTGTATGGTGGTCAATAGCTATTAAAGGAGGTCGTCTGATAGAAAAATAACATTGACACCATGTAGGATGTTTCAGTTTGAACAATATTTACCACTGTTTATCAATATATATTTGAAGTTAGACAGGTAGTGAAGGGATTTATTTGTATATACAGGATAAAAAGTTTACATACAGGTTTATCATATAAACACTATGCCATAATAATAGGATAGTTTTTATTTTGTTATACTTTATATTACAACTAGTTCAAATAGTTATATACTGGTTACCTAGTTTCTGTGTACCTACTTTTCTTGGAAAGATTTAATCTATGAAGAGTAAACATTTCTTGTCAATCTTGTGGGATAATTGATGGGGAGGTGTTGTACAAATTTCAATTTAGAACCAGTTACTTTTAGTTGTGATGGGAAGTCATCTACATTTATACTGACTTCATTTGCTTCTTCAAAAGGACAACATTTAAACATTTAAATGGTGAGACAAAAAAGAACATTTGTTTAGAAGGAAAAAACATTTTGTGGTATTGAAAGTATAAATACTTATGATGATGAAAATAAAATTGAGAAAGTAGGCAAAGTAATTCTTATAGGCTTTACCATTAAAGATAATATTATATAAGAAGTTTAAACATCTTAAATCTTGAAGTTTTTTTTCCTGCTGTTTCAAAGTTCTTCGGGAAACATAGAAAAATAACAAGAAGTACATGTAATTTCAATCTGAATACTATTGACTGTTAGATGTTTATTTTTTTCATGTACATTTTAATTATATTACATTACTCAAACAGAATTATACTTGAAAACAGTTTGAAATCAGATTATATGCTACAAGTAGGATTTTAATCAAGTTTTATATATCAGACATTAAATCTAAAATGTAATAGAAAATGTATGCAATGTGAATGCAGCATACCGCATGGTATTACCATAACCTCTTTAAATAATTAACTTACCCAAAATTGGACAAATTTTTAAATTTAAAGCCTTGACCTCTTAATCTATAAAAATACTTTCTCTGTCAAAAGTTAATACAATTCTACTTGCATTATAGTATTTTATATAGAAGTTTCCTAACAAATTGATCTGAATAAAATTTCGTTGTAATCACCTTATTTGGTTTACTCAGCTGTGAAATTTTATGAATAAATTATTTGGAGCCTCATTTATATAACATCATTGCACATGTTGCAACAATTGATTGTTTACTATTTTCAGAATAGTTCAATTTTGATTTTACTTTATATTGAAAAGGTCTTTGAAGTTTTGTGACCTATGAATTTGTCAATTTTACATGATTTCACATGAATTGACATAATTTTCTGTGTCATTGGATTAACTGATTTAAAAAATATAAAAATCATTGACTATTTTTTGTAATAAAAAATTGTCTGAAACTTTGTAATTGAGTATGATTTTTATTACGATGGGTAAAAAAGGATATATAAGAGTTGAACTAAGTCATGATACTTTCACATTATAATAGGTACTGCAGAAATTAGTCAATAAAATAAAAGATTTTAGACGTGGCAGTATCATAAAGCATGTATAGTAAAATTATGAGAGATCGGTAATAGAGTAGAATATTGATAAGATGTTTATAACAGATAACAAGGATGGTAGAAATCATTTACTGTATAATTATTCCATTTAAGTCATGGAGAATGTACTGAATGACGTTTACATTTTAATTAAGTGATAACGATGCAAGGACAGAACAAATATGAATCATGTATTTCCTGTCAATCATGACACGGTAGATGACCATTGGATGTCAACAGGATTTGACGGTATTTACCTTTAGAAGTCAGATCGGCCAGTGATAAGTTTTATCTATTGTACTGTTGTATGGTATACATAAAAAAAGGATTATTACACATTTAAAATTTGACCTAGACTGAGGCAATGTTCAAATAGTAACTTCATTCATTGAGGGACATTGTTTACATGAAATTCTTGTCAAAGTGGTCAGTTAAAGAGATTTTTAAAGATATACATTTGATGGAAGTATAGACCAGAAGGGTTGTTTACTTTTGATTTAAATTTATTATATAGAATTACTGTTTATCAGTGGTAAATATTCTGGATTAAGTCAGTAAAATTTTAATGAACTGAACTGTAAGTATGAATAACTTGACAAAAAATTAAGAAAATTTGAATTAATGTCAAAATTGAACATAAATTTTACTGTAGAAAATATAAACTTCATAATTATTTATGTTTTTGCAATGTACAAGAACTTATATTTAATATATCTTACATTGAGTAAATTGCACCTTAAATACTAAAAGTTATGGGTGTAACACTGTAACTACTTATTTTCGCAAGCAAATGATTCTCATGGAATATTTCTTACATTGTGCATATAGAATAGAATGACATGGGAGTTAAATTTATTATTAACTAATCGATCAAGGAGTCGTTAAAACAGTTAAAAATGATTAAAATTTGTCACAGTAAAAAAAAGTAACATTAATTTTTCATTCTTAAAATATGATTTGAAACAGAACTAATTTCTGAAATAGGTCACTTATCGGTTAGTTAAAATACTTTTTAACCCTTTCGCCGATGAGTCCCGGTTTACCGGGATTCACGCTTCAGACAACTGACGATGAGTCCCGTTTTACCGGGATCGGAATACATCTTTTATGTTTCCCGCTCAAAACAGTGCAAACATGAGTTATCTTTCTTTGATGAATACCCGGATGAAAGTGTAAACATGGCGCTTCCGTTTGTTGAAAACCGTGTCAAAATCAGACGAAATTTACGGAATTAACGAGAATTTGAAATGAGGGAACATTTTTTTTGAAAGAATATGGAAGAATTGAAACCAAACTAGTATACTTTTTAACCGGATTTTTGTGACAAAAATGTCGGTTATTGATTTGGGGATGTACGGCGGGCGGCCGGGCGGTCGGGCGGGCGGGCGGGCGGGCGGCCGGCAATCAAATGTTGTCCGTGCATTTACTCATGAACCGTTCAACCAAAGCTTTTAAAATTTTAATATGTTATTACTGACAACTATACGAAGGTCAAGTTCAATAATGGCGATTTTGACTTTTACCGTTCAGGAGTTATGGTTCTTGAAAGGCGGCAATCAAATGTTGTCCGTGCATTAACTCATGAACCGTTCAACCAAAGCTTTTAAAATTTTAATATGTTATTACTGACAACTATACGAAGGTCAAGTTCAATAATGGCGATTTTGACTTTTACCGTTCAGGAGTTATGGTTCTTGAAAGGCGGCAATCAAATGTTGTCCGTGCATTAACTCATGAACCGTTCAACCAAAGCTTTTAAAATTTTAATATGTTATTACTGACAACTATACGGAGGTCAAGTTCAATAATGGCGATTTTGACTTTTACCGTTCAGGAGTTATGGTTCTTGAAAGATTGAAAAATGGAGTTTTCAGTCATGTCCATGCATTTACTCATGAACTGTTCTACCAAAGCTTCCCAAATTTTAATATGTTGTTACTGATGACAGAATGGAGGTCAAGTTCAATAATGACGATTTTGACTTTTACCGTTCAGGAGTTATGGTTCTTGAAAGATTGAAAAATGGAGTTTCCAGTCGTGTCCGTGCATTTATGCATGAACTGTTCTACCAAAGCTTTCCGAAATTTTAATATGCTGTTACTGATGACAAAATGGAGGTCAAGTTCAATAATGACGATTTTGACTTTTACCGTTCAGGAGTTATGGTTCTTGAAAGATTGAAAAATGGTGTTTCCCGTCGTGTCCGTGCATTTTCTCATGAACCATTCAACCAAAGCTTTTGAAATTTTAATATGTTGTTACTGATGACAAAATAGAGGTCAAGTTCCATAATGTCGATTTTGACTTTTACTGATCAGGAGTTATGGTTCTTGAAAGATCGTAAAATGGCGTTTCCATTTACGTTGTTGCATTTACTCATGAACCATTCAATCTAAGCTTTTCAAATATTATTATTTCAAAATGTTGATACTGATAACAAAATGGAGGTCAAATTTGATATTGATGATTTTCACTTTCACCATTCATCAGTAATGGTTCTTGTGATATTGCCAGGACACAAATAAATGTAAATAAATCCGGTTTGCTGTCGTTGTGACAGCCTCTTGTTTGACATAAAATGTCGTTCAATGTACAAAACATTTGGAATGGACATCGTTCAGTGTGAGGAATTTGTACAGCCTCATAAAATTTTTCAAAAGTTTGCCGTTTTGGGTTAAAAAATAACGATTTGGGGTCAAAGAGCAGAATTTTGAGAATTTCACCTAGATAATGCCGAAAATTTGAAAATTTGAATATTTTATGAGGAAAAAATTATCAAAACATGAATAAAACTGTGAACATGTTGTTAGTGAATGAAATAAATACACAAATAACTACAAACAAGTTTTTTATTGACATTTATTATGAAGATCTCCCACTTGCGCAATAGTAGCCAGGGAAGCCATCGTCTCAGAGTAGCTTCTATCTGGGCAGCAATCGGTGAAAGGGTTAATGTGGCAGAATTCAGATTATTTGAATAGTATGCATGGCAAATACCAATGCACAAATAAAATATATTTAACCTCAAATTCAGTAAAGACAAAATATAACTCAAATAATTGACCATTGATTATTAAGCAAAATGATAAAATGTATTGCTTTCCTTCTGTATTTAGGTCATAGTTGGATAATTCTAAGCATTTCATTGTACACATGTCAGTTATGTTGGTTATGAAGCTGGAAATGAAATTTAATTTGTTATAAGTGTCAAAACTCAGTATAATGATACATTATATACAGATTTGCTGTAAACTGCGGAAACTATACCACTTTTTAAGTTCTTTGAACTTGTCATCACTAAAATACACGATAGATTTGGGTGTGAAAGTGTACAAAATTGTATCTATTCTTTGAAAGCATAGTTTAAAAAAAAAGTTTTTTACCACGCATTTATAAGAGTATATCAGTATTTGCAACACTTTTTCATAATTTAAGGAAAATATTAGGCAACTTCCTTATTTATAGATCTTGTGGGCTAAAAGTGGATGTGGTTTTTTAATATGTATACTTATCATTCTTGTTTGATCTATGTGAGATTTTAGGAAGTTACCAAGGATATAAAAAAAATCCCACATATTACTTTAACAGTAGGTTTTGCTATAAAAATATGTATATAATATACAGAAAGTTTTGGATCTGTGAAAGCTTTAAAGGACAACTGAAGTACGGTAAGATGGCAAAAGGTTTCATTATACTGTGGATTCAATAATATTCGTTGAATACCAAATTTCGTGGGAACAGGGGAACCACAAATTTAAATGTTCAACGGAATACAGATTTTCTAAAGGAATGTATGCAGAATTTGCTAAAACAACAAATTGAAACATCCATAAATATGCAAGTTTTTATCAATCAACGAAAATTGGTACACAAGAAAATAATTGAATCCACAGTACATATTTGGGGAAAGAATACAGGGAATTCAGGAAAGTGAAATGATGACATTGTAAGACACAGAACATTATAAAAGTTCTTGCCATTGGTGGCATCTAGGATATGTAAAAAGGATTTCACTATTTTCTTAAGTTTGGAGCAATTTATTCTTACATTTTAGTCACATTGGTATACTCTTTAGAGAGGGGGGCAGGACCTTTTTCGGTACATCGGGAATGGGTGTTTTTAAGCACGGGATTTCGGGATTGATCCTATTGGGATCTGGGATTTCTTTTTTCAAATTTCAGGATGTTGGAATTTATTATTTTTAAATTGGGGACCTCAGGATTTCATGTTTTTAAGCTCAGGAATTTCAGGATCAGGACCCCTCCAATAGGGCTTCCAAAACGGTCATATGTTCCGGTCATTTGTATAATGTCCGGTAAAAGTCCGGCTGGTCAAAGCCTCCAACCCCCTCTTTAGACACATTGTGTTTGGCTACCCCATCCCTTAAACTGTATGTGTTAACTGCTAAAAAAAGGAATGAAAAGAATTGTCATAATAGAGAAAATGAATAGTTTTATGATAGCCTGTAATCTATGACAGAGTACAGAATAGTACATGTGCATAGGAATAATTGTCTAATATATGATAACAGTCAAGGATTGTGGTATATCCTGGAGATTAGCTGGAGACATTGTCAATGTTTATTACAGCATTATCTTGTACAAATAAATAGCTTCCTGTTCAATTCATTAATTTCTTTAACTATGAAAGAAAGCGTTTACGTCCTGACTATAGGATAATTGTTAGTTGTAATTCTATTTACATCAATATGTTGTACAGTAAAATTGTTGGATACATTGCATTTATTATGCTTTAAAATAACATTGATGATCAATTCAAATCGTTGAAAGACCCCCCTCCTAAATTATTTAGAACTGTCATTCTTCACTGACAATAAAATCTTGGTGTAAATTAGGTACAACAATTTTGGCTATTGTCCCTAATGTGTATCTAATACATGTAGTTTATACATGTAGTAATAAGGTGTGCTTGAATTGCATCCAACCAATAATTGACAAAATTGACTAAACAGGTACAATGAATACTTCCTACCTATATCTTCCTATTATCTGGTTCACTAACAATGATAACTATCCCTGTGTTAACCAATAACCAGTATTGGTTAGTTTAAAAAAAAAAAAAAATCTATTATTTTAAGTTACATATTGGACTGGTGTTTAGACTACTTCCAATTAGGGGTGTGTTGCAGCTTAATCATGGAAGTTTTAAACCACCTAGACTGGCTATACAGCCCTCACACTGTAGGCTGTTGCAGCTTATTTTACTGTGACTGCATTTTAAATTAAAAAACCGACAAATTCTAGATGATATACAAATCAAACAGATCCTTATTTTTAGCTCACCTGGCCCGAAGGGCCAAGTGAGCTTTTCTCATCACTTGGCGTCCGTCGTCCGTCGTCGTCCGTCGTCCGTCGTCCGTCGTCGTCGTCGTCGTCCGTCGTCGTTAACTTTTACAAAAATCTTCTCCTCTGAAACTACTGGGCCAAATCAAACCAAACTTGGCCACAATCATCATTGGGGTATCTAGTTTAAAAAATGTGTGGCGTGACCCGGTCAACCAACCAAGATGGCCACCACGGCTAAAAATAGAACATAGGGGTAAAATGCAGTTTTTGGCTTATAACTCAAAACCAAAGCATTTAGAGCAAATCTGACATGGGGTAAAAATGTTTATCAGGTCAAGATCTATCTGCCCTGAAATTTTCAGATGAATCGGTCAATCGGTTGTTGGGTTGCTGCCCCTGAATTGGTAATTTTGAGGAAATTTTGCTGTTTTTGGTTATTATCTTGAATATTATTATAGATAGAGATAAACTGTAAACAGCAATAATGTTCAGCAAAGTAAGATCTACAAATAAGTCAACATGACCAAAATGGTCAGTTGACCCGTTTAGGAATTATTGCCCTTTATAGTCAATTTTTAACCATTTTTCGTTAATTAAAGTAATCTTTTACAAAAATCTTCTCCTCTGAAACTACTGGGCCAAATTAATCCAAACTTGGCCACAATCATCTTTGGGGTATCTAGTTTAAAAAATGTGTGGCGTGACCTGGTCATCCAACCAAGATGGCCGCCACGGCTAAAAATAGAACAAAGGGGTAAAATGCAGTTTTTGGCTTATAACTCAAAACCCAAAGCATTTTGAGGAAATCTGACGGGATAAAAATGTTAATCAGGTCAAGATCTATCTGCCCTGAAATTTTCAGATGAATCAGTCAATCGGTTGTTGGGTTGCTGCCCCTGAATTGGTAATTTTGAGGAAATTTTGCTGTTTTTGGTTATTATCTTGAATATTATTATAGATAGAGATAAACTGTAAACAGCAATAATGTTCAGCAAAGTAAGATCTACAAATAAGTCAACATGACCAAAATGGTCAGTTGACCCGTTTAGGAGTTATTGCCCTTTATAGTCAATTTTAACCATTTTTCATAAATTAAATTAATCTTTTACAAAAATCTTCTCCTCTGAAACTACTGGGCCAAATTAATCCAAACTTGGCCACAATCATCTTTGGGGTATCTAGTTTAAAAAATGTGTGGCGTGACCTGGTCAACCAACCAAGATGGCCGCCACCGCTAAAAATAGAACATAGGGGTAAAATGCAGTTTTTGGCTTATAACTCAAAAACCAAAGCATTTTGAGGAAATCTGACATGGGATAAAAATGTTTATCAGGTCAAGATCTATCTGCCCTGAAATTTTCAGATGAATCGGTCAATCGGTTGTTGGGTTGCTGCCCCTGAATTGGTAATTTTGAGGAAATTTTGCTGTTTTTGGTTATTATCTTGAATATTATTATAGATAGAGATAAATTGTAAACAGCAATAATGTTCAGCAAAGTAAGATCTACAAATAAGTCAGCATGACCAAAATGGTCAGTTGACCCCTTTAGGAGTTATTGCCCTTTATAGTCAATCTTTAACCATTTTTCATAAATCTAAGTAATCTTTTACAAAATCTCCACTGAAACTACTAGGCCACAATCATCTTTGGGGTATCTAGTTTGAAAAATGTGTCCGATGACCTGGCCATTCAACCAAGATGGCCGCCACGGCTAAAAATAGAACATAGGGGTAAAATGCAGTTTTTGTCTTATAACTATGAATTCAAAGCATCTAGAGCAAATCTGACAAGAAGTTAAATTGTTAATCAAGTCAATATCTATCTGCCCTGAATTTTTCAGATGAATTGGACAACTGGTTGTTGGGTTGCTGCCCTCCAATTGGTAATTTTTAAAGAAATTTTGCCGTTTTTGGTTATCTTGAATACTATTATAGATAGCGATAAACTGTAAACAGCAATAATGTTCAGCAAAGTAAGATCTACAAATAAGTCAACATGACCTAAATGGTCAATTGACCCCTTAAGGAGTTATTGCCCTTTATAGTCAATTTTTAACAATTTTCATTAATTTGGTAAATATATGTAAATTTTTACCAAATATAGTTCTCTGTTACTAATGGGCAAAGTTCATTATAGATATAATTGTAAGAAGCAAAATCGTTCAGTAAAGTAAGAACTTCAAACACATCACCATCACCAAAATACAATTTTGTCATGAATCCATTTGTGTCCTTTGTTTAATATGCACATAGACCAAGGTGAGCGACACAGGCTCTTTAGAGCCTCTAGTTCATTTTTAGCCATGGCATTGTCAGTTTATTTTCGATTTATGAGTTTGACTGTCCCTCGGGTATCTTTCGCCCCTCTTTTAGAAGGCTGTAACTAGCTTTGATAAATATTCATGCTAATTTTGTACATCACAAAATTACAAACTGTATAATTGAGGTCATTCTTAGTAGTGCCATCAAACATTTCGCCTCTAGTATGCTGTTACAGAGGCAAAAAAAGAAAAAAATAACTGAATTTTTGTCCAGCCTGCAACTTGTGTTGCAGAAAGCTCAACATAGGGATTGTGATCGGGCGGTGGAGGCGGTGTTAGCTAACTTCTTAAAACCTTTATATTTTTGAGGGTGGTAGAGCTGAATGCTTCATACTTTGTAGATAGATGCCTTATATTATGAAGTTTCCGTCAGTCACATTTTCATGGTTCAGTGACCACTTGAAAAAAAAGTTGTTTTTTGTAATGTTGAATTCTCTCTTATTATAAGTAATAGGATAACTATATTTGGTATGTGCATACCTTGCAAGGTCCTCATACCCATCAGACAGTTTTCACTTGACCTCGACCTCATTTCATGGATCAATGAACAACGTTAAGTTTTGGTGGTCAAGTCCATATCTCAGATACTGTAAGCAGTAGGTCTAGTATATTCGGTGTATGGAAGGACTGTAAGGTGTACATGTCCAACTGGCAGGTGTCATCTGACCTTGACCTCATTTTCATGGTTCAGTGGTTATAGTTAAGTTTTTGTGTTTTGGTAAGTTTTTCTCATACTTTATGCAATAGGTCTACTATATTTGTTGTATGGAATGATTGTAAGGTGTACATGTCTAGCGGGCAGATGTCATCTAACCTTAACCTTATTTTCATGGTTCAGTGGTCAAAGTTATTTTTTTTAGCTTTTGTCTTTTTATCTAATACTACATGAAATAGGTCAACTATATTTGGTGTATGGAAATATTTTATGATCTATATGTCAGTCACTCAGGTTTTATTTCACCTTGATCTCATTTTCATGGTTCATTGCTCAGTGTTAAGTTTTTTTGTTTTGGTCTATTTTTCTTAAACTATATGCAATAGGTCAACTATATTTGTTGTATGGAAGCATTGTTAGCTGTACACATGGTACATGTCTGCTTGGCATGGTTCATCTGACCTTGACCTCATTTTCAGTTTATTTGACATTTGTAATAAAGCTTTATATTTAGGACTATCAACATAATATCAATGATTAGTAAAGAAGGTTAGACATTTTAGCATGTGCACTCTTGTACAATTATTGACAACAATAAAACTGTTTAGTCATTTAATAAATTTGTTGCATCTGATTTCAGCTTGCACAATGAATATTTTATGGTGCCATTGTGCAGTACACCACCAGGAGGCCCTAACCAAATGCCATTGTTGGAAGGAGCAAAGTCATCAGCCGAATTCTATGTGTTTGTAGGAGTTTTTGTGTTCCTGTATTGTTTAGCAGCCTTAGCATTATATCTGCTATTTGATGAAGTCTATCGGTCGAACACCAATATAGTCACTGCAGTAAGTACATATGACCTTACATTGATCAGCTAGGCATTTGGTTTAAAAATTTGTACTGTAAGTTCTATTCTTGTCTGCATTCCAGCTGAAAAGGAATGATGTGGGTTTCCCAAAATCATTTTGAGGCAATTTGTTTCCTGGCTCAGGCTCAATTTTCTGGTCATAACATTGATACGATGAGTAATATCAGTAAAAAAAAAACTTAATAGAAATTGCCTCAACCAAATGTTATGAACTTATACACAATTCTCATTACCACAAAACACAGATCAAGTTTGAATTTTGTTTGAATCAGTTTTACTGTTCTAGAGTTATTCCCCATCACGAATTGAAAAATTGCTGAACCTTTTTTGTATTGGTTATCTTACTTTATTTTGCCTCAACCAAATGTTATGAAACTTATACCAATGCTCATTAGCACAAAACACAGATCAAATTTGAATCACATTTACTTTTCTAGAGTTGTTCCCCTTCAAATGGAAAATTCGCTATATTTTTCCTTTCTGTTCTTTTAACTTACGTTTGCCTCTACCAAATGTTTTGAAACTTATACACAATAATTGTCCCAATAAAACTCTGATCAAGTACAACTTTGGGTGGCATCACTTTTTAGCTCACCTTGCCCAAAGGGCCAAGTGAGCTTTTCCCATCACTTTGCATCCGTCGTCCATCGTCGTCCTGCGTCTGTTGTCGTTAACTTTTTACAAAAATCTTCTCCTCTGAAATTATTGGGCCAAATTAAACCAAACTTGGCCACAATCATCATTGGGGTATCTAGTTTAAAAAATGTGTCCCATGACCTGGCCAACCAACCAAGATGGCCGCCATGGCTAAAAATAGAACATAGGGGTAAAATACAGTTTTTGGCTTATAACTCAAAAACCAAAGCATTTAGAGCAAATCTGATATGGGGTAAAATTGTTTATCAGGTCAAGATCGATCTGCCCTGAAATTTCCAGATGAATCGGACAACCCGTTGTTGGGTTGCTGCCCCTGAATTGGTAATTTTAAGGAAATTTTGCTGTTTTTGGTTATTATCTTGAATATTATTATAGATAGAGATAAACTGTAAACAGCAACAATGTTCAGCAAAGTAAGATCTACAAATAAGTCAACAAGACCGAAATGGTCAGTTGACCCCTTTAGGAGTTATTGCCCTTTATAGTCAATTTTTAACCATTTTTCGTAAATCTTAGTAGTCTTTTACAAAAATCTTCTCCTCTGAAACTTCTGGGCCAAATTAATCCAAACTTGGCCACAATTATCTTTGGGGTATCTAGTTTAAAAAATGTGTCCGGTGACCGGGCCATCAAATCAAGATGGCTGCCACAGCTAAAAATAGAACATAGGGGTAAAATGCAGTTTTTGGCTTATAACTCAAAAACCAAAGCATTTAGAGCAAATCTGACGTGGAGTAAATTGTTAATCAGGTCAAGATCTATCTGCCCTGAAATTTTCAGATGAATCAGACAACCCGTTGTTGGGTTGCTGCCCCTGAATTGGTAATTTTAAGGAAATTTTGCTGTTTTGGTTACTATCTTGAATATTATTATAGATAGAGATAAACTGTAAACAGCAATAATGTTCAGCAAAGTAAGATTTACAAATAAGTCAACATGACCGAAATGGTCAATTGACCCCTTTAGGAGTTATTGCCCTTTATAGTCAATTTTTAACAATTTTCATAAAATTTGTAAATTTTTACTAACATTTTCCACTGAAACTACTGGGCCAAGTTCATTATAGATAGAGATAATTGTAAGCAGCAAGAATGTTTAGTTAAGTAAAATGTAAAAACACATCACTATCACCAAAACACAATTTTGTCATGAATCCATCTGCTTCCTTTGTTTAATATTCACATACATGACATAGACCAAGGTGAGCGACACAGGCTCTTTGGAGCCTCTAGTTAATTTGTGTTTAAAGCTAGTCTTGTG
This sequence comes from Mytilus edulis, assembly GCA_019925275.1. Lineage (NCBI taxonomy): Eukaryota > Metazoa > Mollusca > Bivalvia > Mytilida > Mytilidae > Mytilus > Mytilus edulis. Next base: position 128,675,851 of record CM034349.1, read on the forward strand.
TGAAGCAAACACATTGATATGCATATTGACAGCATAATTTTAATTGATCACAGGTGAAATATGTACTTAGTTATTCATGACTGCATATAACATAAATAAAACATCTATAACATGCAAAATGATATTTGTATTCTTTTTTGTCTAAATGTATATAAATTTTCACTTTTGTCTGCAGTCATATACTTGATTACTGTGTAGGTAATTATTTTCCCTTAAGATAGATCATATAAACAGGATATATAGAATATTTCCACAGAAGGTTCTTAAATTATATTGAATATAAAATTGTGGTGAATGGTTTTAATGTGGTGTTTTATATGAGGTTTATTAGAAGCAGGTGTGACGGTAATGTATTAGATCATAACATTGTCAGGACAGTTTCACATCATCTCTCTTCTGTTGTTATTTTGTAGCCTATCTGTCATCAGCCCTTCTATATCATTTATTGTTATATAACATATTCATAATTGTTATTTTACAGGACAGAGTTCAGCCTGACTCATAGAGAGAAGTTTTGTGTAACCTTGTATTTATATTTTACTGATGAGGATAAGTGCAGGAATTACCTAATATTCAACAGGATTTATTCCAAAAATGAGTCTTTTATTTCGGAGGAATTTTACTTTCGTGTTTTTGTTAATGGTACTACCTATAGATGTTATTGGTAAGTTTTTTTTTCATGACAATTATGTTTTACCTTTGAAATTTTGTTTGAGATACATGAGTCTATTTTGACATGTCTAAATGTTTAACTCCAACTGATTGCATGCCTAATGAAATATCTATCACATGTTGTTTAAACTTAGAGTCAGTTTCTATGGAGAAATAAGTGATACATATATATAAAGGTAGTTGAATGCAGGCCATGCAAGTTTAGGTAGTGTCAATTCAGAACATCTTTCCTGCAAGGTTAAAGTTCAGCTAAAAATTCAAATATTCAAAAATGGTATATATATTAAAATACTTTTCAAATACATAAAACTAATATAATAATCAGATATTTGGAGGAAAAAAAGCATCTTTTATTTAATTTTTCCTATAACAATATATATAACTTTCTTTGTAAAGTAGAACTCATTCTCAAATTAGGTGACCTCTACTTATACAGTGCCCTTGTGACTTAATGGTTATAAAGATGAAACTTGACAGCTATGGCATCCCTTAGATACTATCATAAAAAGCTTATAAATGTAACATATACGTTTGTACCTCTGTTAATGCTCATGTCCCTGAGTTAGATTGACACTACAAAGAACATGCGTAAAAAACATGTAAACAAAAAGCATGTCGAACATGGTGACATCATATACTTGATTTATGTAAAGCAATAAATTTAAAAATAGTTGTTAGTCATTGGAAAAAAAGTAATTGGAATTTTAGACTTTATTGAAACCAAAACGAAAGCATAATGATTGATTGATTGTTGGTTTATTAATATCCAGTAGCAAATATCTCATGCATGTTCAGGACGATATCATGATAAGCAGGGACAAAACTTAAAGGGGGCCCAGTCGCCCATGGCTCCTAAATTTTAAGCTGTGCCCCTTAACTTTCAGTTAAATTTCAGTTGAACATATAGAAACTAATTATGAAATATCTGGTCTGGGCTCCTAGCTTGAAATTCCCAAGTTTAGTCCCTGATAAGCCTGACACAAGGGCGCCAATCCATTAGTGATGATGGCTGTAGACCTAGGTAAGCAACACAGGCTCTTTATAGCCTCTAGTTTGTTCCCTATACAAGTTTAAGGTGAAGATAAATTAAAATTCTATAGAAACAAAAATGTTATAGCTGAGTAAAATATCCTAATAGGGTTTGTGTATAAATGATATCAAACCTAGGTTTCATTTTGTCAAAAAAATAATTTAGAAAATAATCCTCTCATTGTATAAATTAGTTAATATAATCTATGATAGAATAAGATGTATTTTGTCACTGACAGAATGTATATTGTATTATATTTCTAGACATTTTATTGTGTTAGCTGATGAATGAAAAAATATAAACATAAAAATTGTTCACATTCTCTGGCTTCTTTTCAAAATAGCCTAATAGTAAAATTATTCATCGAGTTTTCACACTTGCAAGTACATGGTCAAAAGCAGTATCTCAACTAAAAGACAAATCTGCAGTTGCACTGAAAATATTTTTTTTGATTGAAAGCTTAGGATTTAAACTTGATTTATTATCTTGCATAAATAACCTTAAGATACTTAAAACCCAAATAGGTTTAAATATTTCAAAACCAATTAAATTTGTGATAAAATCTGAAACCCTTCAAACCCTATAAAATCTGTCCTGGGATCTAATAACTTGGTTATCCATTTTATATTTTTGTAGGATATACTATAGGATTTAAGTTGACCTCAAAACCTTTCTCGTAAATAGTCTTGACAGGGTGGGATGGCAAATATACACACTAAGGTTATTCTGTATGCATATTTACTTCTTTTTGATCAATTTAGTGCTAGACTTTCATTAATAATTCACATATACAATACATGGGAAATTTGTCTGTCCAGACACAATACAGGTCATTACTAAGAAAATCATTATCAGGTTAAGACCGTTTATGACCATACAAGTAATTACTGGACTTTATTGATCATGTGTCCAATTACACTGTTAATTAACATTTACTGTTATAATTATTTTCTTTTCATTATAATTTGTCAGATTCTGACATTGCTATTTGTAACACACCCTAGTTGGTATAAGTTGGAATGAGAAGAAACATATTCATATTCTCTAGCTATTGCTGACATTCATGATTAATAAATTATATGTGAATTAAAAGTGCAATGATAAAATTGAAAAAGTTGTCTGACCTCATATTGTTGTATCACTGGTTTTATGAATGATGTGAACATTTAGTTGCATTTAATTAGTTGATACTTGCTTTGATAAATAAAAAAAAAAGATGTTTTGAAATTGTGGTTTATGAAAGCGAGGCAAAAGTGACATTCAAACTACGGTAATAAGTAGAAAATAAACTGACCCCCATGGCAAATAAACAAACAAACCCAAAAACAAACAACAAAACTCAACAAAGAAATTTAAAGACTCAGCAAATATAGAAAAATCATGTTTTATTAGATAAAGTAGAATTAGGGCATGGAAAATATCAAAATCTGCATATGTATATGTTAAAATTGATAAACAAGGAACAAAGTAATAACTGGGAAAGTATTTTTTAGCCAAGTCGCCTAGTCACATGGGAGTCCTGTATTGCTTTTCCTGTTCAGTATCTTAATTAAGATTCATTTAGACAAGTATTGAAACTAAATAGTTCATAATGAAATACGGCCATAAATTGAGACTCGGGACACAAGTAATACAAATTTGATAATTTAAAATGAATTTACAATGTTGAACATGTCAGCCAACACAACAGTGATTATTAACTTGAGTACTTCAGTCCAGTGAAAAAGCATAATAGAATGTGAGGTTATCTTCACACTGGCGTGGGGTCTATTGTCCACTAGTCACCTGTCAGGGAAGTAATCATAATTTACAGGTGTATAAACTGACCAGGTACAATGATTTCAGACAAATAACTCCTTTGTTCATTATGTTTAGAGCACTTAAAATAATATTTATTACTTTTAGTTGTTTTCTTTGGAAGTTCTTGTTTTTACAAAACCATTCCCTTGACCACTTGTACCATCAATCAGCATATTAAAAGGATTAATTTAATAAAGTACTGAAATCTACTTTTTTACGATGCTTCACAGGATTTTTGTCTTCTGCTGAAGCCTGTAACAAAGGGTTCAAAATGCCTTCTGCTCCAGATGTTTTTTGCTATTTAAAGGGACCAATGCAGAATTAGGCTGCATTATTGAAATATTTTATACATTGTATTTCAAACAAAGTTTACTCATGAAAGTTGAAATAGACAATTGACATTGGAAAAGAATGTTTATGACATGAGACAAAAATGTCGAGAGTTTTCTAGGGTTTTTTTATAACCAAAAGATAAAAGGAACAATAGTTATATTCCTGTTTTGATATGATATAAACCACTGGAAGGCCTTAAGAGATGAACTTGAAAGTTAATACTTTTAATTAAGGATCAATATGGCCTCTAGTTTTGACTAGTATCATAAGCATTGCAACATATGACCTTGTATGGACAAAGTAGTATTCCATTATCTGTTAAACTGGTGATAGCCTCAAGTGACAAATATGTTCTTGGTTGCCCATCAAAAGCCTTCCCATACCATTTCATAGCATTATCAAAATCTGTATATGAAAACATGACAAAGGGAAGTAGCATGAATTAAATGGGCAATAAAACAATTGACTTTTATCCAATTCTTAAATGAAGTACTTGCTGCCATGGAACAGAAGTATTAGTTGTTTACTTTTAAGATTTGTAGAAACACATGGATCAGTATCTGTCCACTTACACTCACTTCACGTAATTGTATAATATATATTTGTTTGTACATGTATATAAATTACATGCTATTATGTAATTCTGTTATATGTTTTGAGGCTGTCATCAAATTGTACCCCACTTTAGTAATTAAGTTTTCAATTTTCTCCATAGAAAAAAATCCTTTTATTGAATTTTCAAGTGTTAGCTTTTACAACATTTGAATAACAGCATACGTTAATCTAATTATAATTTGCCATTTGCCATTCATCTGTCTGCCTTTGTAATTTACTCTTTATTTTGTTAAATAAACTATAAGAAGACAATACCCCTGAAGTAATGACCTAGATATGAATGTAGTGTATGTCCTTCCATTAATTAGATTTCTCTCACCTGAAGCTACAGGTGTACATCAAAGTATTATGTTACCTTTTTACCCCATCTTTGTAAGAATACATTTCAATGTTTTAACACCTTCTTTAGATTTACACTACAGTATAAGCAGCCAAAGGACATAATGGCTTTAATTCTTCACCTTACAAACTTATATTGACTTTAAATGGAGAAATTATACCTTTATATCTGTCCTTTGTTAAACATTACAGATTATTGTGTGAAAAAGGAATAAAAACTCCTGATCAAGTCCAGTTTATATGTGAAGGTATCATTTGAAAAAGAATAAACGTCCTGAGTATTTTGGCAATATCTGTTAACATTTATACATTGTAAAACTCAGAAATAAAAAGGCCAAGAGAACAGTGCTTGATATAATATTTCTAAAACTGTATACATGAATAATACTGTTAATTCAGATATATCTGTGAAAATTGTTTTGCAAAAATGAAAAATCACATTTTAAATTTTGATATGATCACTTTATTCATTGTTTTCTGAAATCTATTGATTGATATCACATTTGTGTATATTGTTCATGTTTTTAACTGTCACAATCTAAAAATTTCTGATTTAACGATTATAAAGTTTCACTTTCAGTGACATATTTCATTTGATTACGTATCCACAGGGCCTTCTCGGAAATCTACCCCCATTTTAACAAAAGGATGATATGGCTGATAAGTAGATTTCCTAAATAATAGTTGGTTTGCAGGTCTATCATTACACACATTATTAATAAGTCATTCTTAAGATCCTCCACGGATATAACTGATCAACCAGAATAATGAGTGGAATTACTGAAAGTTTTCTATAGAGTATGGGTTTTGCTCATTGTTGAGGTGACCTTTAACAGTTGTTACATACTCAACCTTTTTGGTCTTTTATGGATCTGGTGCCATTGTAGTCGTACCATATTTTGTTATTCTTTTTTTTATATATTAACTGTCAATCAATGAAGTAGTATTTGATTATTTTATTTGACAACCCTGCATACCTTCTGGTATCCACTTAAGGGAACTCTACCAGCAAGGCTTTGGTTCAGAAGCTCTTTATTTGTATTGACTGTGTAAAACATGTTTGTTGGACTTTCAATTGAAGCAAGTGTGGGTTTATTTTGGTTGTATTAGATTTTAAATAATTTCAATCCAAAGTCAAATGCAAAAGAACAGAAACTGATATATACTTTTGATTACAAAAACTTCTTGTGAATAAAGCTTCACAGTATAAAGGAAATGAGATGTTTTATGCATTTAATTCTTGATAATTATAATTCCAGCATATACTTTACATATAACAGAAAACTAAATTATATCCTTGTGAAGATTTTCAAGAGGAAATTGATGAAGTTTGAACAAGTTTGCATGTTTAAATCAATAATTAAGAACTCATTGGCAAAGTTATAACGTAAACACTCAATGAAATAACGTAACATTATGAAGTGTTTTATTTGATCTAAGGGTGTTGTTACATATTAAGTCTTTTGATTTCCTTCTGTCATTAACATCCTACAAAATGGCAAACTTTGAATGGACTGATTTACGAGAAGTGTTATATGCAGTTTCAATCAGATTTTGCTTTAGGACAACTTATTTGTGTGGCTTGGAACATTTAACATGTTGTTGATGCAGATTCTTAAAATTTTCCCCTTAATGATACTAAAATCCTGCCAAAATACTTTTATTTGTTTGTATCAATAGAACTTAAGCAGTGCAGACAGTATGAACAGAAAGATCTAAGCTGTTTTATATTATGTTATGTTTACTAATTAATATTGCATGCAGTCACCTCCCTAAACTTGGGTGATTGAGTTATCTAAGAGTGCAGCATAACAATGCTGTAAGGTACAGATACTTCAGCTGAAGACATTCCAAAAACTGTGGAGATGAAACACAGAGTTATAAGTTGTATTTCACGAATATTTTCTATTATTTCATGGGATAAATGTCAAAACTTCATCCAAAATCAATTTTCTTTCTTCTTTGAAATGTGTATTTTCGTGTTTAAAGGCATTTCATTTCAGTAATGTGGTTTGATAGAAGAAAAGTTTAGATAATTACAAACAGAAATATGATTTTTTGATGATTGAAAATAGAAGGGTTTGAGCTATGTCTTGGTTTCTGTTGTGTGTTTTTAAGTACCCATTTTGGTCTCGTGTCTGTTATTAATGTCTGATATGTATCCAGCAGCTGCAACAGCGTAAACTTTTATGCCCTGCTGTAGCCGTTTCAAACTTGATATGTGGTAATAAGCATTGTACACAGTTTCATAACATTTAGTTGAGGCTGCATACTAAAGTTAGATAGCAGAAATCAATTTTGGGACATACGAACATTGTATTTGGTGTCTGTAATGCTTTCAAGGTGTACAAGTCTGTCTGGAAAGGTTCATTTTGGCCTCATTTTCATGAATAATTGATATTAAATGTCATAAGTTATTATGTAGTTAAATCTTCATCTTAAAGACTTGAAACATAAATTGTATTATGATCAGTAAAGCCAGTTAACATTAAACCATGCCTCTTTTGTTTGGAAAAAAGGAGAGTATAAATATTTTATCACAGTTGCTCTATGTTGTTTTTTAAAAACTCATCGATTTCTGAACAAAAGAGTTAATAATGGTACATGCATGTAGAATCTAGCTTGAACCATTGAAGAAACAACAAAGAACATTGCTCACCTGGAATAAGAAGTACAAGTATAAATATTTCAAATGAGAATGAACTATGACAAATATTTTCTACTTTTAGGTGTAAGTTTTAGCCGTCATCGTTACAGTAGGAGAGGTGACCGTGATGATTCTAGGGACACCAGGATAGCTTATGCTTGTGAGAACAGTACAATGCATTTAAACTGTACAACATATAATGGTGTGATTAGAGTAATTCGTGCTAATTATGGACGATTTGTGTTATCTACTTGTAATCCTTGGTCAGTGACCTCAGGATGGAATTTACAATGTTCAGCCAAAGATTCATTTAACATAGTGGCAGCAAGGTAAAGTATAATGATTAATGTGAGATAGAACTCCTGGATTGGGAACTATAAATGATTATAGACCTGTAAACATGAACCATTGAATAGTCTGGTTGGTGTTTGGTTAGAGTAAGATGTTAACAAATGTTAATTTTTAGCAACCCATTCTCTACAACTTCACATTTTAACTAAATTTGGTCTATGATACATACCAGATTTTTTGCCTAAGGTCTGTACTAGAATAAATAGTTTGCTAAGTTGTCCATAGAAGTGAGATATCATTCTTGTTTGGAGTGGCTTGGTGGTTGGTAGAAATGAAATTTCATTCTTGATTTCAGTAACTCATTTGTTTGGGTCACTGTCTCAGTAGAGGATAGATTTTATTCTTGTTTATTAACTTGTTTGTTGGGTACATTCTTGTTTTGAGAATTTTGTCTGCTGAATTGTCAGTGGCAGTGAGATATCATTCCTGTTTTGAGAATTTTGTCTGCTGAATTGTCAGTGGCAGTGAGATATCATTCTTGTTTTGAGTAACATGTTTGCTGGGTTGTCCGTGATAGTGAGATTTCAGTCTTGTTTTGAGTTAATTGTTTTCCCGATTCATGCATTAATCCCTTTTATCGTAACTGCTGCTCCTCTTTTGAGACAAGTATATGTCATAGATAAAAAGGATCCATGTTTGTTATGTTGAAGATAACTACTTCACTTAACCAAAAGTTTTTCAAGTATTATTACCACAGAGATAATTGTATTTATTCTGTACCCCAAATATAATGTCATAGTTATAATTTATAGATGATAATCAATGGTAAACATCCTGATATATTTACCCAGTTCTGTAAACAATATTTAATATACATACTCTGAATTGTTTTGGTTCAATGATGTTACATTATCTGTAATAACCACATTTTTTCCAAAGGTTTGTTATTTAGCTTGTATATGTTTATTGGTGAATAGGACCTATTGGAGTTGTTATTTGTTTTGATAGGAAGAAAACACTGATATTATTCCGTAATTAAACCTCTGATGGATTTAGTTCAAACATCTTGTTTTGTGGGTGTTTTTTTAATGACCTGTTTTAAATTGTTTACGAAACTTATGCAAGCTTTGAAGTGTATTTTCTAAAAAATTAAAAAAACATATCTGAAGTACATTTCAATGATTTGATCTAACCAGCATTTAGAATATTGCTTACAAATTACATCAGTTTATTAGAACATTGATATTATGTCCTGCTATATAATGTTCTGTTTTTTGATTTTGCGAATCAACCAATCAGACGCAATTTGAGTTACTGGAATCACTGCTATTATTTTTGTTAGGTGTTGGTTGCATATACATTTGGTCTAGACTATCTGAATATACTTAACAGGGAATGACCTTGGATGTTGTACAAGGAAATACTCAACTCAAAGTTGCATCACAAGTACTATCATATACAAATAGATAGTCAGGATATTTATTTAAGAAGTACTTATACAATGATTAGTCATTGGGTGTAGTGTCAGTCTCCAATTAGTTCCCACTTGATCTTTTATCGTATATCTATGTGCTACTTGTGAAAGACTATCTATAGATTTATATGACAGTATGGAAAGCAGCAATACAAAATTGGGGATAGTTCTCTCATTAATACAATCAAAAAGACTATGAAATATCTTGTGCAGTTAATTTATATGAAAATGGGAGAGTTTAGTGTCTGTCTCCAGCTAAGACTGTTACATTCATTTTCCAATTTGTTCACAAACGATTGGCCCCCTTCCATACCCCCCTAAAGAAGTTATTGGTAATATGTTCAAATATTTTTATTTCTAATATGTTATATACTGCCAATGATTTAACCTGTATCAAATGTGGAAAGGCAATTGTAAAACGCAAAACAAATGCACTGCAAAATAAAGAAAATTCAGATGGGCATTATTCAATAAATTATATCCATGTCATAAAGGCAACTTATAGAATGGGAGACAACTCCTGTGAAAAGACAGAATGTTCCAATTGGTTGTGTATGTTGTATGGATATTAATATAACACTATGGTATTGGTTATATATAGGTGTGAGTGGCAACCTCAGTGCACATTAGTTGTAACATCTAAGGTGTTTGGTGATCCCTGTAAGACTACACCTAAATATCTTGAGGTGATGTGGCATTGTGTAGGTAAGAACCATGCATGTATACCATGCATGGAACAGGAAGATGACCAACCAAATTTATTGACATGTCTCATTCATACAATAAAACCTGTATATATATGCATGTACTTTGTATTTATTCATCAAACAATAGAACTGCATGCCATCATGGTGGTGTTAAGTTTCATGTTTAATATTTTTATAAGTCCACAAAAGGGCATCTCAGATTGCAAAAAATATGAAATACTATTCATCTAACTCAGCACTTTGATAGAGGCTTGAGACGTGATTTGTTATTAATTATAAGCATCAGACAGCTGACAAAAATGTCCTTTTATATGTGTGGGCACAAATTTATAATCAAAATCAGATATTTTGTTTTGCTCATTTCCTGGGGGACCTACTGCAGCAACAGAAAATAATTATAAGGTTATTAACTGTTACCAGAGGCATTTGTCTAGAATCTATTTATATGGACTCAGCTGGTGTTGTCTTTTGGCTTTTGTTAAAGTCCAAGGGCTAGTAAATGAATTGTCGATATCTGAACAATAAGACTTGTTCATTTCCGTCATTGCCATTGAATTGAACTGCAGAAAAGTGTCAATTCTAATCATGGGTAGAAATCTAGCAAGACTAGTCACAACAGAAAAAAATCCCATTATAGGTCATCTTGGTCATTAGTTCTTGTAAGTCTTACCGTAACAGCCGATCAATCGTGTAATATATGAATAATCGTGGAAAAGTTTAATTGTAATTGCAAGAACGATTTTAATTTTTACTTCATTTGTATGATCTTATGTAGCATCATGTTTTTATGTGCTGCTTTATATTTTATTAACTGAAAGGCAAGAAATTCGTTGATACAATTCTCCAATTTTTATCAAAATTTCTGAAAATTATAAGATTTTATTTTACATTTAGGCTAATAGTTTCATTAAAGGTCTTGAGAAGATCTGACTTTTAAAAGTTTCTGGGGTGAAAATATACAAGCTTTTAAGTTTCTAGGTCTACAAAGACACAAAAGAATTGGTTATTTACTTTTGGAATAAATCCAGATTGAAGTAATATGATGATACAATTTACTTATCATTTTCCCATTCCTGTTTGTACATCATGATTCAGCATTTCTTACAACACAAAAAAAAATTAAAGACATCCAAGTCAACTTTGATTTTCTCATTGCTTTGTGAAGTATTTTAATTATGTTCAATAAATAACCAACTCTGTAACATCTGTTACCCTTACTTCTGATCCATTTAGTTATTTTTTCTATAAAATGTGTCAATATCTTAAATAAAAATGTTCATAAATACAATTTTTAACTGGGGATTCCTTCAGAAATTTATTTTGAAACTATCTTACATAATTGACATTATTTTTGTACCTTAAAAAACACAATTACTTCAATTTGTTTCCTAAGGCATTGTTCTTGGAAAAGATCAATAAATATTTTTTCTGAGGCATTTCTTCATTTGGAAAATACATTTAGAAATGCATTAAATACTGTGTCTGTTGATAGAATTAATTGTATTGGAATGGCTTTATTAAACGTTCTTGTCATCTGCAAACCTCCTTATCAGATACCATATTTATGTTTCTGTCATCTGTGTATGAGATACCATAGTATAGTCACATTTCTAATACTTCTTTCCATGTAACTGCATGTAGCCTTTCCTTACAGATGTGATGGCAGACCGGAATGCAGCGTCATGGCATCCAATCGGGTATTCCCAGATCCATGTACAACAACTCATAAATATTTAGAAGTTTATTATTATTGCCAAAAATCAGGTAAATATACCATTGAAAAAAACCAATGGACTTTAGGTGCAAATATACCATTGAAAATAAAACCAAAAACCTATAGACTTGAGGTAAATGCCTAACATTGTTAACAACAGATCTAAATGATGATAATTACATATGAAGAAGCTTTACTTGTTTATTTTCACTTCAGTTTAGATTGGTTTTGAATTCCAAAAGAAAGATGTTCATTTTGTGGAATCAGATATTATTGTCAATTAGACACTTGTGTGACCAGTTTAAACATGACTTCTTAATCAGCTTATAAGATTCTTTAGGCAGCATCATATATCTTGAATGTTATCCTTTATTTTACTTTTTACTTTTTTAATTTTTGTTAAGCATAGTGCATCTTTCTGTAATATGCATGTATTGAAATATTTCATTTATCGGCCATGTCTGACAAAATATAATTTGATTTTTATTATACAGTGTTCCAATTAATTTTTTCATATTTTTTCATAGCTAAAGCTGACGCAATCAGATCATGCAAATCATTTGTAACAATTTCAAATTAGACCTGACCATTCCTAAGAAAACCTGTTACAACTGTTAGTAAGAGTGATAAAGTAATTAAACCCTATTACTAAGCTTTTAAAAAGCTGTTCTGAGATGTTTCCTTAAAATATATTTATTTTTTCATGTTGTTTGAATAAATCCAACTAAAATACCGGCTGTATTTGTTTAAACTTCACTTATCTTTTGTTCCGCAGCTTTTTAACTTTGGTTACTTAAGTTATATTTGTTAAATAGAGGTTTGGGTTTTTGATGTTAAGCTTTTACAGCACATGAACAAATTTTAATTTGTGTCAATTTGATCAGTGGTTATACTAGTTGTCATTAGCTCTTATATGTAAGGATACAATTTTGCATAATGCTAGTTTCAGAGTTTGACAAGTATTTTAACATCAATTTGTAAATATAATGGGGATAAATATGATATATATTAATCACTGATGGTTACATCTATATTTGGTTTATTTTTTTCAACCCACCAAACTTTAATCACTTGACTTTGTAGACTGATAGTCTATGTAGACTCAATACTTATCTTTTTTCTGTGAGAAAGTAAAAAAAAAATCAAACGAAGAACATTTCATTTTCTATTGTTTGTGGATTTTCAAATTAACCAAAAGGAAGGATGTTTAGATAAGTAACAATTTTCACAGTAACACAGTGTTCCAACAATTAATGTTTTCATGTTTTTTCATAGTTAATGCAGATGTAAGGTAGCGCATCAGATCCAGCAAATCATCTGAAATTTTTTTATTTCAAAAGCTAACCATTTCTGTAACAATTGCAAATTAGACCTGGCCATTCCTAAGAAACCTGGTGCAAGATAGTAAGAGTGATAAAGTAATTTAACCTTATTACCAAGCTTTTAAAAAGCTGTTCTGAGATGTTTCCTTAAAAATTTATTTTTTCGTGTTGTTTGTATAAATCCAACTTATTTCTCACCTAAACAATACCCACCCTGTTAATGAATTAGCTGATAATTGAATGATTTGTAAGCAGGTGTCTTCCTGAATGCATTAACTATCTATCATATGTAAGACCATGATTCATTGATAATGTATTGACTTGTCTTTTATTGTAATTATAAGTCAGATCTTTGTAAAAGTTCTTTCCCAGATTTTTGCCATCAGCAAAAAAACAGTCAATGTTACAAAATTTATATTGATCTTAAAATTGTGAAATATTTCCATTATAAAATGATTAGGGAAAGTTAAAAGCTTAAAGCAAACATTGCTACTAACATTTGGTTCTTTACAATAATATAACATATAAACATATAAATTTTATAAGTGTGTTATAAGTATAGTCATTTTTCAGAACCTACTGTACCATATCCAACTACCAAGAAACCCGCCACCACAACAACAACAACAACAACATCGAAGGAACCCACCACAAAATCTACAGAAGTCTCAACAACAGGTACATAATCTTAGACACATCACTGCAGAGAAATAAAAATTCTTATTCAGATCATATGAAGAGAGATACATATGAACAACTGTGTAGTTTGTTTCTACCAAATATCACTATATTAAGAGGAGATATTTGTGTTATTTTAACCCTCCCAATGTTGGTGAGTCCGTCCCATCCAGAAATTTGTATAAGAGGGGACCCACTCCAGTCATGATTCAATGATTTCCTATATAATCAACTAAATTTTCCCCCTTAAAAGGAGTCCCAGGGCCCCTGGCCCCCTATAAGTCCGCCTCTGTCATGTTAGACAACAGAAGTTGTAGCTGTAATCTTTATGTTTCTATCAAATTAGAAATAAGATGTTTGTATGGCAGGTCTTTGTGTGTCTAGACTATTAGTGATAGTGTTTGCCCACCTGCCTAGCAGTGAAAGCTGAATATAAGAGTAAGAAGATAAAATAGGATTGTCAATGAAACAACTATGGACCAGAAGACAAGTACCTGTAATGTGTTTATTTTTGTAATGATGTGATATGTGAACGACCCTTACTTGAGTTACACAATAAAAGAAGATATCAAATATAGACTTGATTTTAAATTCAAGTGCTGCATAAATAACAATGAAAATTATAATTTGGTTGGATAAATTAAGCAGCATTTGTTGACTTGACTTCAGACATCAGCTGTTATTACAATAATTAACTAAGTGATAATACATGTATGTGGTCCATCAGCCTATGGGTATATGAAAGTTTTATCCTTTATAACCACAGTTAAATCTTCATGAATGCATCAAGGTCAGTTATTATAGTCCGTTTATAAGTATTACCTGGTGATAAAGTCATTTTGTCTGACAATGTGACAGGATGAATTAATCACAATAAAAATTTGACCAAGAGTATGAAAGAGAGAGGAGGCCTATCTTTTTTGTGGTCACAGTTGGTATCAGTTTGAGTGGAGCATGTGATTTCTTTTGTCCTTTCTTTCAAGGTACGGTTACCAGCTGTATTTGTTTAAACTTCACTTCTTTTGTCCTGGCTTTTTAACTTGGGTTACTTAAGTTATATTTGTTAAATAGAGGTTTGGGTTTTTGATGTTTACAAGCTTTTACAGCACAGGAACAAATTAAATTTATGTCAAGTTGGGCAGTGGTAAATAGTTTTCATTAACTTTTACATGTAGATACAATTTTGCATTAATGCTACATCACTGTTTATTAAGTATTTCCCATTTCAGAATTTGACACATATCTTATAAAACATTAACTTGTTGATATAATCATGATAATAGGGATAAATATATATTAATCACTGATGCTTACATCTATATTTGGTTTATCGTATTAACCCAACAAACTTAAATCACTTGACTTTGTAGACTGATAGTTGATGTAGACTTGATACTTAGATTTTTTCTGTGAGAAACAAACAGGAAACATTTCATTTTCTATTGTTTGTTGATGATCATTTGATGGATCATTTTGTTAATTGATAATTTATTATATATATCTCATAATCAGCAGTTATCTGAAAATGAAACAAAAGGAGGAAAGAACATTTGATTATTAATTGTAAATATGTTAAAAAAAAACCAGTTTTAAATTTTTACTTGAATTTTGCAATAAAATCCATTGGTTTATATTTTATAGACATTTTTTTTTCTTATAGAAAAACAATAAAAATTGGTATGCCTTGAAAATCAAACAAAGTTTAGCCATTTATTATTATAGGTGGCTTATAAGACAATAGCCATACAAATTGCTCGATATTTTTTGATAGAAATTCAAATTTATACTTTCTTTCTACTTCAAAATTCAAGTGAATATTCATGATTTATGTATTTCAAACTCAGTATTGTTTAAACTTGGTACATAAACAAAAACTATGTCAATTGGACATGCTTTGATACTATATATGCCCTTGAATTTTTACTAGATAACATTTTTGTTCGCTATGGGGATTCCGTATATCGTCAGATTATCGGAATTCCAATGGGGTCTAACTGTGCACCACTTATTGCGGACCTGTTTTTGTATTGCTATGAGTTACAATTTATGACAAAAATAAGCAAAGACCCATCGAAACAACATCTGATAAACAAATTTAATAATACTTTTAGATATTTGGATGATATTTTGGCTCTCAATAATGACGACTTCAGTATGTGTATTAAAGAAATTTATCCTGTTGAACTTACTTTAAATAAAGCTAATACTAACAATGACCACTGCCCTTTCCTCTATCTTGATATCTATATCACTAACTGAAAGCTGAATACTAAAATTTATGATAAAAGAGATGATTTTTCATTTCCTATCGTTAATTATCCATTTGTAGATGGTGATGTTCCCTTGTCACCATCTTACGGTGTTTATATATCTCAACTTGTACGATTCGCTCGTGTATGTAACAAAGTTTTAGATTTTAAAGAGAGAAATTTATGTATTACTGAAAAATTATTACACCAGGGTTTTCGATATCACAAACTAGACAAAACATTTACTAAATTTTATCATCGGTATAAGGACATCATTCGTAAATATAGCTCAACATGCAGACTTCTTATACGTTCAGGTAATTCAAATCCATTTTTAGCTCACCTGGCCCGAAGGGCCAAGTGAGCTTTTCCCATCACTTGGCGTCCGTCGTCGTCGTCGTCGTCGTCCGTCGTCGTTAACTTTTACAAAAATCTTCTCCTCTGAAACTACTGGGCCAAATTAAACCAAACTTGGCCACAATCATCATTGGGGTATCTAGTTTAAAAAATGTGTGGCGTGACCCGGCCAACCAACCAAGATGGCCGCCATGGCTAAAAATAGAACATAGGGGTAAAATGCAGTTTTTGGCTTATAACTCAAAAACCAAAGCATTTAGAGCAAATCTGACAGGGGTAAAATTGTTTATCAGGTCAAGATCTATCTGCCCTCAAGTTTTCAGATGAATCCGACAACCCGTTATTGGGTTGCTGCCCCTGAACTGGTAATTTTAGGGAATTTTGCTGTTTTTGGCTATTATCTTGAATATTATTATAGATAGAGATAAACTGTAAACAGCAATAATGTTCAGCAAAGTAAGATTTACAAATAAGTCAACATGACCAAAATGGTCAGTTGACCCCTTTAGGAGTTATTGACCTTTATAGTCAATTTTTAACCATTTTTCGTAAATCTTAGTAATCTTTTACAAAAATCTTCTCCTCTGAAATAACTGGGCCAAATTAATCCAAACTTGGCCACAATCATCTTTGGGATATCTAGTTTAAAAAATGTGTGGCGTGACCCGGCCAACCAACCAAGATGGCCGCCATGGCTAAAAATAGAACATAGGGGTAAAATGCAGTTTTTGGCTTATAACTCAAAAACCAAAGCATTTAGAGCAAATCTGACATGCGGTAAAAGTGTTTATCAGGTCAAGATCTACCTGTCCTGAAATTTTCAGATGAATCGGACAACCTGTTGTTGGGTTGCTGCCCCTGAATTGGTAATTTTAGGGAATTTTTGCTGTTTTTGGCTATTATCTTGAATAATATTATAGATAGTGATAAACTGTAAACAGCAATAATGTTCAGCAAAGTAAGATTAACAAATAAGTCAACATGACCAAAATGGTCAGTTGACCCCTTTAGGAGTTATTGACCTTTATAGTCAATTTTTAACCATTTTTTCGTAAATCTTAGTAATCTTTTACAAAAATCTTCTTCTCTGAAACTACTGGGCCAAATTAAACTAAGCTTTGCCACAATCATCATTGGGGTAATTTGTTTAAAAAATGTGTGGTGTGACCTGGCCAATCAACCAAAATGGCTGCCATGGCTAATAATAGAACATAGGGTAAAATGCAGTTTTTGGCTTATAACTCAAAAACCGAAGCATTAAGAGAAAATCTGACAGGGTTTAATTGTTTATCAGGTCAAGATCTATCTGCCCTGATGTTTTCACATGGATCGGACAACCCGTTGTTAGGTTACTGTCCTGAATTGGTAATTTTAAGGAAATTTTGCCGTTTTTTGTTATTATCTTGAATATTATTATAGATAGAGATAAACTGTATACAGCAATAACGTTCAGCAAAATAAGATCTACAAATAAGTTTACATGAACAAAATAGTCAATTGACCCCTTAAGGAGTTATTGCCCTTTATAGTTAATTTTTAACAATTTTCATAAATTTTTGTAAATTTGTAGAAAATATTTTCCACTGTAATTACTGGGCCAAGTTCATTATAGACAGAGATATTTGTAGCAACAAGAATGTTCAGTAAAGTAAGATCTACAAACACATCACTATCACCAAAACACAATTATGTCATGAATTTATCCGTGTCCATTATTTAATATGCACAAGACCAAGGTGAGCGACACGAGCCTCTAGTTTTTTATGGAAATATTCTTTATAAAGCACAAAGGTGTCAGTATTCAACTCAAAAACTAACAAAACCTTTGAATAGACTTATTAAGAAGGGATATAGTTACGATACTGTTGTCAGGTCATTAAAGATTGCATATTTTGGCGTTAATATTGATTCACTTATAGGGTCTTTGCATCGGAACTAAACACATTTATTCAAAAACCAGTTGTTGGCATGACACAGGTTATGTTCTTCTCATATATGTTATGATGGTATGATACTAAACCTCTAACGGGAAGGATTGTGCCTGATGTTCATATGATGAAATCATAATCTTTCAGTCAGTTTAATTGAAGTCTGGAGCTGGCATGTCAGTTAGTAGTCTGTTGTTATTTATGTATTATTGTCATTTTGTTTATTTTCTTTGGTTACATCTTCTGACATCAGACTCGGACTTCTCTTGAACTGAATTTTAATGTGCGTATTGTTATGCGTTTACTTTTCTACATTGGCTAGAGGTATAGGGGGAGGGTTGAGATCTCACAAACATGTTTAACCCCGCCGCATTTTTGCGCCTGTCCCAAGTCAGGAGCCTCTGGCCTTTGTTAGTCTTGTATTATTTTAATTTTAGTTTCTTGTGTACAATTTGGAAATTAGTATGGCGTTCATTATCACTGAACTAGTATATTTTTGTTAGGGGCCAGCTGAAGGACGCCTCCGGGTGTGGAATTTCTCGCTACATTGAAGACCTGTTGGTGACCTTCTACTGTTGTTTTTTTCTATGGTCGGGTTGTTGTCTCTTTGGCACACTCCCCATTTCCATTCTCAATTTTATTAATAAGAAATCACATCATATTTAAGTTGAAATTGAACTTTGTTTTACAAGTTATGAATCAGGTCATTTTATTCTCTTATCCAATAGGGTATTGGTAGACAGATTTTAGATTTGCCAGTTTTCATAGTTAAGTTAATGATAGTTAATGTTTGTATATTATCAGGTTGCGATTGTGATGTACGTGGAACTAAAACATGTATGCCTACCAAAGAGTGTATTTGCAGAGAAAACTTCACTGGAACCAAATGTGACCAGTGTACTGCTGGGTACTATAACTTCCCAGCCTGCATAGGTAGGTATTCTGTTAGGTTTTTCATTGCATTTACAGGTAGGTGTTCTTCTAGATACTGTACTTTTTGTGCCTTTACTGGTTTCGCTTTTGTTCTGCTAGGTGCTATTAATTATGTGCATTTACAGGTCCATGTTCTGCAGGATGAAAAAATACTTCATCAAACCTCTGCAGATAGATGTTTTAAAAAAGATGAATACTATCAAATGAAATATTCTTGGAATTTATTATGCCCCACCTACGATAGTAGAGGGGCATTATGTTTTCTGGTCTGTGGCTCCGTTCGTCTATGCGTCCGTCCGTTCAGGTTAAAGTTTTTAGTCAAGGTAGTTTTTGATGAAGCTGAAGTCCAATCAACTTGAAACTTAGTAGACTTGTTGCTTATGATATGATCTTTCTAATTTTACAGCCAAATTAGACTTTTGACCCCAATTTCACGGTCCACTGAACATAGAAAATGAAAGTGGGAGTTTCAGGTTAAAGTTTTTGGTCAAGGTAGTTTTTGATAAAATTGAAGTCCAATCAACTTGAAACTTAGTACATATGTTCCCTATAGTATAATCTTTCTAATTTTAATACCAAATTAGATTATTATCCAATTTCACGGTCCATGGAACATGGAAAAGGATAGTGCGAGTGGGGCATCCGTGTACTTTGGACACATTCTTGTTTTTGATATGTTTTGGTGTTTGAATTTTCCAAAAAAGGGGAGAAATGCATAGGTATTTCTATGTCCTTATTTTTCTAATTCAATATTCATGCAATGGTCAATTATTAAGTAATTAAAGTATGGAGGGACATTGAAACATTTTCGAAGCAACAATTCACTCAATAAGGCCTGCTGTTAATATGATTTTAATTTATTTAATTCTCTTTTTCTAGCATGTGATTGTGATAACCGTGCTACATTACCAGGGATATGTTCTAAAGAGACGGGGAAATGTCTGTGTGGACAAAGATTGACACTATCATGTGACGCTTGCCTGCCAGGATTTGTTAATTATCCTTATTGTCAAGGTAAGGGAAATGTGCCACTACCTTGCCATGTTTGAGATCATGAATTTATTTTGCCTACTGTCAGTAGGAGAAAATGTGAATCAAAGTTGCCACTACCTTGCCATGTTTGAAGACATGGATTTATTACCCCTACTGTCAGTATGAGGAAAAGTTGAACCAAAAATGAAACCAGTATGTGATTCTTGTCTGGCCAGTTTACAGTTCTCATAGAAAGAGGACAGAACCAAACTTATAAGAATGTTCACACAAATTTTATACATTAACTAAATTTCTGTGATTTTTTTTTTTCAATCAGTCAACACCTATACCTAACTATAGTGACCCAGTAACATGAATAATGACAGTAGTAAGTGTCTCTATTAACATTATATTTTGACACAATTGTTTAACATCAAGTATTTAACAAAGAAGTTGTGTCATAAATATACTTATATTTGTAATCCCTATGACAATGTCATTTATAGCATCTAGGAAGTTAGTAAGTGGCTTAATGTATCAATCTATTTGATCTTTTCAAACAACTACCGGTTTATTTTCTGTTTAACTTTGTTCTTAAGATCTGTTATATCTTTTATGTGGTTTGATTGATATTGAAAATGAAAGTATATGTATTGATTATGCTGTTTGCAGTTGATATAGTGACGACAAAAGCTCCAAGTACACCTACACCGAAACCAACAGAGTCCAGTCCAATGCCAATCAAAAAGACCACACCAGGAAGGACCAAGTCAACAACAACTGAGAAGAGTAGCAGATACACATGTAAAAGTACAGAGTCTGAAGGGGTGTGGTGGCCTGTCTCTGTGTCAGGGATCGTTGTAAGAGACTGCCCAAGGGATTTAAAAGGTAATTGTTTTAAACATTCTGGATTTTATTTTTAGTTTAATCCAACCAACAGTCAGCCAACTAGTAATTCCTGTTATTGATTCAAAGGAAAAAGTATTCAATTTAGTTTTGATGGCAACAAAAATTAATGTAAAAAAAGATTTATTTTGGACTATTGGGTCTATTTTAATGGAGATTTATTATCTTTGTAGGTAAAATGACCTGGGAGTGTGGTATACGAGGATGGAAGAGAAAACCAAACCTGTCAAACTGTGTGTCACCATGGCTAGATAACTTTGAAGATTTGGTAGGTTCTATTAAACATTTATATTTCTTAACGCAGAAGTCACTTACATTTTTAAGTACTTTAATTTTTTGGCCATAAATGCCATTAGAGCATCTACACGTTTCCAAATTTAGTTTTATAAGAATAACTGCTTTAATTACAAAATAACCAATAGATAAAAAGGTTAATTAACGTCCTCAGTTTTGAAAATTCTGTAAGTGTCAATAAGATTCATTGTTCAAACATTTTTTTGCCATACAAGGTATTGACATCAGTATCTTTTGTTTACCCCCTCAAAGCAAAGGTAAATGTTATATCATCCCAAGTAGTCTATTGTATTCTGATAGAACACAATTCCAGAACAGATTTATAATTGTGATAATTTCTGTTATACCAGATTCATAGGAGAAAGTGTAAAAAATGTCTCCATGGTTTCAAATGTAAAAAACACAAAGTTTGTAAACCAACAGTAAGTTTGAGCATGACATATTTTTAAAATATCTTTCTTTTACCTAAAATCCAAATGCTACGTTATGTTTATTTATAATTTGTGTTCATTTAGTGACACACTGGATTGTTATATTTTGTTTGAGACTTCATTCCATCTTATTCGATTTATATAGAGCCTTTTTATATTCATTTAAATATGTTTTATACTTCATACCTTTCTACTGTTAACCATATTAGCCAGTAATTAAATACTATTCGGCCTGGAAAAATTCTTCTATCTGCATAATCCCTATATTGGAATTCATTGGAAGCTTTTAAATAGGTCATGGAGGATTGATCATTTTCTAATCTGCTATTGAAAGACTTTTTACTCTGTTGAAAGACCAACTACCAGACTTTTTTCAATCCTTTTTTTTTCGGAAACTTGCTATAAATAAATGTATGTTCCTTTATCTTTATTGTGTTTAAACCTTAAGATCATTGTTGTCTTTTCAAATGACTAAAACTCATACAGATTTATAAGTAATGCTGTATTCATCATGTGAAAGGTTGTCAAGCTTCATAGTGCAATATACAATTGTATATAACAGGATACACCATTTTCAAATTGGCCTCTTATTTAAAAATTTAATGCAGTGGATATATAAACTGAACATTTCAATTCAACAGTATGATGTAAAAAAAAATTGGGTTGTCCAAAGAAGCGACATAACACCATGTTTATTTACATAAAGGATGAAAAAATATAATGCATTGAAAATAAATTTCATCGTTTTCTTATCAGAAAAAAATGTATGAAATGAAAGTCATCTTTAGATATTCAGGTAATTGTTTGTTTATTTAATTACAGATAGAGGCTGGCTCAGATAATGTAGAAGAGGTGGCTACAACACTCAACGAGAGGACTGCTAATAATAAGTTTGGTCCGGGTGATTTGAAGAAAACAACACTTGATCTTTTCCCCAAACTTAATGAACAGTTAATCACTCAGACTCGTGGTATGACAAAACGACAAAAAAGAAACAAAGTTAAAAAGTTTGCCAAGGTATGTATAGATTTGAATTATTTCGCATTTGATGTAAATTTGATTATTCTTGTAACATTGCTGTTTTCACCAAATAATAATGCCAACACCTGAAAATCAAGTCTGAGTCTGAAAATGACCTTTGGTAAGTTTCAGGTAAATTCTACATGAACCTCAACACAATTCTTTACTAGTATAACTTTTCACTTAAGTTACCTAGTCTTTGTAATCTGCAACTTCATAATTATTCAATCATTTAATTAGGGGCTATAATGGGAAAATTTTATGCCGTGCCTAAAATAGTGTAGGGGCAATTTATGTTCAGCGCTGTGCATCTGTCCAATATCAGGTTATATAAGACAGTATGTAGTCACATTAGCTTGAAACTTAGAACACCAATATATGAATTAAGAGTATCATATTTTGTGATTTTAGTCAATACTGAAGACTGGCAGTAACCTCTTGACTGATTCTAACTCCTGGAAAGGGTTGCCTAAAAGGGAGAGAACTCGTGTAGCTACATCACTGGTTGTCAATATGGAAGAAACAGGGTACCAGATAGCTGACAGTTTAGAAGTAGGTGACCCTCCTGTCATCACTAGGGATCTCAATATATGTAAGTGTTATTAAATGATCGATAGATAAGTTGTAGATAGCTGTTATAATATAACTAAGTATACCGAATTAATATTGGGAGATATTATGGACAGTTTAGGTATATGGTACCCTTGTATCATCTCTGTGAAGCATAAAACATGTATGAGGGGGGTTGGAGGGAGGGGTCCTGATCCCAGGATCTGAGGCTTAAAAACATGAAATCCTGAGTTTCGAATTTAAAGTTATTTAAACCCTGACATCCCGAAATGCGAAAAAAGAATTCCCAGATCCTGAAATCCTGAGTCCCGATAAAAGTCCTTCCCCTTCATGTAATTACAAGCTTCATAAGCCTTTTGGGTGAATGTGAAATTTAAAAAAAATAAGATTATGGTGCTGTACAAGTTGTACTGTGAATAGATGTACAAAGTTGAATACATTTTTAAATGCATTTTTGGTTTATTATACATTCATCAACATTTGCTTCAATTCTTGCGTAGATCCATATTACAAAAAAGTTTTCCATTTCTTGATTTCTTACTGTTTTTAAAAGAACAATTTAAGGCAATTGAAGCATACCTGTGCAATTATTTATTTATTTCAATCTTTTTGACATACTTTTGGAAAAACCACAAACATGATGAAATTTTGTGAAAAATGTACCGGTATTGGAATATTTAAAAATTTGCAACATAAATTATAAAACAAGAGCTGTACATCTCATTTTGCGAGAATTTAATAAGAAATGGACATTTTGGGTCTTTATTTTAAATTAATTATACACACTAACAACATCTGCAATTTAAATGTACTCAAATAGAATTTTATAAGTATTATACAATACCCTGTCAAGAAATGAGTGATTAGCTTAATGAAAAAATCAAAAGATGTTTAAACACTTGGCAAGTAAATCTTCAATTGTTATAGGCGTAGATATGCTTACACCTGTCTATTATAAACCTGCAGTATGTTTACATTTGGGCGATTGTAAATGATGAGTTGAATCCATGTAATTTATTTAATCTTTTCTGTTTCAGTTATGGAAGTGAATGCCATTAGTACTGAAGATCAAACAACCAAAAGACTGAGTTTCCCTTCTTCTGTTGAAGATCGAGAGGATGCTGACGATTTCGTTACTATTCCTGTAGAAAGTCTTGTCAACTCTTCTAATAATGGTAAGTATTTAATCCCCGCTTTAAAAAAAATTGGGGTATACTGTATTACCTCTGTCTGTCCATCCATTCGTCCCAGTAATGATTTTCACAGCATCTTTCTCAGAAACTACATCATCAGGATTTCTGAAATTTTGTTTCAGGGTTTATATAAGTTAGCTATACCATTATCGTCCATGTGATACATTTTCAGATGCATCCCTTAACAACCTGTAACATGGTTGAAAATCAGGATATTTAGGTTTTATAATGAATGGTTCAATGAATATTATATTGAAAGTTTAAGACTGCAGAAAAAAAGAAGTATTTTACGAAATGTGCACTTGAATATGTATGTGTGTCAAGTCTAAGTTCAGTTGTATTGATATCTTTGGGAATTCTCTTACTTATAAGTTGTGTGTTGACAAAAAAAGAAAAATCAAAGCGCGAAAGCGCTGTAAAGGCAGTTAATTACAGGTTGTGTGTATTTCTAGTCCAGTTATATCATTATCTTCCATGGATAGAACAGAGGTGGTTTGTAGAATTTAAGATTTAGAGTTCTTTTGTACCTAGTTCACCTATATCTAGTCTACTGTTTACAGTATATTTTCTGTGCCTCCCATGAAATGCATTTTTAGCCATGGCCTTGTCAGTTTGCTTTAAATTTATGAGTTTGACTGTCCCTTTGGTGTCTTTCGTCCCTTTTCTTTAGACATATATAAGAACTTTTCCTTTTCAATATAAATAGACTATTTTTAATTATTGATTGTATACACATATTCTATGACTCCCATAAAAAAAAAGTTCACAAAGATTGACTAGTCTCTGTACTGTGTGTATAGCAAGGACATCAAGTAACATAATGGTAAATGTACATAGTAACATGTCAACTTTTTTGATGACCATACCTGTCAACTGTCAGTTTTTGCAGAGTATTTCCCCAATCGAGCTCAAGGCTCCCAAATGGAAATTTTGTAAGAGCAATTTTGTCGACTATTTTAAAGAAAGCAATTAATTTAACAATGGCTATGAACTTGCTAATGCACGAAGAAGCCAAAATCCACATTAGAATATATTTGAAGGGAATCCATGGCAAATCGCCCCACTTTTCACTAACTCGCCCCACTTTAAAAACAAGGGTGCACACACTGAAATGTCTCGCCTTCTTTACTAATCATTGATATTATGTTGATAGTCCTAATAATAAAGCGTTATAACAACTGTCACATAATCTTAACATAAACCAAGAAAACTAAACATTGACCTTTGAACCATGAAAATGAGGTCAAGGTCAGATAAACCATGCCAGGTAGACATGTACAGCTTACAATTCTTCCATACAACAAATAAAATTGACTTATTGCTTATAGTTTAAGAAAAACAGACCAAAACACAAAAGCTTAACACTGAGCAATGAACCGTAAAAAATGAGATCAAGGTCAAATAAAACCTGTGCGACTGACATATAGATCATGAAATATTTCCATACACCCAATATAGTTGACCTATTGCATATAGTATTAGAAAAAAAGGCCAAATCTCAAAAACTTAACTTTGACCACTGAACCATGAAAATGAGGTCAAGGTCATATGACACCGGCCAGGTAGACCTGTACACCTTACAACCATTCCATACACAAAATATAGAAGACCTATTGCAAACAGTATAAGAAAAACAGACCAAAACGCAAAACTTAACTATAACCACTAAACCATGAAAATGAGGTCAAGGTCAGATGACACCTGCCAGTTGGACATGTACACCTTACAGTGCTTCCATACACCGAATATACTAGACCTATTGCTTATAGTATCTCAGATATGGACTTGACCACCAAAACTTAACCTTGTTCGCTGATCCATGAAATGAGGTCGAGGTCAAGTGAAAACTGTCTGACAGGCAAGAGGACCTTGCAAGGTACGCACATACCAAATATAGTTATCCTATTACTTATAATAAAAGAGAATTTAACATTACAAAAATTTTTAACTTTTTTTTCAAGTAGTAACTGAACCATGAAAATGAGGTCAAGGACATTGGACATGTGACCGACGGAATCTTCATAACATGAGGCAACCATATACAAAGTATGAAGCATCCAGGTCTCCGACCTTCTAAAATATAAACCTATTAAGAACTGAGCTAACATCGCCGCCGCCGTATCACTATCCCTACAATGTATGTTGAGCTTTCTGCGACAAAAGTCGCAGGCTCGACAAAAAAACTGCCCCAACCTGAATTACCAAATCGCCCCACTTGTGAACTGTGATAAATCCCGTTAATATTTCTCCTGCCAACTGGTCCCACCTAATGGAAATGGGTGAAATCTAGATAAATATATTATTAACCAGGATGAATTTAGTAATGCCAACTCGCCCCACTTATGGAAAAAGATGTTATTCCATTAAATATAAGTTAAATTCCTTATATTGCATTTTGATACATTTAACTGGTTTCTTTTCAACTGTTATGCAAATAACTAAGCTTCAAAACTTACAGTTATTCTTCAACAATCAGTTTTATTTTTAGAATTATAATTTCAGTATATATCAATAATAGTAATTAAATTAATTTTCAGTTTGTTTGTATTCTGTGTAGATTAGTTTTCGTTAAAGTGGTGCGAGTTTTTATTTTTAATTGTATATATTAATCTAAATATTACCGGTTTTTTTATAAGTAGGGCGAGTTGACAGGAGTAATATTAAACATGATTTAACCAATTTCACATGTGGGGCGATTTGATAAATCAGTTTGTGGCAGTTTTTAAAAAAGTGGGGCGATTAGCCAGTGGGCAACTTGTCCTGCTTCCATTTGAAGGCCCCCTTGAAGGTTTTGTATGACTATATTGACCATCTTTCACGTAAAACCCCCATGTGCATTTTGAAAAGTTGGCAGATATGTTTCTAACTCCAGGCAAAATCTACCGGTATGAATGAAAAAGAAGTTTTCAATTAAAGCTCTGTGGCCATAACAGCTGTCTCAGTAGCATTTAACCACTTCCCATATTTGCAATTAAAACAATAGAAGAAAATTATTCAACGCAAAAACAAAACTTACTTGTAAATATGAAATTCTCTTTACGGTATGAGTTTTTCTCATAGTTTGAGATTGTACAGTAGTACCTGTAACTGCTTATACCTATTTCTTATTCACTTTTGCTTGATAAACTCACTAAATATCATATACATTGTACCACATCTCCTTATTTTTATAAGCATTCCAATAACATGAACAATTGTAATTCAATTCTATATACCAAAGCAAAATGAACTGCACCACTTTCATTCACTAGTATGCATTTTTTGGCAAAATACAAGTTCTTAAATGACACAATATATATTTATTGATAAAAAAATTAAATTTAGTATACAACTCTTTAACAGGTATAAAAAAAAGCACAGCTTTGTCATAACTTGTGAAATCTGTGCTGAAAACATAGACATTGATGGTATTTGAGTAATACCATATGTGAAGCTTAACATTAGCTCGTCAGTTGGTGGTGGACAGTTATAGTTCCTTTCTGCAGGCTAGGATGAATGACTTTTCAGGAAAACCAATTTCACAAATCAAAACTTTCCTCTAGATTTCTCCTACAATATTCATCCAGTCTAGTTCTTTTGTTTTAATTGGACACCGTCCTGATTTTTAATTTTGCAAACCATTCAGTCTCTTGCTTGCAAATGGAGCATGAAAATAGGATGGGTATGGCAGTAGACAAGTCTCTTTAAAGTGGGTTTGTGCCCTGAAAAAAAGTTTTATAACTTAAGTTTTTTTGAAACTTGTGCAACACACATACCTAAATAACTATAACATAGAAGAGAGCATCATTCGTGTCAATGTTTTGTTCCTGTTTACATTGTCATTGATATTTTTTCAGAAAGCCTGAGGCATAACTCGTGAATTCCTGTCATTACATCCTAAATTAACATAATTACTGCTAGAATAATTATCAGTATGATATACGTACACTATCATTTTACAGCCCAAGTCTTCAGTATATATAATTGTTGCATTCATTCACTCCTGTGTTCAGTCGTTCAAAAATATTTAAACATCAACAAATGAACTTTAATAAGGACAAGAAAACACTAGAAAAGATACGTACATTCAATCCGTGATAAAGAGTATTTCAAAGAGAAATATATCTGGTTAAACGATGTATAAAGGAGAAATATATCTGGTTAAACGATGTATAAAGGAGGAAAAATTGTAGACATTGCATTACGATGCTTTCTACCTAATAGCACGTGGATATGTTTACATATTTAGACTTGACCCAGTATGACCCGTACCTTGTAGGCCACCGCCGTCGTTTAAACACTCGACTACAGTCGTGTAAGACAGTAAAAAGCTTAATTGTACTATTTGCATGAAGTAAATGTTTTGTTCTGTACATTTAAATTGTTTTACCTGATAGCAAGGACGTATATCTATCCGTTTCCTTCTCAATTCACTTTGTCAAATCCTTCGAGCTTCTTCAAAACATACGTATTACTGCGCCCGGAAGTGAGAAAAATATGAGAAATCCTCGTAAAATAATGCTATTTTCAATTTTGTGGAATCCATTTTGTTATATTTATTATACAAAGATAAAAAAAGTTACGACTAATCATGAATTTGCATATCATTATACGGAATGTTTATGGACTATTTTTTAGCTGTAAATCGGCCATTTTGGCGGGAAATCATGTACACATACACACGTAGATTGGCTGGTACCCGATCGTAATGTTACACATCACATATATCAAATAGCTAATACCCGGAACGTAGTACCGGGAACCATGATAATACGTAGACAACATACATAACTAGAAACGCTTTTACGGTTTCTCGTTCATAAACCGAATTCCGCTTTGAATTATAGAAGATGCAATATTAATCATGTTCAGTCGACTTTTCATTGTTATATCAACGTCTGAACTAATTAAAGAATCTTTAGATGTCAGATAACACTCGAAATTGACCCGACCTCTTTCCACACGGAATACACATAATGATAGTTTGTAGTCAGGTTGACTGCTTATAATGCAAAATACACACTAATAACAAGTTCTATAAAACGAACAATACACACTGATCGTTTCTTTAGTCCCCAATGTAAATGAAAGAAACAAAAACCATATTATACCATAAAAAGAAGAGGAGAAATTCGAACATTTCCGGATCTATTTCTGGCCAAAAGACCCCCTGCAAAGATTGCGTATGAAAAGATGAACCTCATGACTTAAAAGTCAGGCCTTAAAGCACTGCCTTTAAAAATGAAACAAAATAATCCATATTTTGCAGGTGAGGTTAGGATAGTTTTTCTCGTCTACAAAAGTCTAAGTGAGTTCATGAGTCCACCTAAAGAGGAAGATACAGGGGCTGAAAATGACATGGATGATGAAGATGAAACTGCCAACAACGATACTCAACCTTTCATTGGAACTAATATTTTCTCAACTTCAGTTAACGGCAGGAAAACTAAATTTGCGCTGTCAAAGCCTTTGACATTTACCTTGAAACATAAACAGGTATCAACAGTTTTATGTGTTTATTATCTTTTAAAATTGATGGAACGAGTTCAATATGAAAAACTAATGAATAAACTGTAATATAAGGCTGATTTCATGTAGTATGGTCTGGTGCCATATGGCTCTTGCTTTATTAATTGTTCTTAGATGAAATGAAGATGGACAATAACTTAAGCCAAAACTGAATTCTAGATTTACAAATACATATTGATATTTAGATAGACCGATATGATTCAAATATGTCACCATCGCAAGAACAAATACCAAACTCTTTTATCTGTTGAGTGACATTAATGAAACCATATCATATTTTAAATTCAGGTCAACTGTTAGGTTGAACTAGAGTCAAAAAGAAGTTTAAGTTTTTGAGTTTAATGCTTCAAAGAGAAATCTGATTTCCTTAATTGGTGGAGATGCTTTTTTTTCACTATCGAGATCGAATATTAAAGAAAATATTTTATAACTGAATTTAAACCACTTGATTTGTTTGATGATTTTTTTTCATTTTAGATGTAGTACATTACATGTTATATTATTTTCCAGGCCCCTCAACCCGGATTTCATGCTGTATGTTCTTACTGGCAATTCAATGAGAGGTAATTACTGATAAGGCTTATAAATTAAGAGAATTAAAAATCACATTATATTTTAGATAATGTATGAAATTTACTATTTTGATAAGAAAATGAAATAAAGTATCAGGACAAAAATTGATACACATAGACTATATTGTGATTTAAAAAAATTCAGAGTCTCCTATGATTATGATGAAAGTTAAAAATCAAGACTTTATTTATTTAAGGTATATGAAAAACTGTAGTAACACTTCATCCTGAGTTAATTTATATGACTGATTTAATGATTTTTGTCTATCATATTTATCCAAAATTTTAATAACTAGAAGTTTGAGTTATTGTTTTTGAAAAATAATGAATATTATTGTTACATTGATGATGGTTGGGATACTTTAAAATTAAGAAATAATTCATGGAAGCCATAGATTTGTTGGAAATTTACACATGGCCTGGGCCGTGATATTCAATTTTATCCTGAGCGTTAGCGAGGGATAAAATTAACGAATATCACAGCCCAGGCCATGTGTAAATTTACAACAAATCTATGGCTTCCATGAATTATTTCGATTCTAATAGGACAAATATGATCATTAACAAACTGAAGCGATGATGGATATACCGTGTGTGTGGCTGTTCTATTTTACCCACTGTTCGAAAACGATCAAACAAATCTAATAAACCTGCATGAATGATTTCTTAACTAACCGCTAGAAAAAAAATGTGATTACTTTTTTACTTCTCAGTAAACCCAACATTTGCAATTTTAAATTTACATTTTTTTATCGTAAGCTACCGTTAAATTCACTGTTGACATGTTGTTACCAAGGAGCCGCCATGTTGACTTGCTGAAATTAGTAAATGTGCGAATAATGCAATAGAACAGAAAACAAGCAACACCTACCTCAATACTTTATTTTAATGCAATTGTATCCGAGTTTAGAAGGTAAACGCAATAGAAAAACCTTCAGCTTTGACGTTTTCATTCGTATGACGTCATGTTTTGAAATGACGTTAATGCGCCAAAATCATTACTGGAATTTCGCGGAATTTTAATTTATTTTGTTTTTGTCCATTTTTTCCGTTCTCTAAATGTGTAAATTCTTTTTGTTATGCGTCAGAATCAGAATAAATGTTCTGTAGGGTTTTTATTCAATTGTAATTGTTGACACAGCGAAATCCACAACCGTTTACACATAGGTTACGATACATGTGGATTTACGTGGGAGGCATATTTAAACAGCCATTTATGTACATCTTGGAGTCTGCGCTAAGTATAGATATATCGAGAATTTTATCACGGTGTTGTTTACAAAGCGAAAGAAGCACGTCATATTAGAATTGACCATACCATGCATACTGAAATTATAATCAAATACACATTTAAATAAGACTTTTCCTTGAAAGAATTATTCAAACAATAAAATAGCTGAAAACCTGAATGTTAAGATTTTATATTTTTAATTTCAGTTTGTCAGGACAGTGGTCAGATGATGGTTGTAGTTTAGTGAAAACTAACAATTCCCACACAACATGTCAGTGTGATCACATGACAAACTTTGCCATCTTGATGGATACTGTTGGCACAAAGGTATATGATTTCACATGCAAAACAAAACTTGAGTAAATATCTCAAGATAAAAGATACTCTTGTTCATATATTTCAATTTTAGTATGACTGATTTCAATTTCCCAAGCGTTATTGTGTTTGTAAAACTATCATTTTTCAAATGGCTTAACAAATTCAGTATTTTCTTTCAGTGTAAAAAAAGGTATAGATTTTATATTTATAAACATTTTTAACATCATAGTAACAGTTCTGAAACAGGAAAGAAAAGATCTTGACTGTTCAAATATTTACAGTGGGTCACTGGCATGGTTAGTGCAGCTGATTAACATCAACATGTGAAGAACTAGAGTTTCTAGTTCTGGTCATTTGCAGAAATATGATAATGCAAAAGTATCAAAATTGTGAAAACTAGGTCAAACTTTGTAATAGTGGGCGATTACTTTGGACCAAAGTCACTAAGACCAGGTCAAACAGATATGTAGTTGAAAAGTGTTGGCCTGGGATTATGAGATTTTGTGGAGAGTTGAAGATTGTCCATTGTATAACATTTAATATTGTTTACTTCCAGTTATCCCTGGAGCACCAGATCACACTGACGGCTATAACCTACTTAGGATGTATTGTGTCCATCACATGTCTGTTGTGTTGTATCTTTACATTCTGTTTCTTCAAGTAAGTAGCAGAAGTAAATTCTGTCTTCTTGAAAAGAAAATTTATCAAATATTTATTTATAGATTTTTTAGACCTTCCTGTTAAAATTATGTAGAATGTTCTTCACATCAGGTATAAAGTGTATACCAATGTCCATGCAGTGAAACCATATTCAGATTGGTAAACATTATTGTAAATTAGTATTTAAGAAATTATTTTTCTACCCTATTTCATCCTTAGATTAAGTTATAAATACTTTTAATTGAAAAGTGATTTATAGTTTTAGTTTACACCATTGTAGAACATACTGAAGAAAGTAATGAATCATAACTTTGATGTATAAAACTCTTAGTTTTAAACTGAAATCAGCTGGTATGTAATGTTTTAGCCATATTGTATTCAGTAACTTTTCAAATTGTTTTTTTTCCAGAAATCTTCAGTGTGATAGAAACACAATACACAAGAATTTATGTTTGTCCCTAATGATGGCTGAGATTGTGTTTTTAGTGGGTATCAACCTAACTCAGTATAAGGTTAGTTACAACTCAAAATCTATGTGTTCTTTTGATAGATACTACACACAAAACATATTGGTACAGTCTATAGATAGCATTTCACACTGTCCGTTATACTTCGGGAGAAAAACTCAGTAAGTTCACCTCTATAATTAAACAAATCTTTAAGTTCAGAATAGTTCTTTATAATAAGTTTTGATAATCTATTGTTATGTTGTTTTAGATTGTAATCTATTGTTATGTTGTTTTAGATTGTAATCTATTGTTATGTTGTTTTAGATTGTAATCTATTGTTATGTTGTTTTAGATTGTATGTGGTATTGTGGCTGGGTTACTACACTTCTGGTTTCTAGCTGCCTTTAGTTGGATGTGTCTAGAGGGTGTCCAGTTATATGTCATGCTGATAGAAGTGTTTGAAGCAGAGAGGTCCAGAAGACTTTGGTACTATTTGTTTGGATATGGTGAGTGAATATTGTAAATTCAGAAATTATTGCATGCATTTTTATTGTGATTTTGTCATTTTAGAGTAAATTAATATTTTAAGTTTGCAATATTGAGAAAAGTCCTGTTTAATTCATATTAAAAATGTCAAAATGCGAGTTTAAATTATTGCGATTAAAACCCTGTCACATTTTTGCTATAAAAAAAACAATGCTTTTGCAAATTTAAATTGAATATTATGAGAATTAGTTCAATGCTATTACCTAAAGTATTAAATGGAATATGTTTTTTTGGGTGAAATTAATACATTTTATTCTGATGATCTGACAGATTTGAAATTCCTAAACAATATAGATTGACATGATATTTTTATTTTGCAGGGGTACCCACTATAATAGTTGGTGTTTCAGCAGCGGTCAACCATGAAGGTTATGGAACTGAATTACAGTGAGTTATTCTATGTAATACAGATGTACTGAGTTCATCAAGGGAGACTGTAACCGTGGACGAAGGAAGGAGGGGTGATCTTCGATTACATTTGGGGGTCTCAGATGTGCAGAAGTTCAAACAGAATATTTATTTTAACTGTGTTAAATGATTTTAATGTGATTATCCTACAAACTTCCAAAATCCCAACCTCCAATGCAGTACCTGAATTCTCCATTGCAGGAATAATTGACAAAAAAAAAGACCTACAATTTGTCTTTAATAAATGCATGCAATTTTAAATTTACTCATAGAACATTTAAGAAATTGCAGAGTTTCATAGCATAATCTTTATTTTTCAGTTGTTGGTTGAAGACAGAGAATTATTTCATTTGGAGTTTTGTAGGACCAGTGTGTGCTGTTATATTGGTGAGTTAAATTACTTTGGAATTTCACTGATAGGACTAGATGTTAGGTTTTAATGATTACACATAATGGATATGTAGATATCTGAAGAGGGAACATATATCCCTTCATTGAGTGACTTATGATTGATTAGAATTGAAACATTTCTTATAACTGCAGTTGCTATTTATAACGTTACTTACCATTGTAACATTGTGACATTTAAATTTTTACAATTTTATACTTCAGCATGATTTTATGTATTGTTTTTATCCTGATGACGGTGCACTAGGCACCGAAACATGTCGATCAATAAATTTCTGCAGCAGTCCCTAAAGTGTTGTTGTTATAAAACTCTCTACATTTTATGTTTTTTTTATCATAACAACTCTGCATACCCGAGGTATCCACTTTATGGACTGTATCGTACTACAGATTCACCAGGCGTTAGTTCACTTTCTTTTGTAATTTCTAATAGCTATGCGTTCAAACATTTGTGTATTTATTTCTCTTTTCTTTTTGAATAATGCTAATTAATTATCATAGATATATTGATATTGGAAACTTTCAACAGTAATGTCGAACAACAATTCAGTGAAAGATTAGATAACAATCTTTGTATTTATTTTTATTTATTTTTTTCTCTTTTTCAGATAAATATAATCATGCTGGGTATTGCCATCTACATGATGTGTCGCCATTCTAACACCCTAGCTTCATCATTAAGAACCAAAGAAAAAACAAGACTACAGAAAATAAAGTATGTAACCTGTTCAATGATAGAAATAATTTAAAACAATGTAAAAAAAATTTTAGCTAGTAAAGTATATATCTCTTGTTAATCGTATAAACAGTTTGAGTATGTATTATTTAATGATTGTTTTCAACTTCAAGACTTTCAAACCTACTGCTAATTCATTTATCTTCAATATCAAATATCAGCATCAATTATTATGTTTCATCTAGTATTTTTTGTGTTCCAAATTAATACAGTGGTACAAATATTATCAGTCAGAAATAACATTCAGAAAATGTTTCTGGATACTTATAAAATCAGTATTTGTTAGGTGGTGTGTATTCAAGCAGTTTTAGGCTAGATCATAATGTATCTTTGTTCTAAACTTATTTATATGTTGCAAAATAACATGCAGCTTTCTTACACATATCTTTTATGGTTAAGATTTTTCAATAAATTAATACGAGAAAACTAAAAATTATTAAGAGCTAGAGTAAACCTTTGGTAAAAATAAAAGAGAGTTAACAAAGATAAAAACCAAAGAAAGTTGTAAATGTGTCACCAAGGTTCGCTCCAGAGCACTGTTAGATAAGGGGGAGCTAACTCGTATGTGCTGGAACCAAGGGACAGGGGGTCAGTCTATCGCTAGACTTAATGTTCTGATAGGCATAGCTAAAACGCAAGGAAGGTTTTCATAATTTAATTACTGTAACAAGTTGAACGAATGATGATAACAAAGCAATTAGTAAACAATTCCAAATAATAATAATAATCTAATTAAATTACAAAGTATCAAATCTAAATATCAAATCCAAAGTAAAACTATTTCTCCTTAAAATGTAATTTATATAAACTAAATGCCAAAATTACTAAATCATAAAATGTACTTAATCTCAATTTCAAAATATAAAAGTCTCAAAATAAAAGTTTCTCAAAGGTATTTTCTAAAGTTAAATTTATGAGTCAGAGATAAATTTAGTCTCACACTACACAGTCAACTGGTAGACTGGTAGACAGTCTTATAGGGCCAGTATAATGACATGAGTAGTGTGAGGTTACGCTTCCGAAACACTGACTGTTAATGTTATCTTAAAAATTCCCAAAAATAAAAGGTGAGTCAAAAAATACATTTTTGTCTAAACACTACAAAGTCAACTGGGAGACTGATCGACAGTCCTACAGACCCAGTATAACAGACTTTAGCAGTGCAAGGTTAGGTTTCCGAAAGGTGACTGATTTTCCTAAATTTCACAACGCTATTTATATTAAATCCAAATATAAATCAATATGACTCGACATGTAAATATTACTCTCATTAGTAAAAAGAGACTTTAATTAACAAAGACTAATCCTAGTGACATGTATGCTAATTACAATTAATACTTCAAAATAAAGTGCTTTGAGCAAACTGTGACATTTCGAGTACTAATGCCACAGCCTATGTAAAATTAATTAAACAGATTAATTAAAACTTTTACAAAATACAAACATTAAATTTTCTTTCATAAAATAAAACATATTTTTATCCAAAATAACACTAACACAAATTTAAGCCAAATAACACACCATGACAAATGTATCTGCCTTTATAAAATAGAATAATGTTTTTACACAGTGGTGAACCTAACTCAGGGAGTAGTTCTGGAAGTACCAATATCAATGATAAATCTCATCTGAGTCCTGAACTTCCGTAAGATATTGTTGTCCGTGCTCTATTAGCTTGCTGTGCTTG
Source organism: Mytilus edulis (assembly GCA_019925275.1). NCBI lineage: Eukaryota > Metazoa > Mollusca > Bivalvia > Mytilida > Mytilidae > Mytilus > Mytilus edulis. The sequence continues at coordinate 128,712,849 of CM034349.1, forward strand.
GCTGCTGTAAAATCATCATTATATTCTTGGATTAATAGTTTTCCTGCTTTTTAAACTCAAAGTAAACAAACAAAAAATAATTAACCATGAGAACTAGTGTCCAAGAATATAATACATGTGTTTTTACAGTTTATAAAGTAGCTGTGCTATTGCTATTTGTGTTGTTAGTAGCCTGGGTTGTTGCTTTTTGTTTTGTGTTGGGTTTTTTTATCATTTTTTAAATCTTCAATTTATTTAATAATCTTTTTTTTTTTTAATTTTATGTTGGGTTAATAAAGTTATTGATACTTTTTTGCAGCTTAATAAATTTGTTATATTTTTTTTTAGACTTTAAATATGATCAGTTTTTCTTTAATATATTTATGTTCTGATATAATCATGACAATTTAAACCTTGAAATATAATCAAATGAAATTGGAGGACTTCAAAAAATTCAATTTCCATTTATTTTGGTATAGAATTTTGCATGAACTGCATTTTGGCCTATATATAACTAAATCAATATTTTCAAAGAAGTAAATGGTTTTTTTTTAACCAGATGTATTTACAGTATAATTAATCTTCCTACTCAGTATTTAATGTAATGCTTACATATTATCCTCTAGTATATGTTGCTTGCTTTTGTATTATGCATGTGAAGCTTTCTGATTCTTTAAGTAGATCTGTTTACTGACAGAAAATTCATGTTGTAGTTTCTCCATAGTTAAGTAGTATGGATAGTTTATATATCATATTTGAATTGCATTATGATCATTGTTTTGCTTTCATATGATTTTAGTAGAATTATCAGAACGGAAGTTAAAATTAATGTAGTGTTAATGTGATAGGAATGTGCATTTTAACAGGTGAAATCACAGTACATATATTTGCAATTAAACTCACAATAATCTATTAATTACTTATTACAGAATACATTATCTAATGCTAGTCTTCTTTCAGATTTCACATAGCAAATTTATCTAATCTGAACACATTAATAAATTTTATACCAGTTTTACTTTTATATCTTGACATTTAATTTTATTTGTTTTTTTCCATCATTTCAGATCTTGGTTAAAAGGAGCAATAGTGCTAGTGGTCCTGTTGGGCTTGACTTGGTCCTTTGGAGTTTTATATATCAGCAAGGAGTCTGTGGTGATGGCCTATCTCTTCACCATACTCAACACCTTACAGGGAGTCTTTATTTTTGTGTTCCATTGTGTCATGAATGAAAAGGTATGTCATGGTTCTAAATGGAATTTATACATTTTTCTATATGGTATTGTAGAATGTTTATATACAGAAAGTTTTATAAATTCAAATATGAAAAAAAATATAACAGTTCAAACAAGAACCTTAATCAATTCAGGGGAAAATGTGAAAATTTGAACATATTCTATTATGGATTGACAGTTTGTAGTATAAAATAGGTACACATCATAATGGTTTTCAGGTAAAATAAAGAAGTAAGGAGTTGTTAAAGTTATAAATAGAATTACAGCTTATAAATTTGTTTTGAAACGTGAATAAAGAAAAGAACAATCTCCTTTTATATTTCTTCTTATAGAATACTGTATAAGAAAATAATTGCTTTCAGAAATATGAAGAAAAAAAAAAGAGTATAAAATTGTACAAGTAAAAAATTAATAAATTATTAAATAATTAAATTTTGATTATGTCACCATGAATTGTTATAGAGGTTTTTGGTTATAGGTACCGTAGACTTGCTACAATTCCCTTTCTAATATTTCTCTCTTACTAATTTATATGTTTCCTCCTGCAGATGTCAGTATAATTGTAATCTCCTAGTTATAGCAGTAAAATTATTAAAGGGGCAAAATTAAAAAAAAAATAATAATAATTAGAAAGGGACATGTAGCAAGTCTATATGTACCGGTAACAATAATAGATTGGCCATCAAACTCTCACAATTTATAAAACATGAAAAAAGCAGCAAATGGCAAGTAAATGTTCAATAAAATATCTTACTTGTATCATTCAGGTAAAAAAAGAATACAAGAAGTTTGCCTACAGAGCAACATGGCTGCCAGGTTGTATAAGGAGTCTATTTGTGGGTTATTCAGGAAGTCTTGGTTCTACATCACCAAACTCGACATCATCTGGTGGAGTAAGTCAATTATTTATATATAAAATAAGAAGATGTGGTATGATTGCCAATGAGACAACTCTCCACAAGAGACCAAAATGACACAGAAATTAACAACTTTAGGTCACTGTACAGCCTTCAACAATGATCAAAACCCATACTGCATAGTCAGCTATAAAAGGCCCCGAAATGACAATGTAAAACAATTCAAATGAGAAAACTAACGGCCTTATTTATGTATGTTTGTTTAGTTAGTGTAGATGTTGAAACTGGTTCACAAGGTCAATTAACAATTTCTATTGAAAAAAATATATATGAAACAAAATGAAATATCAATTGGTCAAGAATAGGCAGAAGAAACCAAGGAAATATTGAAAACACACAAGAGAAACTGACAACCCCATGGCAAAAAACAAAATTCCACTAAACATCCAATAGAAAACTAAAGATTGACCAACACAAGATGTTGTTAAACATACAAAAATAAGGATATCTTATGCATATATTTCTAAGCGCTATTTAACGGGACTACTGATTAATAACTTGATCTATTTCATTCTTACAACAAGGAAGGGCAAATCATGCACTCCTAGCACAGCAGCAGTTTATTGTTTGGTCAAATGTAAATTTGAAACTTCTGTTTCAGCATTTACTGAAGTTCTGGAGTGGGAAACGGAGGAGGAAGTCTTCAGGCTCTACATTAGAAAAATCGTCAAAAGGTAAATATGATAGCCTTTTTCATTCTTATTAAAAAAAATACTTTAATATGTTCAATTGTTTGTTTGTTGTATGTCAGTTAGGCTATCTTCACTACCCCAGGAAATTGTATTAAACCTTAAGTTTAGGTACATTACACTTTCTAAAGAATTCGAAATTTACAGACAAAAAGTATCATTTAAATCATTTCAAAAACAGTGGATCATATGTAATAAGTCTTAAGAATTCAAAGCATTTTTATATGACCGCAAAATATTTTTCGTCGTATATTGCTATCACGTTGGCGTCGTCGTCTGCGTCGTCGTCGTCCGAATACTTTTAGTTTTCGCAATCTAACTTTAGTAAAAGTGAATGGAAATCTATGAAATTTTAACACAAGGTTTATGACCACAAAAGGAAGGTTGGTATTGATTTTGGGAGTTTTGGTCCCAACATTTTAGGAATTAGGGGCCAAAAAGGGCCCAAATAAGCATTTTCTTGGTTTTCGCACTATAACTTTAGTTTAAGTAAATAGAAATCTATGAAATTTTGACACAAGGTTTATGACCACAAAAGAACGGTTGGGATTGATTTTGGGAGTTTTCGTTTCAACAGTTTAGGAATTAGGGGCCAAAAAAGGGCCCAAATAAGCATTATTCTTGGTTTTCGCACAATAACTTTAGTTTAAGTAAATAGAAATCAATGAAATTTAAACACAATGTTAATGACTACAAAAGGAAGGTTGGTATTGATTTTGGGAGTTTAGGTCCCAACAGTTTAGGAATTAGGGGCCAAAAAGGGACCCAAATAAGCATTTTTCTTGGTTTTCACACCATAACGTTAGTATAAGTAAATAGAAATCTATGAAATTTAAACACAAGGTTTATGACCATAAAAGGAAGTTGGTATTGATTTTGGGAGTTTTGGTCCCAACAGGATAAGGGGCCCAAAGGGTCCAAAATTAAACTTTGTTTGATTTCATCAAAATTGAATAATTGGGGTTCTTTGATATGCCGAATCTAACTGTCATGACTGTGTATGTAGATTCTTAACTTTTGGTCCCGTTTTCAAATTGGTCTACATTAAGGTCCAAAGGGTCCAAAATTAAACTTAGTTTGATTTTGACAAAAAATGAATCAGTTAGGTTCTTTGATATGCTGAATCTAAAAATGTACTTAGATTCTTGATTATTGGCCCAGTTTTCAAGTTGGTCCAAATCGGGGTCCAAAATTAAACTTTGTTTGATTTCATCAAAAATTGAATAAATGGGGTTCTTTGATATACCAAATCTAACTGTGTATGTAGATTCTTCATTTTTGGTCCTGTTTTCAAATTGGTCTACACTAAAGTCCAAAGGGTCCAAAATTAAACTTAGTTTGATTTTAACAAAAATTGAAATCTTGGGGTTCTTTGATATGCTGAATCCAAAAATGTACTTAGATTTTTTATTATGGGCCCAGTTTTCAAGTTGGTCCAAATCAGGATCTAAAATTATTATATTAAGTATTGTGCAATAGCAAGTCTTTTCAATTGCACAGTATTGCGCAATGGCAAGAAATATCTAATTGCACAATATTGTGAAATAGCAATTTTTTTTTTAATTAGAGTTATCTTTCTTTGTCCAGAATAGTAAGCAAGAAATATCTAATTGCAAAATATTGTGCAATAGCAAGATTTTTTTTTAATTGGAGTTATCTTTCTTTGTCCAGAATCAACTTAAATCTTTGTTATATACAATATACAATGTATATTCACTTTTTACTACCAACTGATAAATTAAAATAATCTTTACCATTCAGTGATAACAAGCAGTTTTTTTACACTTAATATTTTATGATGTATTTAAATGAGTAATTATTGTTGCAAACTCCATTAGAAATTTTAATTGAGATTAGTTTTGGAATAAGGGAAAGGGGGATGTGATTAAAAAAATTGGGTTCAATTTTTCTCATTTGAAATTTCATAAATAAAAAAGAAAATTTCTTCAAACATTTTTTTGAGAGGATTAATATTCAACAGCATAGTGAATTGCTCTAAGAGAAAACAAAAATTTTAAGTTCATTAGAACACATTCATTCTGTGTCAGAAACCTATGATGTGTCAACTATTTAATCACAATCCAAATTTAGAGCTGAATCCAGCTTGAATGTTGTGTCCATACTTGCCCCAACCGTTCAGGGTTCAACCTCTGCGGTCGTATAAAGCTACGCCCTGCGGAGCATCTGGTTTATTATTAATTTATTTAAACAATTGTTTGAATACCAACTAGATGAGTAACTGCAATATTTTTTATGTTATATTAGTGTAATTCAGGAACAGTATATATGAAGGTGTAGTATTTAGAACAAAACATTCTACAATAAATCTATTGACAGCCTACTATTCATCTAGAAATTCTGAGTGTATTCTTACTGTATCCCTTATTGGTCATTCCATAGTCAAGAGAAACAAGCTGGTCTGATAATAACAAAATATTCCTACAGCAAAACCACATTTCTTGGTAGTCTTATCTAATTATATGTAATTTATACCTTTCAACAAACAAAGAAGCATAACTTTATTTTCTGTTGCAATAAAATATAAATGATCCACACCACAAGTTTTATGTTTTCTGGTCTGTGGGTTTCTTTGACCGTCCATTGGTTCGCTCATCCTTTCGTTGTCCGTTTGTCCCGCTTCAGGTTAAAGTTTTTGGTCAAGGTAGTTTTTGAATAAGTTGAAGTCTAATCAACTTGAAACTTAGTACACATGTTCCTTATGATATGATCTTTCTAATTTTAATGCCAAACTAGACTTTTGACCCCAATTTCATGGTTCACTGAACATAGAAAAGGATAGTGCAAGCTTCAGGTTAAGGTTTTGGACAAGGTAGTTTGTGATGAAGTTGAAATCCAATCAACTTAACTTAGTACACATGTTCCTTATGATATGATCTTTCTAATTTTAATTTCTAATTGGAGTTTTTACCCAAATTTCACGGTCCACTGAAAATAGAAAATGATAGTGCGAGTGGGGCATCTGTGTACTGGGGACACATTCTTGTTTCTTATCAGACTGTTCCATTTGAATATGATTGATGGATTAAGTAATCCAGCAGAATAAATTCATTATGAATTTTCTGAATGCTCATTATTTATTTGTTGAAATACTCGATTGATAAATTCAATCAATGCATGAAATTCACAAATTAATTTGTTATAATTAGCATGAGGAAGAATTGTTTAATCTGATATACTTTATTATAATAAATTATTGGTGGTTATATTCTGGGAAATCTGAAACGAGAATGAAAGTCAACATGGAAATGGGTTTCATAACTATTACTCACAAAAATTAACCAAGTATAAACAAAGAGATGATAATCTTAATGGTACAATAGTTCAAAATGATTATATTTATATGAGTTTGGTAGTTAAAGAGGCTTAACAGTTTGTGAAATGTGAAGGCAGTTAACACCTATTTTCTGTTTCTTACAAATGTTCATAACTGAAGGGAAAAAGCTAGGGTACATATAAAGCAGAATTACTTAATTTGCTTGTCATGTATAGTGGTAGGAAATGTATAAGAATTACAAAAATATTGAATGGTGTCCAGTTTTGAAATTTCTTCAAATAAACAACTCATTATAAATCCTGAGATTTTTTCATGACATCTTAACCTTATTCAGATAGTAAGAATTAATTTGAGAAGGTACAACTAATTATATAACTATTGTAAATTTATAAACCATGGATATCATAAAGAAATTAAAGATATTTTAAGTACAATCAAAACCTCAATAATTCTCACCACATAGAGAATTAAACACCACAAAACAAAAATTGTAATGTTTTGATAAAAGTGGTATTTAATAGCATTTTTAAGGATTTTTAAAGAAACAGCATTTTTTTCGACAGTTTGGAATTCCATTTGAAAACCAGCTCTTAGGACTTGCCAGTAAATGCAATAGGAAAGACACAAAGAATTTTTGGAAAAGTTGAAGTTGATTTGGTTAATTTTTACTCTACATGTTGAATTTGGTTTCAAGCAATCAAATAAAAACTGCATGATTTTGTTTGTATTTTTCAGGAAAGAAGAGAAGAAGTGACATAAAAAGTAGTGAAGTAGAAAGTTTCTCTCATAGCATCTCTAATCATGGAAATATTGATAGTCAATATCGACCACCGTGTAATAATTATGATAATGGATATACACATGGCTACATGTACGCCAACACTGGGGTATCTGATGGGGGAATAGTAGGAGATCTCTCAGTAGCCGATTGTTCTGTTATCGATAGTGAATATGTGAGTGAATTCTGCCATAATAAAATGCAAGTTTCCATGGAGAAAAGACGATATTCATCGGGATCTGAAGAAGAAGGTAACGATGAAAATAATGACAATAAAAATCGATTGTCAGTTTTATCCGAGGATTCAGCAGTGAAAAATTCAGACTTTGTATCAACAGAAGCTGAAATGAGCTATTCAGAAATGAGTGATGATGACAGTGAAAAATCGAAAGATTTAAAAAAGGAAGAGGAACCTCTTTTTCCTAACACAAACTCTGAAAAAAATTTATTGAACAATTTAGTGACTATAGATGGAGGACAGACAAAAAGTCCATCGTCAAACGAGTTAAGGATAATAGACCCATCAGACAGTCTTAGTAGAAGCACACCAAACATGAAACTAATCCAGGGCTATGAAGCAATATTAAACAATAAGTCTGATCTATTAATAGACACAGGGGAAACCCAGAATGGTAGAAAACCAGTGACAAGACTTAATTCAGATTGTCCTGGTAAATTTGACCCTCACCGATATGTTTTGGATCATAGTGAGTGCTAGTTATTATGTTTCATGATGGAAATTGATTAAAATGAATTGGGAGGGGAAGAGACATTCTAGTGGCATTAATTAGTTAATAGATATTTACATTGTGCATAATGATTACTGTTCATTTAACATCTATACATTTCAAAGTGACAAGTTTTGTTGAAAGATTGGTTAGTGATGTACATTAGCCATTGTACATTGCTTCGCTTTCTAGATATGATTATGATTGTCACTAGAATGTCATACTTGGTGCTTTGACCTTAGGAAATCTGACAATCTGTTGTATTAAGTGCCTGAGAACAGAAACTGTTTTATAGTGCCTTCAATTATAAAGTGTTCTTATATTTTGTTCATTGTAAATATCATATTTTATTGTTTAATTTGTATTTTATACAATGATAAAATCATTTCTATATATTTTGTACATAAATTTACATGTCTTTGTTCATTTGTTTGTGTACATGTGTATTTTATTGTTATCTCAAGATCTGGAGTTTATAAATCCCTGCTTACATAGCTTCCAATTTTGGTTGAATCTTTTATTTTCAAAAATGTTTGATAACAGAACAATTAGGAATAAATAAGTTAATAACTGAGTGGTATTACAAGGGACCATTTAGTTAAGGATGTAGTACAAGAAATCTATAACCATTATTATGGTCTTCGTGTGATAAAAGCTGTCACTGCCTTTATCACCTCAATGGAGTCATTTTCAGTGATTTCTTCAATTTAAATAGGATTTGTGATCCCATAAGAAACCAAAGATATAATTTTGAATTACTTTCATTGTATTAAGACATTCCATGAGTTATATCACAGAGGTATTCAATATTTACAGATATATATATGTATATTATCAGGAGTTGTGATAACTTTAAATCATTTATTTTGTAAATGCAGAGGTTTTCCTTTTCATTTCACAGTATTTATCTTTAAAGTATTGAAGGGTGACAAAAAATCTTACTTTAATGCATCATTAAAAGATTTCCTCCCAAAGCCAGTAAACTTTTTACAATTATTAATGTCAGTATCATCAATGAGTCAGTATGGTGCTTTAATGTTTACAATATATTTAATCATGCAGTGATACTTTTATAAGAGGGTAGGAATGGCCCTGATTGTGTATCATGGGTAGATACCCCATATCCTTTCTTTTCCATTAAATAATTCAGAATCATACTGTTTTCTCTCCTAGTGTTCAATTGAGGCAAATATGGAAGTGTCATTAGTCACATTTTAAATTTTTAAGCCACTGTTAGCTTAAAGTGAGTATATACTTTTTTTTTTTTTTTTTTTTTTTTTTTATCTTTTATGCTATTATAACAAAATTTTAACAGGGGCCTAAATATACCAACAGTAAGAAGATTTACAAGCTTAGGTAGTCCAATTTTTTTTTTTAAGCTCCCTAAATATGCCACTGTTTCACCTTTTCCTCTTGTTAGGTACTTATTCCCACCCTATTCAAACATACAGGGTAAATTGTAATCTCAGAAAATATTTCAAGTCTGAGATTAAGTCCCATTCATAAATGCCAGTTTAGAGCCCAAGGTTTGTATTGTTGGTTTTGATGTATAACCATTTTGCAAGTTGTTAAAATTAAAATTTAGCAAATGACAATAAAAAGTTTGCATCAAGTTGATATAAAAGTATGTTTTAATGTTCTGTGTTATTTAATGTTTAAGTATATATCTTGTTTTTATTGGTATTAAATCAGCTACAAAAATGGTTAAAGCTGACAATGTTTTGATCAGAGTTTGAAAAATAAAAGAGTGAAAAAACACTTGATTTTTGTTTTGTTTTTTGTGTCGTTATGGAGTATATATTTTATTGTCCTGGTTGGACAAAATCAAAACTTACTTATAGAATGGTGATGTTGGACAGGCATGGGAAAGTAGGTACCTAAATTTTGTGTACAGCTCCTCCTGGTCAGTTAAATCTGGTTCTCAGCAACTATACAAGAAGGTCAATATAAAAAGAAGATGTGGTATGATTGCCAATAAGACAACTATCCACACGAGACCAAATGACACAGAAATTAACAACTATAGGTCACTGTACGGCCTTCAACAATGAGCAAAGCATAGCCAGCTATAAATGGCCCGAAATAACGAACGTAAAACAATTTTGCTGATTAAAATTCATCATTTGCGAAAGAATTTGGCAAAAGAAATAGGAATAATAATTTAATATCATGCATCTTGTTTTTTTTTTTTTTTTTTATGGTTTCTCGAACTTTAAATGATCAGACAATATTTGGAATTCACCATTGAAGTCGTTCAGATTTTGACAGAAAATCAATAATCATCTGATTGCATTTTATAGCTGTAGGCAACAAAGGACTAATTAATAAAGGTGTTGATTGTATTGTTTGACAAAATGATATGGTAAAATGGCGACTGTAACATGTCACATAAAAGATTTATTAACCACTTTGTTACACACATGTTTGAAGCAAACTTTTGATGTCTCCTCTCCTTCTTTTAACGATGGGTTGGATAGGAAAACTTGTTATGACGAAAAATGTTCAAATGAAAAATATATGAAAAAATAAATGAAAAATATACTTAAGTTATATATGACAAAAAGAAATAATAAAGTGGCTAAAATTAAAAAAAAAAAAATTGTTTTGGAGAAAGAGGTGGCGGAAAAAATAATTGACCCAGAGGAAACCCTGCCAACAACAAATAGATAATAGGTACTGACCTGAGAGTACTTGCAGTTACTGACAGCTAGTTCAAAGCCTAATAAAAAAAAATCATCCAACAAACCCTCACAAACTTAAAATTCACCAATGGACAATGAAAATTAGGCCAAGGCCGGATGAAACCTGCCATATACTATTACCAGTGTTACGTTACTGTTGACACACATGTACACCTGACAATGCTGACCAAATATTGTTGACCTTTAACCAGTGTTTACTGTCAGACATACATTTGCACCTCAGAATATTGACCAAATATTGTTGACCTTTTACCAGTGTTTCTGACAGACAGACAAGCACACTTTAGAAAACTGACCAAATATTGTTGATCAATTACCAGTGTTACTGTTAGACAGACATGTACTCCTGAGAGTGTTGACCAAATAGTGTTGACCTTTCAACAGTAACTATCAGACAGACAGATACACCTGAGAGTTTTGACCCAATATTGCCAACCTATTACCAGTGTTACTGTCAGACAGTTATGTACACCTTAGAAGATTGACCAAATATTGTTGACCTTTTAACACTGTCAGACAGACAAGTACACCTGAGAGTATTGACCAAATACTGTTCACCTTTTTACAGTGCAACTCTAAGACAGACATATATACCTAAGAGTGTTGACCAAATATTGTTGACCTTTAACAGTGTTACTGTCAGACAGACATGTACATCTAAGAGTATTGACCAAATCTTATTTATCTTTTACCAGTGACAAACATGTACCGGTACACCTAAGAGTGTTGACCAAATATTGTTGACCAAATATTGTTGACCTATTACCAGTGTTACTGTCAGACAGACATGTACACCTTGAATATTGACCAAATATAGTTGACTTATTACCAGTGTTACTGTCAGACAGACATGTACACCTAAGAGTGTTCACCAAATATAGTTGACTTATTACCAGTGTTACTGTCAGACAGATATGTACACCTTAGAATATTGACCAAGTATTGTTGACTTATTACAAGAATTACTTTCAGACAGACATGTACACCCTGGAAGATTGACCAAGTATTATTGACTTATTACCAGTGTTCATACAACATGATTTCTGTCAGACAGACATGGTCCATTGAACCTAGTGGTAATAAATACAAAGTGACTAGCAATACATTACAGAACATTTTGTGAATAAAGAGATTCAAGTAACAATAGAAAAATCTTTATTAAAATGATTGTTCAGTACAATTTGTCAACTGTCCTGTGACAGACTATTGTCTACTAGTTGTTGTTCTTCTGTAGAAATCACACTTTCCTGTAATATTACCAGATTTTCACCACTCTGAGATTTGTCAATATTTGTTGAACTTTCATCAGAACTCTTATTTAGATCCTGGTCACTGTATTCAAGTGCTGCATCAGAGTCTCCTTTCTGTGAGAATATTTCGGTAAATATATTCTCTATTTCTTTAAGGAATTCTGACGACAACCATTGATTGCTGGAATGCTCACTGATGGACATCAATAACTAAACAGGAAATTAAAAGAAAAATAGTAAATTATCAATATAAAATATCTTCACATCAGGTAATAATTATACTAATGAATGTCTTAAATAATTGTGTCCACAAGGCAAACAATCAATATCCTTTTATACTTTAAAAATGCACACAAAAAGTATTTTTTTCATATATATATGTAAGCCTCAAATCTATGTCCAGCCTCAAATCTATGTCCTTTCCGCAAATCTATGTCCTTTTTAATATTGCGTCATAGACGTTCCAAATTTATGTCCTTTATTGTCTCACATCTATGTCTTTTATTGTCTCAACTCTATGTCCTGTATTATCTCAAATCTATGTCCTTTATTAACTCAAATCTATGTCCTTTATTAACTCAAATCTATCACCATTTTTGTCTCAAATCATGTTTTATCGAAATGTGGTGACGTAAGACATAGCAAGACGTCATCAACAATATGACTTCACTACAAAAAAGGAATGATGGCGGAGCAGGACACAATTCCAAATGAGGGATACGTTATATATCTAGTAAGCGGAAAAAATGGTATTTCAAAGAATCCAAATCCAGAAGTGTTTTGGGCGAATATGCTATGAAAAAATGGACTGCAGTGTTTACATCTGGTTTCTGGAGAGAAAGAATATGCCAAAACATAAAGAATGATTCTTCTCGGGGAAAGATTTTCGTTATTAAAGACATAATGTCATTTTGTCTAAGGTTGTTTATTTTTTATATTTCGTATTTGTTATCAAGACGTAATGAGTAAAAGGAAGTAACGATAATTACTACAGAACAATTAAACACAGGATCAAGAAATGCAAACAATTTAAAAATGTTGTAGTCTTACAATAAAATGTAAATCATACAATAATTACACATGCATGTAAAATTTTTAAGCACACACATGGAGAACACATCCCATTGAATTATGGAAAATGACTTAATAAAACAAAAATCCTATAAGGCCGTACTTATTAGATTGGCATAAATTTGCGCATGGCGAAACAAACTGGAAAAAGATTTTAGAAAAGAACACAGATTTGAGGCCGTATCTTTTTTAACGAACATAGATTTGCAAATGACGTCACGATTGAAAACAAATTTGAAAATAGGACACATATTTGAGGCCGTATCTTTTTTAACGGACATAGATTAGCGATTGACGTCACGATGGGGCACATATTTGAGAAACGGACACAGATTTGAGGCCGTACACAGATCTGAGGTTTACATATATCTTATTATAATACATTTATCTAACATCAGGGATACTATGATTATATCAAAATTTTATAAATAAACTCATCATAGATACCAGGACTAAATTTTGTATATACGCCAGACGCGTTAATAAAATTATTATTAAGAATTATTTAGACATATTAGAAGTCAATCATTTAATTTCTTCCTATTTTGGAAACTTTACAGTCAAGATATGTATTAAGTTAGGAATAATTTTTCCATTAAAAAATAATTAAATATCATTTTTACTCAAATCCAAACAGTCACTGTCTTATTTGGGCTAGATTTCTTTTTGCAAATATTTTACCATATAAATAAATTCAGACTGATTCCATATCAGCAGGTTAGGTAATTTGAGCTTATGATACTTCTAGCAGTCTTTGATACAGAATAGTAATTTATTGTTTGTATGAACTGACTTTTTACCTAATATACCTTTATTATAGAGTTGAGTGGTTTTGGTGAACATGTATTAATTTACATAAAAATAAGAAGAAATGGTATGATTGCCTATGAAAAAAAAAATGATTGCCAATGAGACAACTATCCATTAGAGACCTAATGATTTAGACCTAAGCAACTGTAAGTCCAAAACATGAATAGGATAGAGTTCTTGTTTGAATTGTTTTCCATTTGTAATTTGGTGGACATTTATATCTTGTTATGTGGAAGGGCGTCGCTCGTTGTTTAAGTCTGTACAATAACCTATAGTTGCTAACCTTCTACATTATTTGGTCTCTGGTGGAGAGTTTGCAATCATACCACAGCTTCTTGTTTTGTATATGTAATCCTATTTGATGAACAATCATTTGAGAATATTTAAATCATTTAATTGAATGTTGTATAGAGTTTTAAAGATTCATTATGCACCTAAACAACCCCAAGAAAGAGGCAAATATGCTTAACTTAGGACCTATTCTTCAGCTAACCATACCAAGGAGACCTGTATGATCCCAGTATTCACATGCTTAGTCATACTTTGAGAGACTGTTTAGTAAATTTGAATTATTGAGTTGCTATCTCATTGAAATTTACCACACAACACCATTTATTCATATCTAAAAGAACAAGTATTTTTCAATTAAAGATATGAACACTGTATCCTAGTCATACTATGATATATTTCTATGTGTAACCATACCTTAGAAAGACATGTGTGTCCAGTAAATGACCTGTATGGTCCGAGTATTTCCACTCTATTTTGATAGCCACTGTATTTCTCTGCTAACTGTCGTATTACAGATAACATTGCTTCTTGATCCATATTATCCTGGACTATATCATAGTCAAACTTGTAAGGCTTGTCTGAAATAAATAATATTCTGTGGAGTCAGAGGAGTGATTAGTGAAATATGATCACCATGTAATAACGTAAACTGTAAAAAGTCTTAGTTTCAATCTGACTAATGACATGACCAAAACACTTTATATTTATCATTTCTTTAGGCCATGTATTTGAGCTCTTGTTTTAATTGCTTTCCAAAATTTTTGGTAATTCCTGGTATTCTTTTTATGTATTATCATAACTACTTTGAATTGTTATACATGTATTATATATTGTATGAGTGGCTTTTGCTTAAAATGTGCTTTATAACAAATCCTGATTTCCATCAAATTCTTGAAAATTAAAGGATAATAAAATAATTACCATTATACAAAAAAAGTAAGCTTTTGTATATAATAATGATTTGCAGGCATTGAACTGAACCCATGTAAGTTTGCATCTTGGACAAAAAAAACATTTTAATACACAAGTCAAATGACAGACAGCAATGATTTGTTTTAGCTTTTTCAACTTGATGCTGATCAAATTTTACTTACTACACATTTGAACAAGATTGACTTCCTCACTAACTGTCAAACACTGTACATCAGATGACATGTTGGGATTTAATCTGTTGTATGGACTGACAATAATACCAATGTATCTATTACCTCCCTTGGAAAACCATTCCTATTTAGTATAAACAAAATAAAAAAAACTGACAATTATACCAATGTATCTATTACCTCCCTTTGAAAAACATTCCTATTTAGTACAAACAAAATAAAATAACTGACAATTATACCAATGTATGAGGGGGGGCAGGACCTTTTTTCCAGATGTCAGGATTGGGTGTTTTAAGCTCTGGATTTAGGGATTGATCTTTTCGGAATCCAAGTTCCTTTCTTTTTTTTCGAATTTTGGGATTTATTTATTTTTTAAATTCTGGACCTCTGGACTTCATGTTTTGAAGCCCAGGATTTCGGGATCAGGACCCCTCCCAACCCCCCTCATGTATCTATTAACTCCAATAAAAAACTTTCCTATGTAGTAAAATAAAAAAATATTGATAATTTATATACTGGTTGAACTTGATATTTTAAAATCACTATCATTTATAAATATATTAATATTTAGATATAAAGATTTACTACAAACAAGTGAATACCTGAAATTTAAGCTGTGTTTCCATATCTCTGATAGAAGGATCAGGATTAAAGGTTGGATGTGAGTGATACCATCCCACAACTGACATACCATACTTATGGATCTCTTCACTGGCCTGAGTCTGGGAAACTAAAATAAACAACCAGCGGTCATTTACTAAGTCCAATGTTTTGGACGAATGATCTTCCAAATAATAATCTTCAACTGAATAGGTTTAAATTGTAAAAAAAAACCACATTTGCTTATTTAACCTGACTAATTTGGAGTTGTATGGTTAGGCCACACCAATTTAATTTCTTGTTCTACGGATTTTTGGACTCCAAAATTTGGGGCGAGCGAGCAATTTGAAAATTTTAATAAAAAAATATTTAATTTGAAAATTTTTGAGGCGAAGCTTGAAAAGTAAAGGCGAGCGATTATAATTTTTTTTTGTAAACATAAAATAGTAGGTTTTGACAATATTAAAACTTGATTTATCACTTGTACTTTGACATTTCTTTAATTTCTGAAGTATTTTTTCCCTGTTCACCAAGAAATAATTAAATCTGGTCTATGTATGTGTGACTGACAATGAGACAATTCTCCATCCAAGTCATAATCAGTTTGGGGGCAACCCTTAATGTTATATATATACCTTGTACATGTTTTATGAGGGATCAATATAAGTTATAATATATTTTTGTACAAAAGGGTTCATATTTTCTCAAAGAACTATATATCTATCTGGTATTAAATGGTCAAAACATGTCCAAGAATTTTGTAATATTCCTGGACTTTAACCATGTTAACACATTTACTTTAACAGTTTAATATTATTCAAAATAAGTGGACCCCTCTTTTAGAAAAAGTTGTTTAAAATATGATGTAACTCTCCTCTTTTTGAGTACAAAATTCTAAGTTTTCAAAGGTTTTGTATAGAAGAACTATACAAATCCTTGGTATTTCTATTTTCTTTTCTACATCAGTAAAATGACCCCTTGTCTAAGGGAGAGTTGTTCTCAACCTGATAATAACAAACACAGGTCAAGGTACGGCCTTTTACACAGGGCTTTGATACAGACCAAACAGCAAGCTATAAAGGACCCTAAAATTATAAGCGTAAACAATTCGAACAGGAAAACCAACTATCTAATTTATATATCCAATTGGGAAAATACCAATGAACAACATCAACAATTTGCTGAACGACAGGCCCCTGAATCAATCAGGACAGGTGCATAAACATGCAGCGGCTATGGATAGTTTGTTTCGCCAGCATACAATTATGATTGCAGTTGAAGGCAAATCCTTCAGAAGTTCTTTGAACTTTATTCTAACAACGAATATTTTTTGGTAGGGAATATAAGTAAGGGGGAAAGAAACCAATTTTTTGTTCTTTACAGGTATTTCCGCTGTTATTAATTTATATCGGAGCACTTTCTCCCACTTTGGATAAATAGGTTTCATGCTGAAACAAAAATTCTCACAGATATTTACACAGTGTGGAGGGGTGCTTTTATGTTTAAAATCGTTATATATTGGTCAGACTGATTTTAAAAACAAATGTTGATATCTTTTTATAATATTTAATATTTACAAAAAAAAACGGTGTGGGAAATGGACATGATTACATTTCCGGATGGGGGAAGCGGGAATATAAAAAAGAAATTGTTTTGATAACAAGAATGTGTCCTCAGTACACGAATGCCCCACTCGCACTATCATTTTCTATGTTCAGTGGACCGTGAAATTGGGGTAAAAACTCCAATTAGAAATTAAAATTAGAAAGATCATATCATAAGGAACATGTGTACTAAGTTAAGTTGATTGGACTTCAACTTCTTCACAAACTACCTTGACCAAAAACTTTAACCTAGAGCTTGCACTATCATTTTATATGTTCAGTGAACCATGAAATTGGGGTGAAAAGTCTAATTTGGCATTAAAATTAGAAAGATCATATCATAAGGAACATGTGTACTAAGTTTCAAGTTGATTAGACTTTAACTTCATCAAAAACTACCTTGACCAAAATCTTTAACCTGAAGCGGGACAAACGGACAACGAACGGATGAGCGAACCAACGGACGGACAAACAAACCCACAGACCAGAAAACATAATGCCCCTCTACTATCGTAGGTGGGGCATAAAAATAGATGCGGGCGGGTCCGTCGAACAAGGAATCAAATTGGTGTGGCCTTAGTTACAAGACAAAATTCTTACAGATAACAATAAACTTTTCTTTGCATAAAAACTTTGAGCTCCACTCAAAAAGTGTTAAATCTAGTATGAGATTCTTGTTTTTGAGAGGTGATGTGACTGATGTCTGCAGTTTAGTAAAATGGGATCAAATTATGTAGTTCAAAGGCATAAAAAGAAGGAATTTATATTTATAAAAAACTCCTTTTACCTGGATCCATCTCACACTGCATGCCTGTACTAATACTATTACATGGTATAGCCATTGTGACACTGAGAGTACCACCACAGCTCTGTCCTCCTAGCATACCTATCACCTCTGTTTTAGATACATGAGCATGGACATCCATAATCACTAGACAGGAATTGTAGATTTCAACGCCTATTGGTGCCTTAAAAATAAATTGAAAGATGAAAATATAGTTATGTTATTATCCATCATTACTCCTTATTTTAGTTTTGAAATATTCAAATTTAATTACGTAAAATGTGATGACAGTAGGAACAAGAATGTGTCCTCAGTACACGAATGCTCCACTCGCACTATCATTTTCCATGTTCAGTGGACCGTGAAATTGGGGTAAAAACTCTAATTTGGCATTAAAATTAGAAAGATCATATCATAGGGGACATGTGTACTAAGTTTGAAGTCGATTGGACTTAAACTTCATCAAAAACTACCTTGACCAAAAACTTTAACCTGAAGCGGGACAGACGGACGGACGAACGAACGAACGGACAGACGGACGGACGAACGAACGGACAGACGGACGCACAGACCAGAAAACATAATGCCCCTCTACTATCGTAGGTGGGGCATAAAAATGTTTCTCTTACTCACTTATAAACAAATATTAGGGTATGTTTGTAAAAAGACACATGAATCAATTTCCATGGTCCACTGGGCGGCATGCATCCAACATCTATTATCTAAACAATTATAACTCCATGTGGTGAACCAACACTGTGTTGTTTACTTTCATTAAGAGTCTCCAGAAGTGGATACCTTGGTATACAGGGTTGTCAATTAATACAAAATAGTGAGAACAAGAGGCTGTCACAACGACAGCAAACCGGATTTATTAACATTTATTTGTGTCCTGGCAATATCACAAGAACCATTACTGATGAATGGTGAAAGTGAAAATCGTCAATATCAAATTTGACCTCCATTTTGTCATCAGTATCAACATATTAAAATTTGAAAAGCTTAGATTGAATGGTTCATGAGTAAATGCAACAACTTGAATGGAAACGCCATTTTATGATCTTTCAAAAACCATAACTCCTGAACGGTATAAGTCAAAATCGTCATTATTGAACTTGACCTCTATTTTGTCATCAGTAACAACATATTAAAATTTCAAAAGCTTTGGTTGAATGGTTCATGAGAAAATGCACGGACACGACGGGAAACACCATTTTTCAATCTTTCAAGAACCATAACTCCTGAACGGTAAAAGTCAAAATCGTCATTATTGAACTTGACCTCTATTTTGTCATCAGTAACAACATATTAAAATTTCAAAAGCTTTGGTTGAATGGTTCATGAGAAAATGCACGGACACGACGGGAAACACCATTTTTCAATCTTTCAAGAACCATAACTCCTGAACGGTAAAAGTCAAAATCGTTATTATTGAACTTGACCTCCATTTTGTCATCAGTAACAGCATATTAAAATTTCGGAAGCTTTGGTAGAACAGTTCATGCATAAATGCACAGACACGACTGGAAACTCCATTTTTCAATCTTTCAAGAACCATAACTCCTGAACGGTAAAAGTCAAAATCGTCATTATTGTACTTGACCTCCATTCTGTCATCAGTAACAACATATTAAAATTTGGGAAGCTTTGGTACAACAGTTCATGCGTAAATGCACGGACACGACTGGAAACTCCATTTTTCAATCTTTCAAGAACCATAACTTCTGAACGGTAAAAGTCAAAATCGCCATTATTGAACTTGACCTTCGTATAGTTGTCAGTAATAACATATTAAAATTTTAAAAGCTTTGACTGAACGGTTCATGAGTAAATGCACGGACAACATATGATTGCCGCCCGCCCGCCGTACATCCCCAAATCAATAACCGACATTTTTGTCACAAAAATCCGTTTAAAAACTTAAAAAACATTATGACAACAGTTGTTGGGAACATGGGATTTTCCCCCCTTGATGTCCTGCATCATAAAACAAAACAAACTCGATATTTTTAACAAACTTAATTTTTCTATACTCATCATATCTATTTAAAACTCAATTTTCATTATTTCTCTCATTCAGAGCGACAAAAATTGTGACGTCAAAATAGTGTACCAAGCTTTGTTCTTCAGCACTAAATTTCTGTATGTAAATTGTCCAAATGATACCTGTCTGGCTGGAAAAAAATGTCACACAATATTTATAAAATTGCAGACTTTTTAAGTGTCATTGTCATATAAAAATTAACTGTACTTTCAGGATTCTCTAAAGTAAATGATTCACATGGAATTTGTTTAAATGTACTTACTGGATTCTCCTGAGTAAAGGATTCACATGGAATGAGTTTAAATGTACTTACAGGATTCTCCTGAGTAAAGGATTCACATGGAATGAGTTTAAATGGATCATAAAATGTCATTACTTCTTTTGAGGATCTTATCTTCTCCTTGTCATTATAACTTGTATCATCTAAGTGTTCCTGGTGCTGTAAGAAAAGTAAACAAATATTAATCTAAAACAAAGGTACAACTAAAATCACAGTCCTAATAATGGTCATTTCTAATATTTCTAAATGCAAAGCAAATATCATTCAAAAATACAGTTTGTCCTCAATCTACAAAATAGGTACAAAAGAAAATAAAAGAATCCAAAGTATATCTGATTCTATTTTGTAGAGAACTCTGTGGTACCAATTAACAAAGTTTTTTCCTGAACAAATAAAAATTTATTTAATAAGTTATTGGTCAATGATACACACCTCAATAGTTTTACCCTGTAATTCATCCTCATTAATCCAATTACCATAGCCATCTTTGATCTTTCTTTTTCTTGGTCTCTGTGATACAAAAATAATTTTTTTATGCTTTTGACGAAATGCAAGATTATGTAAATGTCCTTCCAACAAGTAAATAATAGATATCATAAAATGATTTGACATTATGTTTGATATGTGCATATTCCTTCTCTATCTATGACATATCTAAAAATTACAAAATTTACAAAACCAGGGGTGGATCCAGCCATTTTAAAAAGGGGGGGGTTCCCAATCCAGGACAAAGGGAGGGTTCCAACATTATGTCCCCATTCAAATGCATTGATCGTCCAAAAAAAGAGGGGGGGGGGGGGGTTCCAACCCAGGAACCCTTCCCTGGATCCGCCACTGAATACATATTAGTTATATAGACTTGTGTTTAATTCATGTTACCTTTTAATCATAATTTTCAATGGCAAATCATTTGATTGAATTGTGCTTCATGTATAGTCGCAAATACTTAATGTATGTTCAGGTAGATTCAGCTTTAAAGGCAGATAATTCATTTGTTTGTAATTAAATTTCATAAATTTGTGAGTACCTACATATATTGATACTACCTATATCAAGAGAAAAGGTACAGAATTAATATGATAAATAAGAAAATGTATCTATCAAAATAAATGAAACAATATATTTTGTGAACAAATTTTTAAACATGAGTATACATTAACACTAGCTATAAATTTGTGTGATATTTAATGCATTTAAAAAGACTTATTGTAATCATATGGAATATAATCAATTAGTGCCACAAATTTCAGTTGTCACACAACAAGCTGGTAAACAGGTACTTTACCATTGAATTTAATTTGAATCCTTTTGCAAGAACATCTCTAGAGCCCTTTTGTTTCACTCCAATAGCTGCCATTTTTACATGATGATTATAACAACTCTGCTCTGTAAAGAAATGTTCACATACAATTATATCAGCATATCAGATTTATATAATCATAAAGTTTCCTTAATGCAAATTCATCCTCACGAACAATTAAGATTTATGATGAGACAGCTCTTTAACAACAAACTGAATTCATAATAATTTATGAGAATTTACAACTTGATATGTCTGTATTAAAATGATAAGAATTAATGTATAGAACTGTAGTTTTCACCTAACTTTTTGACTAAGTCAAAGTCCAATGAGTTATATGCCATTTCAATGCGATACTTTGTACCCTTTCATAACATAATTGACCTTTCATAACATAATTGATTGACAGATTTTTGGTGCTTGACATCACTTTCCACACTACAGGCTATTTTTTGGCGGCCAATTTTTATTGTTAGAGAAAAGCCAGAGTGCATGAGAGAACCATTAACTCACAATTATAGTCAATTAAGATTAGAGTGAAACACACCTACCAAGTGTTAAGTTTGAACTCACAACCTCAGTGTTGACAGACTTGTGATACAGTAGGTTTGAACTCACAACCTCAGTGTTGACAGACTTGTGATACAGTAGGTTTGAACTCACAACCTCAGTGTTGACAGACTTGTGATACAGTAGGTTTGAACTCACAACCTCAGTGTTGACAGACTTGTGATACAGTAGGTTTGAACTCACAACCTCAGTGTTGACAGACTTGTGATACAGTAGGTTTGAACTCACAACCTCAGTGTTGACAGACTTGTGATACAGTAGGTTTGAACTCACAACCTCAGTGTTGACAGACTTGTGATACAGTAGGTTTGAACTCACAACCTCAGTGTTGACAGACTTGTGATACAGTAGGTTTGAACTCACAACCTCAGTGTTGACAGACTTGTGATACAGTAGGTTTGAACTCACAACCTCAGTGTTGACAGACTTGTGATACAGTAGGTTTGAACTCACAACCTCAGTGTTGACAGACTTGTGATACAGTAGGTTTGAACTCACAACCTCAGTGTTGACAGACTTGTGATACAGTAAGTTTGAACTCACAACCTCAGTGTTGACAGACTTGTGATACAGTAGGTTTGAACTCACAACCTCAGTGTTGACAGACTTGTGATACAGAAGATGAACAACATAGAACACTTGTCCACCAAAGCCCCTATTCATAACATATGAAAATGTACAATACAACGGTTAAATTGTTTGTAATAAAATATAATTACCACAACCAAAGTTAATAGCACCAGTACATTCCAAATACATGTGGATTCTACCAATACAATTCACATCACCACAATTCTTTAATCCAGGTCTTACTGATGTTTTGTTGAGGTAGTTTGGTTTTGACTTATACCTAAAAAAAATTAAAAAAAATTTGAATACGATTTTTGTATTTTAAAAATACAAATGCAGTACCTAAACTGTCCATGACAAAATTGTGTGTTCAGTTCAACAGTATTCAAATATCATGGGAGAGACAATGTTTTTAAAAGTTTTGTTTGTATAAGTTAATCTTTTTGAAATCAGTTCAATATTTATATGACAATAATGCAATGCATACATATATGAACAAGATGTGGTATGATTGCCAGTGAGACACATATATGAACAAAATGTGGTATGATTGCCAAAGAGACAACTATCCCCAAAAATATCCTCCACTGTACAAATGAAATTGATGTAACAAACTAATTATAGGCAACCATATGTCCTTCAACAATGAAAAAAAACCATACAATATAGTCACCTATAAAATATATATAAATATATATGAAAAATATGAAAGAATTCAATTGAGAAAACTCACAGCTTAATTTATAACAAAACTAATTTACAAACAAGACAGTAACCATAGAACATGGATGCCCCACTCACAGTATTATCTTCTGTGTTCAGTGGACCGTGAAATTGGGGTAAAAACTTTAAACTAGCATTGCAATTAGAAAGAGCATATCATAGGGAACATGTGTACTAAGTTTCAAGTTGATTGTACTTCAACTTCATCAAAAACTAACATGACTAAAAACTCTAACCTGAAGCGGGACAGATTGATGGACAAATGAACTTACAAACTCAAAGAGCAGAAAACATAATGCCCATAAATGGGGCATAATAAAAAAATATGACAGCAATATGACTACATGTATCTTGCTCATTATTTTTCATACTGATTAGTGACTGACTAAAAATGTTATACAGCATTTGTGTCAGACTATATCTTACTCTGACATAACATTTACATGCAAACAACTTACCAAGAGTCCAGTATAAAATTTCTGATTTTGACGTAACGGTCAGGAGTTTTTGATGGCCGTCCATCAAAGAATTCCAAATGAACTTTTCTTTCTTCTATTGATATTAGATCTGGTTCAATTAATTTTTCCTCTGTTGGTACTGGAAATTCCATAACTTCACCATTAGATAACACAACCATATTGGCTAAAAAAGAGACTTTATCATTTATATATTTTAAATTTTCCTGTCCTAACCTGTTTTTTGCTTTGGGGAGGTCAAAAGACTGAAATTATATATATTATAATTATATAGAATATTGTTATATTTATATAAAGTCATTTTTCTTTACACACACTGAAGACACAGGAACATCTAGTCAAGACTTTAATCACAAGCAAACTTTGTGAAAAAAAAACCTATTAACCAAACCATAAAATTTAGTTTTACAAAATATTAATTCCAACTGGAAGCATTACTTAAAAGTCATAGTTACCCTTCAGTACATGAATACCAGGCAATGGGTGTTATACCAATTATCCTTCATATCTAACATACCTATTCTTTTTTCTACATGCTGACTAGAATCTGATTGGTTTCCTCCCTCAGATAATCCATCCTCTGATGATTCAGAAACCAGGACATTCTCCATTCTCTCTGTGTCACAAGATGATTCTTCCAAGTCTTTTATTTCTTCTGGCATTTCATCTTCTGTACTTTGTATCACTGTTTCTGTCTTGTTACTCTTTGATCTTACTTTAGCTGACTTGAGTAAACTTTCATAAACAGAATTAGGTGATGTTGACCTATTTTTAAGAATCACATTGTCATCCATCTCGTCATCATCATTTTCAATGTCAATGTCAATATCTTCTTCATCTTCCTGTCCGTCACCAGATCCACTAACAATGTCAGCTACAGCACAGAAACCATCTAGATTTTCAATGAGCCCTGTAGATTTCTCCAGCTTATGTTCTAATGTTGGACTCAACTGAACGCTGGGTATTGTCACAACTTCTAAAACATCATTCAAACCAATGCTTTCATTGCATGTGGATGTTATATCTCTAGAGGAAATAACCTTCACATTTTTAATTTTGACAAGAGGTGCTTGTTTGGAAACTTTTGGTGGCTTGGAATCAATAATCTCAGATTGGGGCTTTATAACAGTAGCATTATTAAATCTATTTTTCTTATTTTTATTCACCTCAATCCTGTGTTTTTTCTTCATACTTTCATTTGTCTTTTCTTCCTTGTATCTACTTGTACTCGGGAGTGTTTCTGAAGTTAACATTTTTTCAAGTTCTGTCACTTTTGTTTCTGTTGTATTGTTTTCTGTTTTTCCAAGTAAGGAATAATTTTGTGGATGAATGTGATTTTCTGTCTTGATAGTAAAGGATGGGGCGGATACAGTTGGCTGTGCAGTAGTTACAGCTTTTAACATCTGTTCCAATGTAGAAGGATATGGCTTCTCGTCCACACACTTTTCATCACCTTTATCCTGACTTTTAGTCTGAAATATTAAATCATATATCATATATACATGTACAATTAAAAACACCATTTTAACTAGTTTAGCCCTTACAATTCAAGCAAATTGGAATCATAACCTGAGTATGATTATTACAGCTGATCTTTTTTTCTATTTTTTTTTTTATTAAATGCTATACTCCAATGCATAAACTTTTGGTCTTTGTAGCTTAGATCAATTACAAACTTTATATTCACACAAGTCAATACGAAGTAAAATGTAAGTCTCAATAACTCAAATTACCCTCAAATGTCAAAGGGTATAAAATGACAGAATCGTGACAAAATGATAACACAAAGCATAAATTTCCATAATTTCTTTCTTCGGTTTAAAAACATTGCTCCTTAAAGATTTTGTTACTAGATAACTCTAACTTCAAAAAGAATACAATGAATGCTCTCTTTAAACATAAGCAGATCCAGGGGGCCCTGGGGGGCCCGGGCTCCCCCTTTCGTGGTAAAAATTTGGTTGATTATATAAGGAATCACTGAAGCATGACTGGAGCGGGCCCCCCCTTAGGAAAAGTCCTGGATCCGCCACTGTCAAAGATATTAAAGCTATGGTTATGATGGTACACATGACAGATACAAAAATCTAAGTAAAATAATATATTTTTTTGTACTGAATCATGCATTTTTTTACCATCTATCTGAATAACCCTATCCTGACCAATATATAGCTAGACAACAGTTGTGTTTATGTAAACCATTGAAACTTTTAGATTTTGTCACTTTGTATTTGTTTGAATATGAAATTAGAAAAATAAGCAGTACAGACTAGTATGAAATTTCATCAGAAACCATATAAAAATAAAATCACAATACAAAATATGACTTTTTAAAGCAAAGAATCATCAAACTGTTCAAACAGCCTCATTTGTGCAATTGAAGGAATGCTTCTCATTGGTAGCAACCTGACAACAAATGATAAACAACCTAATCAGAACCCAACATGTACAACATTGTAAGTATAACACGATTAGAAGTCTGACAAAGGAGGGACTAAACATTTGTTCTGATAAACTATAAACAAACCTGTTGTTTAAAATATTGTTGTGCAAAATTCTTCACTTGTAGATTTGTTCTGGTTTGAATTAACTCTGCAATTTTTGACCAGCTTCTACCATATACCTCCTACAAGAAAACATCAATGACTAAGATTATCGTGTTAATTATGACTTAAAAATAAGGTAAACATATATAATTATATTTCATGTTGATCAATAAATAGTTATTTGAAATGTCTTTTTACTGTCTTGCTTGTGCAGCCTCATTTTAATGTTTTTTTTATGTCACTGAAACTGGAAACATCAAGCCTTAGCCCAACTTTCACAATTTTCATTGCAAAAGAGACAAAAAACTATGTACAATGATATCTGACACAAAAATAGATAGTGGACAAGTACAATAGGTTGCAAACCAGCAAAACCGAAATTAAGTGTTTACATATATCTTCCTGACATTTGAAAAAGGATGGATATTTAAGTCTCAATAATTGTCAGATTTTTTTATGTCTCAGGTACAAAGCAAATACAAAATGATTAATTATAGTCTGTGTCTTATCCTTTTTTCAAATTTCATTCTGAGGAAAACTTGACCCCTAAATATGACTATTGGTGTGTTAATCATGTTAATACTATGAGTATGATAAAATTGTATATCCTACCAATCCCTTATAAAACATGTTCTTTTCTTCTTCACTCCAAGGTTGCTTGTGAGTTGTCAAGTTTCTCATGTTACGCCTACGATTCTGACCATTCATATAATATTGTTCTTCCTGTAACATTTTTTCGATAGTGGCTTTAGACTTCTCGTCAATGTAACTATCCATACTCCATCCCTACAATAATGTGTGTTTTCATTTACAGTGTTAATACAGTTTTAATGCAGTTATTTACGATACACAGTAAATCATTGTATGATTTAAAATTCAGTTTTATTAGATAGGTTTTACTTTTTTTTTTTTTTTTAATTTCTACAGTAGAGATATCAAAAAAGATGGATAGTGTTTTTTAAAGTGGCCATAACATTTAAAACTATTAGAGTATTTCTATAAAAGCATGCAAATCAAACCATTGATCGACTACATGTATATTTGTTTGGATGTTTGCAAACAACAGGTAGGCAGAGTTTCAGTCTGTATACTATATCTGTGAATTTAATTGGATAAAAAACATTAAAAATCCCAATTTATATATAAACAAATAAACTCCGCCTACCTAATTGATCTTAATTGTTTGCAAACATAGTAACAAACATGTAAGCAAGTTAATCAAAAATTTGTTATGCATGCTTTTACAGAAAAGCTGTAATGATACAATGTATGTGCAATTACAAAATACATATAATAAGTCTCTTTACCTTTAGCTTTTGTATAATATTCAAATCATTTATCAGAATATGTATAAATTGTTAACTTTTTAAATATTATATGACTTGGATGTAGAGTTGTTTCATTGGCACTCATACCACATCTTTTTTTTTATAAATACATGTACTAACTAATTCATTGTTTAAGTGCGATCATTTGATAATATTTGTGCGAAGAAATATTACTTGAAACTTTACAAACTCTGTCTATGAATGTTTCAAAAAGTACCATTGTCAATGAATTACAACTTTCTTTTTTTAAATTATCCTTATCCTATCATGAAATGTTAAAACAACTGATGTTTTGTACTAAAAGGTTCATCTCAATTTATATATATATCTCGCTTTGGTTCAGAAATTCCCAGAACTGCAGAGATATATTTCAAGACAATACATATTTACTGTGATGTGTACTCCTATTCTTATGAAATAAAAACCTGAATCCAATTCATAAGGGTCGGCAGGGAGTTCAACAAATTTATCAAACAATTATATTTTATGTTTACATATGAATTTTACTTTCCTGAGTCTGTTGTTTTATTTTTATTTGAGTGTTTTAAGATGGAATATAACACTACAGGGAGATAACTCTGTAAAAACCAGCTGAATGTGTTAATCTACTTCTATCTATAGGCAATATTATTTAAGCTTCTCAGTGATCAAAATTAGTGTAAGTCAAACTGATACAATGTATATATCCAATGACATTTTTTTTGATGAAGTGTGTGATTCAAGTTTTAATTTTTTTTATTCTCTTGTCAATGGGTCCAAGTAAATATTTTGTCAAATTTCATGAAAATTAAACAATCCAAATCATTTTTGTCAAGGTGTTTGGTATCCCCTATTTTCACAATTTTAGCTATTGTGTCTGTTTTGTTTATGCATCGTTGTAAATATAATGAAATTTGGTGTGACTGTCATACAAGTGAGAGGTTTAGCGCTATAAAACTAGGTTCAATCTACCATTTTCTACATTCATTGACATTTGAAAATGCCTGTACCAAGTCAGGAATATGACAGTTGTCCAATTGTTTGATGTGTTTTATCATTTGATTTTGCCATTTGATTAGGAACTTTCTGTTTTGAGTTTTCCTCAGAGTTCAGTATTTTTGTGATTTTACTTTTTAAATACAACAACTTGTGCAGTCATATACTCTTTACCTGTTCAAGCATCCATGCTGGATTAGTGTACTCAGGTAGCAAATTAGCACTTTTGGATGGAAGTTCATTTGTATCGTAAACATCGTTTGCCCTGAAAATATACACCACAGATTACAGCAGAAATTCAACTATTTCATTTGTAAATATGTAGGACTCTAAAGTACGATGGGGACGCTAAAGTACGATGGTCACGCTAAAGTGTGATGGTCTACGCTAAAGTACGATTCCTCCATACACTAAAATGCTATGGTCCGCGAAAGTATAGACGAGAGAATTGTACTTGGATTATGATGTTAACAGTCGTTTATACAAACCAAAAATGTATATGCCGGAACATAGTATACGCATATAGGTATCGTAGATCCTGCTTCTATTGGCAGTGAACGGATGCAATGAAATTATTGTTTACAATTCAGTTTACATTGCGGTCCCCTTAAAAATATTTTCGATTTTATTAAAAAGTAAAGTCAGTAAAATAAAGGTTCATGTTTTTCAGCGTAAATTATACTAAAACATAGTTTGTACAGTGGAGGAAAATATAACATGTCTTTTTTATGGAAAAGGGAAAGCTTGACGAATATCAACTTTTTCTCGCATTTAAGAATAAAACACCTTCTACAAATAAATGTTACTTAATGTATTCCGACAATGTGGTCGGTCTTCTAAATAAATTTTAGAAACTATCACTTAAGCTTACCGATAAATCATAAAGCCTATTACATATGTAGCATTCTAGCTTTTGCAAATAGACCAGTTTTTTTTTTAAATCCATGTATTTTAATGTTTTAAACCGTCGACCTTATCATATTGGTCCATCGCACTTTAGCGTGATATACCATCGTACTTTAGCAAACAAACAACCATCGCACTTTAGCGTGAGACAACATCGTACTTTAGAGTAGACCATCGCACTTTAGCGTGACCATCGCACTTTAGAGTACCATTGCACTTTAGAGTCCTACAAATATATGCATTGTAACACATGCATAACAAAAGACATAAACAAAAGCTACTATCTGACAAAAAAAATAATATATGTCTGATTAAGGTTACATCATAAAAAAAGGGTTGGTATTACTTGATTTATTTCACTTGGCAGGGATAAACAAATAAGCTTATCATAGACCAGTCCATCTACAGACAGGTGTTTAGGATAAATTCATCAATGAAGTGTCCACTCATACATGTAGTCATATACATTGATTCTGTTAAAATATGTAACCCTATATGTGTGTTTACAATATAAATAATGAGACAAACCTGTTGATTTTGTTGTTAAATTAAGTATAAAATCATGTTAAAAATGTCACATTTAAACAATTGTAAATATATAATGTAACTATGACACTTACAAAAAAATGCATTTGTCGTTATTCTTCTATAATGTTCATATATACTTTTGATTTCTTTTATTTTAAATGAATTTTTTTTTAGGACAGGATAAAACTTTTTGTAGGATTTTTTTTAATTTTTATAAATTTGTAGATTTTAATCTATTTTATTTTTCCCATTTCACAAAATCAATTCTTTAGGCTATCTGTTTGGTGACTATGATCTGATGATAGGTGATAAGAAATCAGTAATTATGATTGTAATGGGAATCATCCTGATCACACAAATCTTCAAACAAGAGTGCACACGCTGAAATGTCTCGCCTTCTATACTAATCATTGATATTATGTTGATAGTCCTAAGTATAAAGCTAAGCTTTATTACAACTGTCACATAAACTTAACATTAACCAAGATAACTAAACAAAGACCAATGAACCTTGAAAAAGAGGTCCAGGTCAGATGAACCATGCCAGGCAGACAGGTACAGCTAACAATGCTTCTATACAACATATATAGTTGACACATTACTTATAGTTTAAGAAAAATAGACCAAAACACAACCAGGTGCTCCGCAGGGCGCAGCTTTATACGACCGCAGAGGTCGAACCCTGAACAGTTGGGGCAAGTATGGACAAAACATTCAAGCGTGATACAGCTCTGAATTTGGATTGTGATCAAATTTTTGACATTACATGGGTCTTTTTTACACAAAACAAATGTCAAGATTTTACAAATCAATTAAAGATTTCTTCTTCAAACTTTTTAAATCTAAAATTAAATAGTTGACACAGCATAGGTTTCTGACACAAAATGAATGTGGTCTAATGAACTTAAAAGTTTTTTTTTGCCTTTGAGCAATTCACTATGCTGTTGAATATTAATCCTCTCAAAAAAATGTTTGAAGAAATTTTCTTTTTATTTATGAAATCTGAAATGAGAAAAATTTAAACCCCCCCCCCCTTTTTTTTCACATTCCCGTTTCCCTTTTTCCAAAACTGATATCAATTCAAATTTCTAATGGAGTTTGCAACAATAACTACTCTTTTAAATACATCATAAAATATTAAAATGTAAAATAAAGTGCTTGTTATCACTGAATGGTAAAGATTGGTTGGTAGTAAAAGTGAATATACATTGTTTATTGTATAAAACAATAAAAAAAACTTCATCAGCAACATTTTATATTGGCAAATTTCAAATGAAGTTATTTACATAAAGTTATTGGCAAATAAAAATAGAAAATGACATCATAGTCATGTCTGGCAAATGTCCAACATACATTATCTAAAAACATTTTAGATAAGATAAGGAAAAAAAGCTTCATCAGCAACATTTTATATTGGCAAATTTCCAATGAAGTTATTTACATAAAGTTATTGGCAAATAAAAATAGAAAATGACATCATAGTCATGTCTGGCAAATTTCCAACATATATTATCAACTACTATTCTATACAAAGAAAGATAACTCCAATTGAAAATTAATTGCTATTGCACAATATTGTGCAATTAGATATTTCTTGCTATTGTGCAATACTGTGCAATTGAAAATTTCTTGCTATTGCACAATACTTGATATGGAATCCTGATTTGGACCAACTTGAAAACTGGGCCCATAATCAAAAATCAAAGTACATATTTAGATAAAGCATATCAAATAAGCCCAAGAATTTAATTTTTGTTAAAATCAAACTTAGTTTAATTTTGGACCCTTTGGACCTTAATGTAGACCAATTTGAAAACTGGACCAAAAATTAAGAATCTACATACACAGTTAGATTTGGCATATCAAAGAACCCATTTATTCAATTTTTGATGAAATCAAACAAAGTTTAATTTTGGACCCCCATTTGGACCAACTTGAAAACTAGGCCAATAATTAAAAATCTAAGTACATTTTTAAATTCAGCATATCAAAGAACCCAAAGGATTCAATTTTTGTTAAAATCAAACTAAGTTTAATTTTGGACCCTTTGGACCTTAATGTAGACCAATTTGAAAACGGGACCAAAAATTAAGAATCTACATACATAGTTAGATTCGGCATATCAAAGAACCCCAATTATTCAATTTTTGATGAAATCACACAAAGTTCAATTTTGGACCCTTTGGGCCCCTTATTCCTAAACTGTTAGGACCAAAACTCCCAAAATCAAACCCAACCTTCCTTTTATGGTCATAAACCTTGTGTTTAAATTTCATAGATTTCTATTTACTTATACTAAAGTTATGGTGCGAAAACCAAAAATAATGCTTATTTGGGCCCTTTTTTGGCCCTTAATTCCTAAACTGTTGGAAAAAAAACTCCCAAAATCAATCCCAACCTTCCTTTTGTGGTCATAAACCTTGTGTCAAAATTTCATAGATTTCTATTCACTTAAACTAAAGTTATAGTGCGAAAACCAAGAAAATGCTTATTTGGGCCCTTTTTGGCCCCTAATTCCTAATATGTTGGGACCAAAACTCCCAAAATCAATCCCAACCTTTCTTTTGTGGTCATAAACCTTGTGTTAAAATTTCATTGATTTCTATTCACTTTTACTAAAGTTAGAGTGCGAAAACTAAAAGTATTCGGACGACGACGACGACGACGCCAACGTGATAGCAATATACGACCAAAAAATTAAAATTTTTGCGGTCGTATAAAAACTTAACACAGTGCAATGAACCGTGAAAATGAGGTCACGGTTAAATAAAACCTGCTCAACTGACATAAAGATCATAAAATATTTCCATACACCAAATATAGATGACCTATGGCATATAGCATTAGATAAAAAGACCAAAACTCAAAAACTTAACTTTGACCACTGAACCATTAAAATGAGGTCAAGGTCACATGACATCTGCCCGCTAGACATGTACACTTAACAATCATTCCATACAACAAATATAGTAGACCTATTGCATATGGTATGAGAAAAACAGACCAAAACACCAAAAATTTAACTATAACCACTGAACCATGAAAATGAGGTCAAGGTCAGATGACACCTGCCAGTTTGACATGTACACCTTACAGTCCTTCCATACACCGAATATACTAGCCCTATTGCTTAAAGTATCTGAGATATGGACTTGACCACCAAAACTTAACCTTGTTCACTGATCCATGAAATGAGGTCGAGGTCAAGTGAAAACTGTCTGACAGACACGAGGACCTTGCAAGGTACGCACATATCAAATATAGTTATCCTATTACTTATAATAAGAGAGAATTCAACATTACAAAAAATTTGAACTTTTTTTCCAAGTGGTCACTGAACCATGAAAATGAGGTCAAGGACATTGGACATGTGACTGACGGAAACTTCGTAACATGAAGCATCTATATACAAAGTATGAAGCATCCAGGTCTTCCACCTTCTAAAATATAAAGCTTTAAAGAAGTGAGCTAACGCCGCCGCCCCCGCCGGATCACTATCCCTATGTCGAGCTTTCTGCAACAAAAGTTGCAGGCTCGACAATAAACAGTAGGAGTCCTTATGCAAATTTAAACTGTAAGCCCTGCCAATTGAAGAAAAACATTGTTAATACATCAGTATTTCTATCTTATTTTTCAATTCAATTTTACTGTTGCGTCTTGATTTCGAGTCCTGTGATCCATCTTGCCATGGTACAAGTTGTTTATGGGTCAAGTTAACCCATATTTTTTATGATTGAATTATTTCCCTTGATTATTATTTTTTTTTTATAGGGGAAGGGGGGGGACAAGAAAGAGTTTATATCATCCCATCAGTCAGTTGCAAGTTTCATTAAACCAGCTGCCATATTTATGATTTTGAACATTCCCACATTGAGCAAATTTGATTTAATTTATTGGCAATCCTATATTTGCTTTTGACATCAAGTTCAGTTATTATTTTTTTTAAATAAATTTGTGACGGATACAAAATGACAGAATCGGTTCTCAAATTAGGGCCAGTTGGGTAATTGTTAACAAACATGTACTTTATTGGTCTTCCAAGTTTGAAACTATAACGTTCATATATAAATTTTTAATAAAGTACATGTGAGTTAGTTTACCAGAGTGAAAATTGTACACGCAAGAATTTAATATTTACTTTTATTATAGTCTGCTTACATGATTTATTAAATTTAAAAGATTGTAAATATTCTTTTAGAGATTTACTGGATATACCACATGTAAAAAACTACACAGTTTGGTAAGAAAAGTTTTAAATTTGCAATTACTACTCTGTCGAACAGCCTATCTGACCATTTTAGGACTAAAATTTTTTTTTCTTAATTTAAGAGCCTTATACAGTCTTGGAATGGTTCAAATTGTTGTTGTTCTGCATGTAGATAAGCTTTTTCATATTTTAAAAGTTGCTTTAACATGTTAGTATGCCTTAAATGTTTGCATACAGTGTGCTATATTTTTATTTGTGCTTAATTTTCAGTTGTACCTAAATTTTAGTTGTGCTTCAGCTTTGGCTTGTTTAGATATGTATTTTATTAGTGCTTTGCATGTACAGTTAACTCTCGTTGTCTCGAACTCGGTTGACTCGAAATTTCGGATGAGTTGAAGTTTTCACGTGGTCCCGAACTTTATTCCATACAAAAGTATGTAATTTGACTCCTGATGAGTCGAAATTGGATGAGTCGAAATTTCGGTTGAGTCGAACTAAATTTACGGTCCCAAGGTAAACAAAGCATTCAAAATTCATTTTTTTATCTCGAACTAATACATATGTGTCAAAACATGACCTCCGGGATTTAAATGGATTGAAGAGTTAATCTGACAATACACATGTAATTAAATTTCCGGTCACTGACCACTGTATTGATTTATGACATGCTATTTCCATGAGTGTTTACCTAAGATTATCTTTTATAGAATTTTGATAAATAATTAGTGATACATTGTTAATGTTCATGAAAAAGTATTTAAAATGTTTACAAAACAATTAATTTGTGATTTACACTAATGAGCTTGGGTGTGTATAAAGTGAGGATTATGGCTTCCGTTGATGATCACCTAAAAACTACTCAAACGGCGTCTTTAATCTTGTTATATTTTCTTTTGAAAAAAAAGAGTGAGATAAAACAAAATGAATAGAAATCAAAATTTTCTTAAATCTCTTGTATCCGAGAATTAACAATTTTGTCAGCTATTACCGACCTGAATAACGAAACTATCGATTGGAAATTACTCTCTTGGAAAAGCCATAGGATTTTTTTTAATTGAAACAATTGAATAAGTACATATAATGTCATTATAATAATAAAAGACTGTGACATACAAATACATCGATCTGATACTAGAATATCGATCCCCTTGCCATATTCACCCGGATTTATTTTAGCTTTACCAAGCTAAGCAAGAGTTGTGTCCCTTAGATTGTCGAACTTCCGGTGTTCGTTTGAGTCGAACTACGTGTATCTCGAAATATTTCTCTGGTCCGGCTGACTTCGACATAACGAGAGTCGACTGTATTTCAATATGCCTGTGCTGTTATATATCTTGTCTGCATGTTGAATTTATGTTAATTTATATACGGTAAAAAGCTCTTCAGAGCTTATGTTTGTATTGTTACATGTGAACCGAATCAAAATCAAATTTCATATTCGTATAGAGACAATCCAGTGTCAACAGTGACACCTACAGAATACCAAAAACTGGGCTTGGAGGTAATCCAAATAATTATGATGTCTCGAAAGGCTATTATATTTTTTTTCTTTGATGCCTTAAAGTCCCTGTAAGGGGTCAAAGCAATAAATTATTAAAGACTTTCAAAATGTCATAAAGGATTGTTCGCCCTGATTACATGTTCGCCCTAGGTTTGATCGCACTGAGTTTGTTCGCCCTGGTAATCCGTTCGCCCTGGGTTCGTTCACCCTATTTTCATTTATGATACCATGCTATGTACATGTATATGTTATTTATTATATATTTTATATTTAAAATTTATAATGAAAGAAATATATATTTATATATATTAAAATTTATGTATATCTATTAAAAGTTAAATACAGAATATTAATTAAATAAAATTCGTGGCTGCATTGTAACACTTTATTTTATAATTAAGTTTAATTACTGTTGATTGAATTTTGATAGGCTGATTAGGTATAATTTGAATTCTTTGATATCACTGATTGGTATATGAATTGTCTTTGATGGATTAATAATGAAAATAACATTTTTCTCAAATAAAATAGTCAGCTTGGATGGGTAAAAACACTGATGTACAAATTGTTAGGCATGAAAGGGAAATTATATCGCAGCTTGGCTTCTTTGATCTCAAGTGTATTTTGACAAATTTGTTATGGAAGTGGATTTATCATTATGGAACCGGTGCATTATTCCATAAACTATGGAAGTGTACATGCGTAGCTGTAGACAACATAATACATCGTAAATATTCGCCGAAATTGGAGACTGACTTCAACATATTCAATTAAATACACACAACACAACACTATAATAAAAATTATAAATCAGGGCGAACATACCCGGGGCGAACATGTATCAGTGCGAATGGTCTCAGGGCGAAATGGAACTAGGGCGAACAGTAACTAGGGCCAACCGAATTCAGGGCGGACGGACCCGGATTCTAATTATTTGGACTAGCTTAGAGAATGCTGATTCTTTTAGGCCAGAGAGTTCAACCTACAGGATTGATTTAGCAACTCGTCTATTAATATATCTGTTTACTGCGAAAAGTCAACTGCCAAAATATGCTGCCATTGAAAAAATGCACTTTTCAATATCTTTTACTTAATTTAGATTATGCTATTTTCTAAAAAGTACAGACTATACACATCTTTTTTTTCGCAAGAAGATGTCAGTTTTGTCAGTTGTCAGTTATGTTATGTAAATTAAAAAAAAATATGATTTGAGCAATTATTTGAAAAATTTATAGGACAATGCTTTATGTGTTTTTATATTGAGAAAACGATGCTAACTCTAGTTTAAATTCAAAATCTCCTTCGATGTCGATTTCTCCGTCTTCTGCCATTATTATTTTGATGATTTGTTTCGAATAAAGATAATATATGAATAAAACTATAGTTAAAAATAATTATACACTTTTATGATAATAATTTTGAATATACATTATTATAGTAACTCTCCTTTTAATAATAAACTATTTCGTACGAAACTTCGGCTACAAAAAGATTGCCGATTAAATAAACCAAAACAACAACACGTGCGTGCTATGTAAACTCAACTATACAGTAAGTATTGGATATTTACTGTTAAAATTATAGTTACAAACAACGAGATATTGACTTAAATCAAGATTTTGAGAGATACTCACGAACTCATCTGCTTTAATCACGACGAATGTATAAAGTATACTCAGAAAAGGGGGCAGTCGTGCCACAGGCACTTGTTTTCTATCCATGGGAAGATCTACTATCCCTATATATTACGATCCCGTAATATATAGGGATAGTAGATCTTCCCATGGATAGAAAACAAGTGCCTGTGAGTCGTGCAGCTGTATCTCGACTTGATTCTTGTCAGTGTTGAGATATTCAGGTCTCAAGGGACCAAAACCTCTAGCTATGAACTCAATATTTTTTTTGACCAGTTTGAAATCATGCGATGCACAGATTTTTTTGTGGACCAAAGGCAAAGTAAGATGTAAAGAAATCAGAAACATGGAGCTTTAAAATGACATCCTTTAGTCACTAAAGCCTTTACTATTGGTTGCATATAAACAAAAAAGATGCAGATACAAATTACAATCATATCAATAATGGTTAATACCCAACAATCCTAGTCAAAATAGTTATGACGTCTTCAAAGGCTATTATACTTTTTGCTTTGACGCCTTTCAAAGTAACATCGGCCGCTGGAAGGTGTCAAAACAAAAAAAAACATAATTATTTGGACTACCAGTAGGGGGTCCCAGAATATAAGAATCCAGGAATTTCAGGTATACATCATTTTAGGAGATTCTCAACTCAATTTTAAATAATTATTTCTGTGATAAACAAATTTACAAAATTATTACAAGTTGTCAAAACTACCCAATCATGCAGGATGGTAATAATGCCCTTAACGTCAGACATCAAACAGTCATTTCGGCTACCGTTATTGTCAAATTGGTTAAAATTTTACAGTGACAGTCTTCACGCTGAACAGCAGCCCATACAGCCCAGGCTTGTTAAAATTGCTCTCGGGCCTGTAAAAATCATATCTACAGGCCAACAGAATTTAACTAAATAATTTCAAAAGTTGAGCTTCGGGCCTGTAGATTTTACAGTTCATCGTGAAGACTGCAGTGATTTGTCAAAATCAGTCGATGTTTTTATCATTTAAAAGAAAGTGTACATTTTATCGTCCTACACCAAAGATTTTAAACTACTGCATGATTTGATAAATCATTTTACTTTTTCAAAGGATTGACAAACAGCACACATTCCAGATATCACAAATTATGGTGCCATTAAACCAGTTTTCATGCTCTAAAACCTCTCTTTTTGCAACATACATTGTAAAATCTTAAACACAATACAATAAAACCTGCACATTTATCAGGAAGGTGACTACATTGTGTTTTGACAAAATTTTGACAAAAAAAAGCTGCTTAAAAATGTATTCCCTACAGTAAGTCTATTTAAGGAAGCTGTATGTATTTAGACTTTTATGTGTTGTAATATTTCTAGCCTTGAAGATGACATCTTTAGCAAAGCAATTAGAAAGGCTTGCTGTACCACATACACAGACTGTGTTTGGTGAAGATAAAAGAAAGAAATCATTGTTATTTGATCCAAAAGAAGCTGCTGGGCTAGACAAAGAAACGTTTTTTGGTCTAGGTATATATATATGCATTGCCTTTTAACATCTATTAGGAATAAGGGAAAGTGCATGTTTTCCATTATTCTTTGGTAAGAAGTGTTATGAAAATATAGATTTATGAATATTTTTATAAAATGATAAGAAAAATCCATTTGGGTAATTGCATGAGGGTAAAGATAAAAATAATGAAACTAGTGATAGTGAATTTATTAGATATAAGATGTGGTATGAGTGCCAATGAGACAGCTCTCCATCAACATGATCAAAGTCACAATTTGTCTGTAACCAATTATGATTATATCAAAGATGTCACTTTTACAAAAACATTATCATAGGTTCAGACTGGCAATTAATTTTATTTGGAGTAACAGTAAGCATCTTTAGTAGAACAGATACACTATTCAGATAAGATTGAGAAGACAAAACCTCAGAAAATAACCAAGATAAACTGAAGGAACTGCACCAGAGTAACAATCCTTGCCTATAATTCATATTTGATCAAGACTTACCAAGATTTTACAGATCTATTTTAAAAAAACGTTTCCAATAGTTTATACCAAATGACAAAATAAAATATTTGAATCCAAATTTTGGGTGGTAAGAGCTGGTTCTTTAGGACAAATTCTGATAGAACTACATGTAACTATACAATTGGAAATATAACCAGATAACATTAACTCTGCTACATATTCTTATAATTGTTCAAAATCAGGAACCTCATTAATGAAGGTCTCAAGTAAATTGTTATTTGTAGAATTTGATTTTAACAACAGATCTTTGAAAGTTTCCGTTTGATTTAGACACATCTGCTTTTAGCTTAGAATAAATTGGAGCTTGACATATTATTGTGTTTACACCTCTCTATTCAGTCTATTGCGGAAGATGAAATTTTGCCCTCTAGATGTCTTGGTTATATTTATACTGGGTCCCTGTCTAATTGATGTTCACCCCACATCTGTTTATTTATTCATCTATATCAGGTAAAATTATTTATTTATAGGAACTAATGGACTTGAAGAATTAGAAACTATTGATGAGAGTTTTGAAGAATTTGAGGAAAATCTGTTCGCCAACTCCGCGTTAAGTTTTGAAAGAAGTGTACAGACTAAGGAAGTCAATGACAAGCTTGACGAAACAATCGATAGATTTCTGTATCGTTTATCTCCATACTGTCTTCTCAAGCCAGCACATAAAGCATTAGAATGGCTAATATACAGGTATTATTTCTTAATTAATAATGGATTTAAACTTTTTTTAAATTCAGAATTAAAGAAAAACACAAATATTTGATACATTTTCCATTTAGTGTGTTTGAAAAACATTGTTTAGAAAAGTTAGCTACATTACATTACATCATTTTCATTTAATCTTAATCAGTATGAATATTTTAAAAGTTGTCAAAACTGTTTAGTGTGGCATCCATTTTCTGAACTAGTACACATTAATGTTAAGGGTCCAGCTGAAGCCCACTTCCTAGTGCAGACTTGGTGGCCTTGGGCTTGGGCTATTTCTTTGCTTGTTGGCCCGTTTGTTGTCTGAAGCATATTCCCTGCTTCCATTCTCTATTCTATAACATAACTTTTTGTTGTTCCTGCAAACAGAAACCATATACAATGTAAATAGTTTGATGTTGTTTCTCTTTTTATTGTAATCAGGTACCATATTCACCAGTACAATGTAGACAGTTTGATGTTATGTATGTTACCGTACAGCGAGAGTAAAATATTTGTACGTGTGGTTCAACTTCTCAAACTGAATTCAAAGCTTGCTACCAAATGGGATTGGCTGGAAGAGATTCAGGTAGGATTTTGATTAAATGTAAATTCATTATAATGTTAGTGGGAGATATCAATACATAAACATACTAGAATGGCTTTTCGTTTACCATTTTACAAATTTCTAAATTCTTGGAAGAAAACATTGTATGAGTTTGTTTCATCTCTTTATGATAAAGTAGCAGGTGAACAGTAATTTGACGCTTGTTATTTTGACCGTCAATACTTTCCTGTTGCCTTTACAATGTCATTATGCCAACAGAACTCAAAAGAGACGAACACAAGTATGATATGTAACAAAAATATACTCCAAAAAATAAGGGGAGGTAATAGAACTTGAACATAGATTTAGGATTTAGGAGTATCATTTGAAGAAAACTTGCAGTTCTTTTAGTTTTTATCTCTTGTATGGCTCATATCTTAACAGAATTAAATTTTAACATATGTGATCAATGTCTTGGACAAATGCAACTCTATAACTGTTTAGAAAAATGACATAATTACACTACATCTTTCCATTATAGATATAACTATTATTTTCTTTCCACAGAAAAGTGGAGTACATTTATCAAGGTCAGCATTAGTTAACCATTGTAGAACTGATCCAGGATTTATGGCTTTGATTTGTGACACAGTGATCAAAGTTATCAAGGTATAATGACAAACAATGACATTGTATTATAAAAGTAATGAAATGTCCTTGCAGTAACTTTATTGTAATCAAAATAGAAAAAAGTTTGACATTTTAAGTGAGAGGAATATTTTGATAAGACAAACAACATTTAGCCTAAAAAAAACAAAAGACATTCAGGTTAACATTTAATTTTAAACAATGTAGATGGTTTTTGTGGTGTTGGGTTGCACCTCCTTCAGGTATAAAACCACTAATTCATAGCCCCATTGCTTTTTAAGTTAAATT
Source organism: Mytilus edulis (assembly GCA_019925275.1). Lineage (NCBI taxonomy): Eukaryota > Metazoa > Mollusca > Bivalvia > Mytilida > Mytilidae > Mytilus > Mytilus edulis. The sequence goes on from CM034349.1 coordinate 128,754,454, forward strand.
TTGCAATTTTATACATTTATGGCTACTTTGTCTTAAGTTCAAATAAAGTGGCAGTTTTTTCATGTCAAAACTGTACCTTGTCCTGACTTGTGCTGAAAAAATCGACATACCTTTAATTGCATATCTATTGAATTATTTATCTTACTTCTTCTTTTCCCTTTGAACCTTATGTTTTCCTTATTTTACGATATGAAAGGTTGGTCAATCAACCACTTAACTTATTTATTTATTTTAAAAGTAGATTGCTATATTAAATACAGGGTAACCAATATTTTGCTTTATAGACCACACACACTGGTCTATATAAGCTTGATTTCTCATTGTTTTGTCTGTGGAGGATACATGTAGTTATCTTATTGGCAGTCACCACATTTTCCTGGTTATATTATCTGATTTTTTTTGGCACAATAGAGATGCAATTTATATTTTGTTTAAGTTCGTTATATTTTTTGAAAGTTAAATTTATTTAATAAACCATTCAATTATGGATGAAATATAAAACAAATTGTATATCAGCCATAACTTAAAGACCTTAAATATTTATTATGTAGGCACAGGAGTCAGTAGATGAAACAATGCCACAATTAAGGACATGGTTTGCCTTTTACATGACCACAGCTATAGGTGTGATGGAAACAGGTGGCATTAAGGAAGAATTTATTGCCATGATATTACCACACATCAGTCAAGGGTTAAAATCTAGTATACCGAACTACAAAGCAGCTACATATATGATTATAGCAGAATTGTTTCACAAGGTCACCTTGAAGGATAAACTTCTGACTACACTGCTGAATACAATCTGTAAGGTAAGATGGCCGACCTGTTTCACAAGGTCACCTTGTAGGATACACTTCTGACTACACTGCTGAATATAATCTGAAAAGTAAGATGGTAGACCTGTTTCACAAGGTCACCTTGAAGGATAAATTTCTGACTACACTGTTGAATACAATCTGAAAGGTAAGATGGTAGACCTGTTTCACACAGTCACCTTGAAGGATAAATTTCTGACTTCACTGCTGAATACAAGCTGAAAGGTAAGATGGTGACCTGTTTCACAAGATCACCTTGTAGGATATACTTCTGACTACACTGCTGAATACATACTGTAAGGTAAAATGGCCGACCTGTTTCACAAGGTCACCTTGTAGGATATACTTCTGACTACACTGCTGAATACAATCTGAAAAGTAAGATATTAGACCTGTTTCACAAGGTCACCTTGTAGGATGCCCCTCTGACTACACTGTTGAATACAATCTGTAAGGTAAAATGGTAGAATTGATTCACAAGGTCATCTTGAAGGATACCCCTCTGACTACACTGCTGAATACAATCTGTAAGGTAAGATGGCCGACCTGTTTCACAAGGTCACCTTGTAGGATACTCTTCTGACTTCACTGCTGAATACAATCTGAAAAGTAAGATGGTAGACCTGTTTCACAAGGTCACCTTGTAGGATACCCCTTTGACTACACTGTTGAATACAATCTGTAAGGTAAGATGGCCGACCTGTTTCACAAGATCACCTTGTAGGATACCCCTCTGACTACACTGCTGAATACGATCTGTAAGGTAAGATGGCTGACCTGTTTCACAAAGTCACCTCGTAGGATACTCTTCTGACTTCACTGTTGAAAACAATCTGAAAAGTAAGATGGTAGACCTGTTTCACAAGGTCACCTTGTAGGATACACTTCTGACTACACTGCTGAATACAATCTGTAAGGTAAGATGGTAGACCTGTTTCACAAGGTCACCTTGAAGTTGTAGGATACACTTCTGACTACACTGTTGAATACAATCTGTAAGGTAAAATGGCCGACCTGTTTCACAAGGTCACCTTGTAGGATACACTTCTGACTACACTGCTGAATACAATCTGTAAGGTAAGATGGTTGACCTGTTTCACAAGGTCACCTTGAAGTTGTAGGATACACTTCTGACTACACTGTTGAATACAATCTGTAAGGTAAAATGGTAGAATTGTTTCAAAAGGTCACCTTGTAGGATACACTTATGACTACACTGCTGAATACAACCTGAAAGATAAAATGGTAGAATTGTTTCACAATGTTGACAACCTTGTAGGATACTGCTTAATACAATCTACAAGGTAAGATGGTAGAACTTTTTCTTAATTTATACTTTCATTTTTGAAAAAAAACAATCACAGTAGCCTCTCTTCTCAAGTTGATATTAGTGCATGTTCAAATATACTTGAGGCATGTAAGAATCTTGAATTCTAAAATAAATATATGAACCATAAAAAACATAATCAATGACACATGTGTCATTAAACTGATTGCAAGTTAATGTTCCCTTTGCACTTAACCTATAAAACATTTAACAGAATAAAGATATAGGATTCATGCAAATTTATAAAGAATAAACTAGTAGGTATTAAAAGATCTGTATTTTTACATTTTCTTTTTATAGTTTTGTCCCGATAGTTAAGTGAGGAAAAAATTAAAACCAACAAATAAAGAGTTTACATATAATACAATAGAGAACATGTTTTGTCTGAGGTTTCACTCCTAATTAGTACTATTTTTGTACACAAAATACCTGGAGTAGGAAATTAGCAATACTTTTGATTAATTTGAAATTTATTTCACAGTACATTTCACCACGATTGTTGACAGAAGCTTTGTCATGTATGCTGTTGATGTTCCAGTCACAGAATATAACAGGATTGTCAAAAAGGTTAGTACATATCTATTGTTATGTATCACATGTCAGATGTATTTATTGTGTTATGTTTGAATAAGCTTTACATAGATTGATTCTGAAAAAAGAAATATATGTGGATGGCATACCTTATGGTGTTAATTTTCGTTATTCACTGCATATTTTTGTTATTTCAAATTATTGCAGTGATATTAATTATATAATAAATGCAGGACTTATTTCACTCTTTTATAGGTATACTTGCACAGTACCTATCAGAAAAAGGAGGGTACTTATGGAACGTCTGATTTCATTTTTATGCCCCATTTAATATAGGCATTATGTTTTCTGGTCTGTGCGTCTGTTCTTCCTTTCATCCGTCCGTCCGTCTGTTTTTTTGTCCGTTCATCCGCCCATCTGTCCCCCTTTAGTTTAAAGTTTTTGGTCAAGGTAGTTTTTGATGAAGTTGAAATCTTATCAACTTGAAACTTAGTACACATGTTCCTTATTATATGATCTTTCTAATTTTAATGCCAAATTAGAGTTTTGACCCCAATTTCACAGTCCATTAAACATATAGAAAATGATAGTGCGATTGGGGCATCCATGTACTATGTACACATTCATTTTTTTTTTTTTTTTGTAAACCGATTTTAAATGCATCATACTATTGCCTATCTAAATAATGTATTGATTGACAGGGCTTTTAAGAGGCTGTGTAGTCAACCTGCGCTGGTAGAAACACTGGTACCTTTATGTAACCAGTACAAGTCAGACAAGTTCATACTGGCTTTATTAGAAAGACTGATTCCTGCTGCCATTAAACCAACAAACTGCATGACGAGTGGCAGTGACAGTAATGAGTCAGACATAGAAGGAGGGGGCAGTACTGAATTAAATGTGGTGCTACACAGAATTCTATCTGATGTGACTTTGGAGGAAGGTCAAGATGAAGTGGTTATAAGGTAATTGATAAAAACTACTAACAGAGTTGAATTCGAAATATCAGGACTTTGGAGAAATTTATACATACAGAACATGACAATAGAGGAGGTCATAATGAGTTGATCATAAAAAAAAACATAAAATAGCCTCAATATTTGGACTGATCCATAGCAGTCCTTTTTCATTTAAAAACAAGACAAGGAAAGGTATCCTGACTCTAGAAGAAATTTCATTACATTATATCAGATAATCAGTATTTTAAATGACTTTACCCTAAGAAGGTTTCCGGTTGCAGAATATTAGTTGTAAATATTGTGTGTAGTGACATTTTAAAAGATATGTTTATAAAAAAAGATTTTATTTGATAATTTTGATAATTGTGCTATGTTCTGACATAATGTAATTTTATTTTAGGAATATTTTGGATAAATTAATGAAATATAGCGGAAAGTTTGAGCGTGAAGAAGCTGTGAAGGATTTCTGTAACAAATTCACTGTTACCATGAGGATGCTGGAATCCAAGTAAGATTTACATAAACATTGATTTCTAACATTTCACAGTTCAATTTCATCAGATGATCTTTTTAAAGCATCATTTATAGCTCTTGGAAATTATATTGAGAATCTTTGTTAGTATAATATGAAGCAGTCATAGAAATCTTCAAGATTTACACCATAATAAGGCAGTTATTTATTGGAATTGCTCCATTAGACTGATTTTTTTTACCCTAAATAATATGGGAAAAAAATTTGAAGCCCAAAAGAGGTATTGGCATACACATAATATGAAATATAAATACAATTACACAAAGATGAATATGTAAATAGTTTTTTTTAAAACAAAACAAAGACTCAATTTATATCAGATAATAAAGCACATCAGAATTCTATGAATGGCATATAATGCATGTGTTTTGGTCAAGGAATTATTTTCTTCTCCCTCCATGGCAGATAAGAATGATGTTTTCAATTTGTAATAAAAATTTCAATTCCATATTCTCCTTGAAGAAAAAGATTTCTAATTTAGAAAGAATGTCATGTATTTCTGTGCATCATGTGAATGTTTACCAATAATGTTGATGATTATTTAGGTACCCCAAGGCAGTTGACAGAAGTATGGAAGACATTCTAGAGAATGCTGAATCTGACAAGACAAGGGAGTTAATGGAACAATTTATGAATCAGATGGTATTCTCTGTTCAACACCATCTTGTACCAGAATCAAGTGCCAGTCTGACCTTGTCACTTAACCATCGTCTACCAACAGTCAGACAGAAAGCTACTCAGTATTTATTGAAAAATCTAGAGGAGGTAAACATTGTCACTTAAAGTAAACTAACCATTTCAATTTGAATGACATTAGGTTTTATAAATCTAAGTAATGCTGATGGGGAGTCCATTGGTTCATCAGTTTGTTCATTCATCCATTCATGCATACCTACATAAAATTGAGAATGGAAATAGGGAATGTGTCCCATGTTAAAGTGGTAGTTGATTACATATATGATGTGTTTGTTTCCTTGAAATTTACCGATTCAGGTTTATAAGGATACTTTTCATACTGTAAATTCAGAAATTAATGCAATGTTTTCATTATTGGAAAAACTGTGACAGAGTTATAATGGCAATAATCTAAACTCGCATTTTGAACTTTTTTTATAAGAATTAAACATGACTTTTCTCAATATCGCAAATTAAACTTGCATTTTAGTCTTAAATTACGAAATTGCAATAATAAATGCACGCAATGATTTCTGAATTTTCAGTATCATTTTATCATAGACATACCTCCATTTGATTTTATTAACGTTGTTTCTAGGTCTGATTATGAATATAAATGAGACTTTAAATCTGAACAATGAATTCTGCTTATTTCAGGCACCAGATGATGACTTTGTTAATGATGTCTTATTGAACCGCCTTAGAGATGATGATAAAGATGTTGTCAAAGCGGCTTTAGAATCAGGATCAGTACGTATTCTAGAAGTTTTATCAAAATATCTTCAAGAGCTCAAAAGTATGAAGTGGTCTCTATTGAAAATAAAATTGTGTGGTACGCTTGTCAATGAGAACCATCTTCCAAAATGCAAAAGTCGAGAATTTACATTGGCAAGTCACTGTGCAATGTTTAAAATAAGACAAAGACCCACTCTAGAACACAGGTTTCAGAGTTCCCTGTGTATTCTTGATCAGGCTGTATCAGGAGTAAGACTTGTTAGGAAAAAAATACTTTAAATTCAAAAATTGTATGCAATATTCATAATTATGCTTAAATTGTTGCTGGATGAACAACACAATGATTAAAACTTCATTTTTTATTTTTTTATATCTAGTCAAATTCTACTATAAACATTTAAGAGAACCACATTAACTTTAAAAGTATTGGTATATTTTTTTGGAAGATTTCATTGATAAATGCATTTTTTAAATTACTATATTCTTAGGTTTAATTTACATAAGACATCAAAACATAAGAAACTAAAACATAAATACATTGTGAATGAAATTACAGTTTATAATTAGAGATTTATTTTCTTTAGAAAATCTGGGATTTGGTGACAGAGAAAGATGAATTGATGAAAGTATTAAAACTGTTGTTAGAAAAGGTGGATACAGATTCACAATGGTAAGATTAAGATATTAAAGTTATTTTCCTAATGCATGTAGGTTACAGGTTTGGTTGGCTTGCTTCCCTTGTTTGTTTAAATGTTTGCTCAAGCATCCAATAACATTAGACAAACTGAAACCTCACCTATCTATTAATTGCAATTGTAAAACTTAACTAAGATGCTTGAGAAAACAGTTCTTCAAACTAACCAAGCAAGCCAACCAAACCTTTAAACTACCTGCATTAGGAAAATAGCTCTAAAACACGCTTCTGTTCAGTATTTGTTGTAAGAAATAATCAAAAAATATAATCTTCAAAGATTGTAACTGTTATAGCAGAAAATGTTAATAATAAGATTAGAAAATTTAAAAAAATTGGACTCATCACAATAATGATATTTTACTATCAATATGAATATAAGAAGACCTGAGGTATAAGTCAAGAGAGAAAGCAATCCAACAAAATTTCACAACATAATTCCCGAAAATGATATTTGTTAAGGAGCAAATTTAATCCTTGGAATACAATTATAATAGATTAAAAAGTGATATAAAATTGCATCCTTCATAAATTCATAAATATATATTTAATAGAACTTTCATCACCATTTCTAAATGCAAGTATATTAAATAGATTTATTCCCTAAAAAACTATGTACATTAATATCTTTTAAATAAGTTCAGTCAGAATAATTGACATATATTTGATTTTTTTTTATTTCCAGGAAAGATATGATGTTGCCAGTACTAGAAGTTCTATGTAGCTGTGAAGATGATAATGATGATGATCAAATACTACTTATGTTATTTCCATTTTTCCTGATAACTGATTTGAAAGGATATGAACATGTGGCATTCATCCTCAATTCACATTTGGCTAAGAGACATACACTTTTAAAACATGTTAGTAAAAGTAAGTGAGACAATTGCTATAGTGGTGCATAATAGCTGGATAAAAGATTTTTTTTGCAGAGAATATACATGGACCTGTCACTCAACAAGACCACACATATTGGACTAAATTTAAGAGGATAATATACCACTATAATTTATGGGATAAATGGAAATATTTACAGCACACATACAGACTTATCTTTACTGTTTACATAATTTAGATCTTTTAGGCATTCTCTGTTTGAAAGACTTCATTTACTATAATGTTTACTTTGATATATACTCTGTAGGATGAACACCTGATTATGATTTGAAAACCTTTTGTGAAATACTGGTTTTACAGTTTTATATTATCCTATATTGTGGTTCAAAATTATAAACAAGCGTAATCAGGTATCAGAAATGCATATTTAATACCTTAATTGTATTTCAATTTTTGATCAAATCCAATTTTTACATAGGTATTCAGAAAACATCTGGATCACCTATCAAATCACCAAAATCTCCAAAATCTCCCAGAAAAAAGAAGTTGGAATATAAAGGAGATGATAATCTTGCAGAGAATATGATTGACAGTTTTGGACATGGATTGATGGCTTGTACTGAGCAGCAGAGAGACAATATGGTTTGTGATATACCTAATATATATATTACAGGTTTAAAGATTTGATTCTTTGATCTTATGTCCCTTGATCTTTCAACTTATAGGAAATATTTGTATATGCAGATTATCAATGCTTTGTACACTCATGTATTATACCCCCTCCACACCTCATGGAATGGTCAGCATATTACAATCAACCATCTGTCCAAAACATTTGTTACCTTCTGGTTAAAAGAATGATGACTCTTTGGTCAGGTTGTTGTTTCTTTGACACATTCCCCATTTCCATTCTCTATTTTTATTATTTTATATTTTGTGTAAAATTACAATGTTCAATTAAACGATGCAAGACATTGTCAGAGATGCTGCCAGTCATTATCTTGTTATCAATTATCATTGTGGATTTTAACTGATATATTTAAAACAAAATGCTAAAATCTTGAGGTGCGGCAGACTGCCATTGAATTATTTGAATGCATAGGCAGGTACATAAAACCCCAGCAAAGTAACAAACTGAATAATTCAGTATACAGTATGATGATTATGTTGACACTCATCTTACATAAAAATAGTTTTTCTCCGTTCTATTTGTTGATTTTAAGTATGTCATGAGAGTTTTCTCCTCAACATTTGTCACTCATACTGTCATTCTTTACTTTGTTTAACTCTAAATTTATAATTGGCTTGTGAATTTACAAAATAATTGAACTTGAAAAATCATGATGGATTCTATGTTTTTATTTCAGATTATTGAATGGATAAGTGCAGACTTAGATGGCAGAGGGCAGTGTTTCATACTTCTGATACTAGACAAGTTATTATCGTTGGTGAAAACCCAGAAGGAAAAGGCCTTTATCTGTCTACAGATAATACACATGATAAAGAAACTAGAGGTAGGTTTAAATGTCTTTTTATAAGGTTTTAGGTTTCCCCTTCATACTGGAGACTGGTTAAATTGTCAAATCAAGTGGTCCTCAGAAAAGATGTTTATATGAAAATATTTGATGTAACGATTCATGGGCCCTCTGAATTCTGAAATCAAACAAATTCTTGGAACAATTTGATTATGTTGACATTTTCAAAACAGATTTAGATATTTTCAAAGGTCACAATAAGCTGTGATAACTTAATTCATTATTTAGTGCAAATCACTGAACTCTACAAATAAATAAATAAAAAGAGGAACAGCCTGTATAGTGGTAACATGAGTGGTCAATGAGCCAGCTTATCCAATGTCAACAGCATTTGCTATTTTGTTTAACTATGTAAAAGTATGTTGATATCAACAAGTTGTACATGTAATACTACTTGGAAAAGTAAGATTTTTTTATGTTACAGATTAAGGGAGATGGAGAAATAACTACAATCAGCAAAGCAATAGACACCACTTGTAATCAGATATTTAAAGAAAAGACAATTAGTTTCACACTTGTCCTGTCTATCTTAAACAGGATGATGGCAGCCATTACCTTACCTAAAAAGCTCAAGGATGGTAAATACAATTTGGTTTTAAATGTGACAGAGTTCCTTATAGACACCAATTTTCATTGTTTGAGATTTTTAAAATTTTTTGTTTGTTTTTTAGAATCATAAATTTTGATTATAGAATGAGGAGAATCATAAATTTTGATTATAGAATGAGGAAATTTCCTCATTCTATAATCAAAATTTATGATTCTAAAAAACAAACAAAAAATTTTAAAAATCTCAAATTCATGATTTTAATTTAATTTATTATGATAATAAATTGACCATTTGTAATGTGGTTTGTTTATTTATCGTTAAAATATCCTCTAAATTGGTTACCAAGGTGATGTTTTCTTAGTTTATAAAAATCAAAGTTTAACAGTAAAAGAATAGGAATATATCTTTTTCATTTGTATTGATAAAAGCTTTTCATCTATTGAAATCAGTACTCTATGGTTATAGTCATGAAAATCTTATAATTAAGATTTTTTTTGGTTATTATATTTAAGTTTTTATGTCCCACCTATGATATTATGCCCACCTACATTAGTAGAGGGGCATTATGTTTTTGGTCTGTGTGTCCTTTCATCTGTTCGTTCATTCGTCTGTTAGTTTGTCCGTCCATTCATTTGTCTGTACCACTTCAAATTAAAATTTTTGGTCCAAGCAGTTTTTGATGAAGTTGAAGTCTAATCAACTTGAAACTTTGTATACATGTTCCCTATGATATGATCTTTCTAATTTTAATGCCACATTAGAGTTCTGACCCCAATTTCATGGTCCACTGAACATATAAAAAATTAGTGCAAGTTTCAGGTTAAAGTTTTTGGTCAAGGTAGTTTTTGATGAAGTTGGAAGTCCAATCAACTTGAAACTTAGTATACATGTTCCCTGTGATATGATCTTTCTAATTTTAATGACAAATTAAAGTTTTTACCCCAATTTCATGGGCCACTAAACATAGAAAATGATAGTGCGAGTGGGGCTTCATTTACTATGGACACATTCTAGTTCATAATACAATTGCTATTCAAAGATTCATCCAAAGAAGATCATAGATTAGAGTAATACACAAAATTTTGAACTGTGGTTTTTATATATTTCAGTAAATTACTGGTATTACCATGGCAATACAAATGCAGAAGATCAGATTCTTGTTGTGTTAGTAGAAATGTTTGATTATATATTAGACAAAGCGACACAGGCGTTTTCTTGTGCAGAGTCATTCAGAGATTTATTTAAAGAGACCGTGGAGGTTAGTAAGTCTTACTTGATCCTGAGACTTTGAAGGTAAATTCTTTTCATAAATATTGTTCATTGCCATTTAGAAATTTTATCTCAGAAACTTTCAAGGTAACTCATCAACTCTTCAAAAAGACATTTGGAATAATTCAGCTTGACAAATAGATATTATTAGTTACATAGTGTGCTAGTGACCTAATAGGATATATATGGGGTCAGTAAATTCCACATGGGTTAAGAGTGAAGTGTTTTATGATTTTACTTCAATCTTAATCATCAATTTCTTTGTCTGTTGAAACCTTTAAGATTTTTTCTCAGTTCTGTTTGTTTTTATAAAGGGACTTAACACCACTACTAACCGTGTAAGACATAAGCCCCGCCTCCCTTCTAACCTAATATGGAATATAAAGAGACGTTACACCACTACTAACCGTGTATGAAATAAGCAACACCTCCCTACTAACCTAATATTAAATATACACGGTCTCCACACTGACGCTTTTAACCAATCATATTCCTAGAAATATATAGGAGGAACGATAAAAGAAGATGTGGTATGAGTGCCAATGAGACAAGTCAGTATTTGAGAGATCTGCTAATAGAAGTGATGAATAATCAACTTCATAACTAACTTTAAGTTTATGAGAAACATTTATTTATGATTTGTTCACAAAACAGTAAAATACACTTTTTTGACAAAACTTTACAGAAGTTGATTATTGAGACCATCTTGTTGTTAATCAGTTGTTCCGATCCTCTTATTCTCATATACTTTAGACTCACATTTGAAGTTGATCTTATCAGGATTTTCTTGCCTGTGACATTTGAAAAAAATATTGGTTAAAACTGAGAAAGAAAAGTAAATAAAAAACTTTCAGTGTTATTTTATAATGTGCTCCATACAAAATGTGCTTAGGTAATCAACTCTTATACACCCCAATAAAATTACAAAAATAAGCATTCAATTGAAGTATTTTTCACATGCTTTCCAAGAGCAATTGCTAGACTTACTGCTTAGATTTCTACCCTAATTTTACTATCTTGAAGAAGTTTCAACTGTATTATTTTTTCACAGGTTGTTTTCCCAGATTCAGACCTACTCTTTAGATTCCTAGGTCTCCTTTGGACCCAGCATTGTAACACCCCTGAAACAAAGCTTGAAGTCTCACTACCATTACAAGCCAGAGCGTTACAGATTGGTAAAATACACCTCCAGGAATTGAGAGCTGATAGTTTTACAGAAACTGACTGGACTACAGGTCATATGAATATATTGGTTGTTAAATGTTGTCATTTATAAACATTTTATTTCTCTCTTTGATCTTAAAAATCTAGATCTGTGTGTATTTTTTATGCCCCTTTTATGGGCATTATGTTTTCTGGTCTGTGCTGTGCGTCCGTCTGTTCGTTCGTTTGTCTGTTCGTCCGTTCATCCCAGGTTAAAGTTTTTGGTCAAGGTAGTTTTTGATGAAGTTGAAGTCCAATCAACTTGAATTTAGTACACATGCTCCTATGATATGATCTTTCTAGTTTTAATGCCAAATTAGAGATTTTCACCCATTTTCAAGGTCTATTAAACATAGAAAATGATAGTGCGGATGGAGCATCCGTGTACTGGGGACACATTCTTGTTTTTATGCCCCACCTACGATAGTAGAGGGGCATTATGTTTTCTGGTCTGTGCGTCCATCCGTTCGTTTGTTCGTCCGTCTGTCCCGCTTCAGGTTAAAGTTTTTGGTCGAGGTAGTTTTTGATGAAGTTGAAGTCCAATCGACTTCAAACTTGGTACACTTGTTCCCTATGATATGATCTTTCTAATTTTAATGCCAAATTAGAGATTTTACCCCAATTTCACGGTCCACTGAACATAGAAAATGATAGTGCGAGTGGGGCATTCGTGTACTGAGGACACATTCTTGTTTTAGCAAACTACTTTAAATAGAAGAAGCTTTCTAGTTTTGAACCATGTACCCAGTACATGGTTAACAGAAACAATGAATTTAAGATTTAAATGATATTTCAATTTATTTCAGCAATACTTAATTTATTACTGACAACAAGTAGTTCTAACAAGTCCATTCGTGAGATGTCTGTGCAGTGTCTACAGATCGTTCAGAACAAGATGGAGGAATCAGCCTTCAGTCCTGTCATCAAGAAAGTGCTCAGATGTCTACCAGAAATTGTGGCTGACCCTGAGTTCATTGAATCTGTAATTAAGCATTTGTTTTAAATATTGTTTCTAAATTTTTACAAAAAAAGGAAAAATAAAATGTTGTTTGTCATAGTTTATTTGAATTTAATTTGAAAAGTCTAAATAAAAAAATGCCCTAACATTCCATTTGTCATTACGATAAATCTATAGTATATGAGTATTCCCAAATCTATTACTATTCAAAAATTTCAGTCAAGTGTAAAATGTAAATAGAGTTATGGAATGTTTTTAATCTCATCAGACTTGATATATTACTGTTTTGAAAATGTCATGACAAGTACTTTTTATTTTTCTAAATAGAAGTTTTGGTTAACCTGATTTAATATTAGGTAATAATTAACTCATTGAAAGACATTTGACATATTCCTGCTGATTTATTTTAGGTGATGAAAGCAGTTTTCAAAACTATGGATGAAGAAAAAGAGAAAACACCCAAGAAGAAGAGACAGTCTTTAACGCAAACCAACAAAGAAGAAGCTCTAACAATGATCCTAGATGTTATAAGTGATAAATCTACCCCTCTCTTCATACAGAAATCTTTGTTGGAGTTGATTAAGCATTGTCATAGCAGGGTAGGTGTAAAACAATGAAGTCAAAGGTGTAATAATGATAGCAGGGTAGTTCTAAGGCAGTGTAAAAAGACTAGCTTAAATAGTGATAATGGGTTAGGTAAAGCAAAGAAATAATACCAAAACTCATAACACTGATAGCAGGTTAGATGTGAAGCAAGCAGCTATGATATAAGCATTGATAGCAGAGTATGTTAAATACATGCAAATGATGTAAGAGTAGCTTTTCTCTGTTTATAAAAGGAATTGAATTCTGAGTTTATGGTTCTAGATTTAAGTTTTGGAAACCTTTTTCGTGTTAAAAAGGAATATTTCCCTAAGTATTTCCTGTAAAAAGTTATTTGAGAAAAACTATGAATTTCTGTCAGTAACTGGTTCTTGACCAGTACAATGACACGACTCCATACTTATATAAAAGTAGGTTTTGAACAAAGTAACAAAGACTTGTTTCAATGATGATAGAAGGTAAAGTTATGACAAGTTGCGACCATGTAGGTTTTTTTTATGGATTTATTTTATTCTGTCAGACCGATATGAGTATCCAGTACACTTGGTTAGTGTATAAGAAGTTTAGGATCTATTTTTAACCTATAGCTACACCTGGGATTCAGTGATATTGCTTAATTTTTATTTTTAAAGTAGTCTTGTATCATTATAACTGTCCTCTTACTTTATTTACAGAAAATTCTGACATCTTTGTTACCTAAGCTACAGCAAGATTTGAAGGCACTGGAAGATGGAAATAAATCGAAAGTATTATTTGACTGTTGTAAGATGATTTTGGAGAGATTTGACCCTGAGTTTGGAGAGGTCATAGACTCTGATGGAATCCCTGTGTTAATGGCTGCCTTGAAATCTGCTGTGTGTATAGATGATAATGCAGATACTATTCAACAATTTACTATTTATATGGTAAGACATTCGTCTGATTGAATTTTTGAGATTTTCAATTCTTCCAAACTTTTCAAAAATGCTGTTTAATTCCACACATGAGCCTTAATGGTAAAGTCATATTGGACCATTTAATATCAAGCAATTTATTCAAATTTTGAAATTAAAAGCATTTCATGTTTGTTTTCAGATAACAAAAGATTTGTATACATCCCTGCACTTGGAATCACAGAAGAAAATTCTATCAACTCTATATTCCCTGTGGACAGAGTCAGAGAATACCTATGTACCCTCTTCTATTAGGAAGGTTCTCAGACATGTGAGTACTAGATTTTGCAGTTTATTGTTCAAATGGAATTAAAGACAAAATGGCAAGTAATTTTCTAGCCAAATAAACAACTAGCTGTTCAGAATATAAACAAAAAGGATATGAAGTATGGATGGAGATGAACATAAATGAACCTAACATATTTTTTTTTTTAATTCTCTCCCCCTGATAATTTGAAATTTTGGCAAAATTATACAAAAGTTGGTCCAGTTAATTTTCAGTATCGTGAATGTATTCAGATCATGCAGGTAGCTTAGAATTATATACATTATATTTCAGCTTCCACTAGATGGTACCCATGTTGCTGATGAGTTGGAACAGTGTCTTAGTGTCACAAATGTTGGAACCCTAAGGGAAGCTAAAAGGAAGAAAAGGTGATTTATTGAAAAATCTCAAACACTTGTAACAATAGTCTAGACAATGCACTTTAGCTTTCTCAACCAATAAAAACTGATAGCCTTGAAATAGTACATTAGTGTTGAAAGTGACATTAAAATTCAAAAATTTGTAATCAAGTTAAAATTTTATGAAATATTTATACTTACCAGTCAGAAACATACTTTTGGATTATCTTTCTTTACTACGTTCATAACTCGCAAACACACAGATGATCTTGATTCAAACATTCCCTGAATCAGATCGTCCGTGTAGCCATACTTCAGTTTATCGGCGTGTACAAAACACACGCACTGAAATTAAAGCATGGGGTGGTGGTGGGAATATTGACTGGTAAGTATAAATATTTCATAAAATTTTAACTTGATTACAAATTTTTGAATTTTATTTCAATTATTTATACTTACCAGTCAGAAACATACTTTTGGATAGATTCCAAAGCAATACTTCTACTGAACTGGAGGCGTATGCTGTATAAATTTCTGTCATCTAAATTGTACCATATGTACAAATGTCTATATATAACACATCAATAGTTCAACACAAAATAATGTTCATCATGAAATCATCATATTTAAAATACTTCCACCAATAACAAATTCTCCAACGCAACTCGCCGAAAAATTTAACATATTTACACATTGTCTAATACATCGACTGACAAATCTCTCAGATAGAATTTTCCAAATGTGGATTCTGAACTCCAATCAGCTGCTTCTAAAATAGAATTAATAGAAGCACCTTTGTATAAAGCCCAAGAGGGTCCAATTGCTCTAGTTGAATGTGCCTTGATATTTTTCAATGAAGAATCAGGGTACGCTAATTTAATAACTTGAACGATCCATTTAGAAATAGTTTGTGATGTTACAGGCTTATGTGGTTCACATGCAGAAAGGAATAGTTTTCCCTGTTGGTCTTTATCTAAACTACTTCTAAATTTCTTTGTTCTTTCTAAATATTGTAACAAACATGTAACAGGATCTAACTTTTTATTGTCTATGAATGCAGGAACAACAATTTTTGAATTTCTATGGTTTTGTCGATCCTGCTTTGCCAAACCACATCTAATAAATGTAATGCCTTTTTGTTGTATCCTCATACAGGAATGGTTCACTCTGAGAGACTGCAAATCGCTACATCTCCTGAAAGTGGTAATAGAGATTAGAAAAACAGTTTTAAATGACAAATGTTTCAAATCAATATTTTCAATAGGTTCAAAGGGTTCTTTCTGTAATAGATTTAGAACCAACTGTAAATCCCATTCTGGTAATAATTTTATGGTAGGCGGTCTAGAATTAAAAACCCCTTTTATAAGTCTTGTAATATATGGATGTTGACCTACTGCAGTATTATCAACCTGAGGTAAAACATTGGAAAGCATAGATCTGTATCCTGCAATAGTCCTATATTGCAATCCATTTTCAAACAGATAGGCTAAAAAATCTGCTACCTGATTTAAAGTTGCATTAAGGGGATTAATTTCCCTTGTACCACACCAGCTACAGTACTTTTTGAATTTTGCACTATAGTCTTTCTGAGTTCCTTTCCTCCATGAAGCTGAGAGTAAATTTCTAGCTTCTTGAGAAAAGCCCTCTGCTTGGAACGATCTGTCGATAGAAGCCAAGCAGTCAGACTGAATACCCCCGGGTCCGGATGAAACACTTGGGACCTCGGTTGACAGAGAAGGTCTGATTGTATCGGGAGACTGATTGGGTAATCTATCAATAGTTGAAGTAATTCCGGGTACCAGTGTCTCCTGGGCCACAAAGGAGCTATCAGGAGAATCTGACACTGGAACTGCCTCATATATTGCAATATCTTGGGTATAAGGCAGATTGGGGGATATGCATAGGCATACATTTTCTCCCAAGATATTGTCAGGGCGTCCAAAGCAAAAGCTTGAGGATGTGGAATCCATGAGCAAAACACTTTCGTCTGACGATTCTCTGCCGAGGCAAATAAATCCATCAGAGGTTGGTCCCACAAGAGAAAAAGTTTCTGTACAATTTGAGTGTTCAGTGACCACTCTGTGTGCAGAATTTTCTTCCTGCTCAGGTAATCTGCAATTATGTTTTTCTTTCCCATTATATGAGCTGCTTTCAGGGTTATATTGGATTGAATTGCTAAAGTCCAAAGTTCCCAGGTTTTGTAACACAACTGAGGTGATTTGGTCCCCCTTGTTTGTTGATGTACTGGACCACTGTTGTGTTGTCTGATCTTATCAGTACAGATTTCCCTATCAGATATTTTAGAAAATGTTTGATTGTAAGCACTACTGCTTCTAATTCTAGGTAATTTATGTGTTTCTTGCTCTCTGAAACAGACCATTCCCCTTGAAAAATTTTCTTGTCCATTACACCCCCATAACCTGTTTTTGAAGCATCTGTAGTTATGGTTATACAAGTCGGTTGAGGTTGCAAAGAGCGGCCTTTCAGCGTGTTCGCTGAATTTAACCACCAAATTAGATGAGATTTGAGATGTTGTGTCACTGGGACAGATATTTTGAACTCTTGACATGCTGGTCTCCAAAAGGAGAGAAGATGGAGTTGAATTGGTCTCATGTACAAACGAGCATTCGGAATTAGTTCTATACATGAGGCCATTATCCCCAGAAGATGAAGAAAATCTAAAGCTGTCACTTGGATTTCTTTCATTATTTTTTGAATGGCTAGATTCAACTTGTCTATTCGTTCCTGTGTTGGGAAAATTAGCCCTTTTTCCAGGTCGAACAGTGCCCCTAAATAAATCAATTTCTGACTCGGAACTAGTTTGGATTTTTCTTTGTTCACTATGAACCCTAGTGATACCAAGAGATTGAGACATTCTGCTCGATCTAGGCATAGATGCGCTTTTTGTTGATTTATTATTAACCAATCGTCCAGATAGACTACTAATCTTATATTTTTCGTTCTCAAGTAGGCTGCCACTACGGATACTATTTTTGTAAAGACTCGTGGGGCAGATGTTGGACCGAAGCACAGAGCTTTGAATTGAAATGCTTGATTTTGAAGGTAAAATCTTCGATATTGGCAATGACTTGGAAATATTGGGACATGTAAATATGCATCGCTCAGGTCGAGCGTTATGGCCCAATCTCCTGGTTTTACTATATTCAAGACTTTGGTCAGTGAATCCATCTTGAAATGTTTTTTCTGAAGATACCCATTGAGTGGTCTCAGATTTATGACTGGTCTCATCTTCCCATTTTTTTTGGGGACCAGAAAAAATGTGCTGTAAAAACCTGATTGAATTTGTTCTTTCTGAACCGATTCTATTGCATCTTTTTCTATTAAAATATTTACCTCTTGAAGTAAAATTTCCATATTTTTTTGAGATACTATTGTTTGTTTTATTCCTTGCCAAATTGGTTTCTTTATGAACTCTAATTTGTAACCTTTTTCTATTACAGACAAAACCCATTGGTCGTTTGTAATCTTTTTCCAATTTTCTAGAAAAAATCTGAGACGACCCCCTACTGGTATCTTGTCTTGATTTTGAAATAAAATTACCTGTATCTCTGAGTCAGCTGGACTGTTTCTTGGGGATACGAAAAGAACCCCAGGAACCGGTACCACTGTTTGATGTCTTGGTATCTTTGTCTTTCTTGTCTTTATTTCCAAAGCCACCTCTCTGTAAAGACTTATGAGACGAATTTATAGAAGACTGTCTATTAGTATTAAAAGACGGTTTCTTATAATTGTTATTGTAATTATTATAAGTTGAGTTCCCTGTAAACTTTGATTGTTTATTTGACCAACTATCACGACTATCATAGTCCAACTTTCTTTTGTTGTTTTTGTGAAATTCGGGTAACAAATCTTCCAATTGTTCCCTTTGCTCTTTCCTTTTCTCAAGTTGTTTTTCAAGACCTTGTCCAAAAACACCATCATCAGAAAGCGGTAAATAAAGTACCTTAGCTTGAATATCATTTAAATTATTTATGCCTGCATCTGTTGCAGCACATTTCCTTCTAATCATATGATGAAAGGCTCCAGCTCGACCCACTTGGTCAAGTGATTTGGTTGACATGGCAAATAAATCTTTAACTAATTGACAATTCTCTTCACTAGCATTGTCATTTTCTAAATTACCCAACAAAGTGCCTAAAGCTTGTTGCATGTAAGAAATAGATACAATTCCCATTGTGGAAGCTACCTGTCCAGAATAGGCTAGCTTCTCAATTTGTTTCACAGGTTGAGAAAATAACTGTTTTTGTTTGTCCCAAGATTTCACAGTTTTATTTGTATGCACACGTTTAATCATAGGTTCAAGCATATCATCTAAACTTGGCACTTGTAATACAGGTAAAGATTTTTCATGCACAGGAAAACATGATCTATATTCATCCTTATAAGCAGACAAACGTTCAGGATGTTGAGTTCTCCAAGAATAAGATAAAATCTTAACTTGAGAATCATCTAAAATTAAACCCACTGACTCATCACTATTGTCACCTGGTAAATCATCTTTAAAAATTTTAGCTAGTCTATCAACTTTATTGACATTGTTGCATATAGTGTTAATATTACCTGAAGAATTTTCATCAACAGTAGATATATTCTGTACACTTGAATTTAAGTATTTACTAAACCTGTCAGTTTTCTTAGAATTACTGTTTTTGTCAAGGAAATGACTACTCACTGATTGAGTATCACTCTCTTCATGATCTGAAATCAGACCCAACAGATCTCGTCTCTCTCGACGGTCTACTTGTAAAGATATTTCTGAGCGTTCATCAAAATCTCTTACAATTCTTGGACTACCTAAATCTTCATTCAAGTTAGGTTCCAGAGGTATTAATGGTCTACGTTCCCTCTGTACAGGGACGTTATCCATTCTCGTAACCTCGTTCTCCTGCGTGGCTGACCCACCAGTATGAGAACTATCTGCACTTTTATTAGCTGCCTGTAGCAGACCAAAAAGTTTATCAAATCTTTTATCAAAGCTTTCTTCCAAGCTGAAGAGCTTCATTTCTATGTCCGCTGTCTTGGACGAGCGTTTCTTTGACTTACTTGTTTTGTTGCCAGTTCTGGCCATTTTTTCCCGTGTACCTGTACTTCCGGTAATACTAATACCGACAGTGTCACTTTCTTCTTCAACTTCTGATATTCTATTCGTTTCTTCCATAGTTAAACAATTAAATGTTCATTGTCAAACGACAAAATAAATGCGGCAGTAAAAATTTACTGACCAAATGCGAACTGAACGTGTTTTGTACACGCCGAAAGATAAACTGAAGTATGGCTACACGGACGATCTGATTCAGGGAATGTTTGAATCAAGTTCATCTGTGTGTTTGCGAGTTATGAACGTAGTAAAGAAAGATAATCCAAAAGTATGTTTCTGACTGGTAAGTATAAATAATTGAAATAAAATAATAATCAGTCAATTCATATAAAGAAAATACTTGAAAAAAATTCTATTATTATATCTATATGTTTTTGTTTAATCATTTATAGCAGGCCATCAGAGATTGTCAAACCAAAGGAAGATGAGTTTGAGAGTTTGTCATGGCAACGAGTAAATGTGATCCTAGAATCTGTACAAGAGAAGAAGAAGTTGGATAATTATCATGTTCTTCTGCCTGTCTGCTTCAACCTTATGTCTAGGTAAGCACATAATTTACATGTTCTATTTTAAACTCTTTGCTCCAACTAATTCTGGGTAAGGGTTTAATTATCTATGTTCTTCTGTCCATCTTCGTCAAGATTGTATGTAGGTTAAGATCTAGGTGCATCTGCCTGTTTTTTTGCTTCAACTAAATCTAGGTAAGGGTTTAATTATCTATATTCTTTTACCCATCTGCTCATCTGCTACAAACTTTTATGTAGGTAAAGATTAACAACAAAAGATCTGCTTCAAATATTTTTGTGTAAGGATAACTTATCATGTTCCCTTGCCCATTGGCTTAACTCTTTTTTTCTATGTAAGGGATTAGTTATCAGGTTCCCTCAGTCTGTTTTAAAATTTATCTAGGTCTAGGATAAATGAATTTTTTTATACCACCACTCTAGAAGTATAGGGGGCCATATCGATATGGTCAATGTTATGAATTAACTGTTTACAAAAATTTTAATTTTTGGAAATACCAAGGACTGATGAGTCTTTTGTAGGTAAGTATGAGTCTGGTGTACAAAATTTTAACCTGGTATCTATGATGAATTTATTTTCAATAATCTTGTCCTTCCTCATTGCAAGGTTACCAAGCTAGTTTGATTGCCAGGCAAAATGCTTGTTTGAATTAGCCCTATTTCAGTATGAATTTAAATAATAGAACTTCATATCACTATATGGGGATCTGCAACACTTGACCTTAATTGGTGTCATGCAACAATTACTTTTCCTGTGTCGCATTAGACATTTTTGTCTTGTTATGTCAGAATTTTACGTGAACCTCTGTAATGTCTAGTATTAATGGCAGACAAATATCAATCAGGTGTATTATGTTCATTGCAGGATTTTGGAATCAGATGATCACTCTTCAGGAGAATACATCAAACAATTAATACTGGCATTAATCCACCATGTATGTAGTAAAGTGGATGTGGATCAAACACAAAGTAAGTTATAAACACCCGGCATTAATCCACCATGTATGTAGTAAAGTGGATGTGGATCAAACACAAAGTAAGTATTCCAGATCCTTTATAAAACCTGACACCTGGCATTAATCCACCATGTATGTAGTAAAGTGGATGTGGATCAAACACAAAGTAAGTTATAAATACCTAACACCTGGCATTATCTTCTTTTGTTTTATAAGGTGGATGTGGATTAAAAGAAAGATTAGAGAAAATGTGTCGAATGAATGATAGGTCTTAGTACAACAGTAAAGTAATTATTATTTTCAGTTGAATAAATTCCAAGATATGCTATAGTTAATAACCTGTAACAAGAATAACATAGCCCCACCCACTTAAATGCTTCATTGACTTCAAAACTTTTACATGGTTTAAAAGTTAATGTTTGTGTTTATGTTTGTGTAAATTGAACGAATTATACTAAGTCAATGATATTTGGTATTCAGTTGTATTAGCATTGGCACATCTCATTTACATGGAAATTGATAGCCATGTACCTCACTCATGGTTCATTGACTTTGCATATTTTACCTAACTTATGTAATATGTTAAAGAATTGCTATTTTAATTTCAACTTTTGCATAATCAAAATTACAAAAAGCTGAGACATATCTCTGTGATAACAGTTTATTTTGTTTTTAAACTTGACTAAATTGAGTGTTTTATTTTTAGAACTGATACCAGAACAAACCTTTAACATGGAATTAATTGTACAGTGTGTAAGAAGTTCTGACAATCCCCAGACACATCACCAGGCATTACTGGTTCTAACAGTGGCTGCAGAACTTTACCCTGTAAGTGAAATATTAAACAAAGGCCCTCTTTAAGAAAATATTTGGTTTTAGTATCAAATGGGGTCCTTTCTAATTTTAAACATACATACTTAAAAGTATTAGGCAAATTAAAAAAAAACAGGAAAAAGACTGTTTTTCAAATTATGCATATTTGATGTTCAAGTCTTAATAAAAACATCCTGTGAATTTTCTAAGGAAATCAGAACAGTAAATGAAGTTATCAGACTATAAAGGACAGTTGTGGCAAAGATAATTCAATTACAGGGATGAAAAAGGTAGTAGTGAGGGACCAACATAGTAAGTCTCCCTTGCCCCCTGACCCTAGGCTTGAAGATATACTGTTGCTTATCTTCAATTAACTTAATTTTCAGGAGAAACTGTTACACAATATACTATTTGTTTACATTACAGGAGAAACTGTTACACAATATAATGTCTGTGTTTACATTCATGGGAGATACTATACTGAAACAAGACGATGCTTACAGCTTCCATATCATCAGTAGGATACTAGAGACAGTTATACCAGCATTAGTTACTGTAAGTACAATCACACTGTTGAAATTGTAAGTAATTCTATTCTTTAAAGTCATGTTCCCAATGTCACAAATATTGTTTTCACAATGCAAACCAATAGGTTGAACTTTCTTCCAGTAATAGATGTAGACTCTATTATCTCTATTTTACGAAATTTTCCTTTGATCTCGCTGACTGATAATTTCCTTTCTCAGCAGAGTCGACTGATATGAAAACTATCGCTAGAAATTAAGGGGACATGTGACGTTGCTAATGTAATTGACATGTTATTGACCACGTTGTCATAGGTAAAATAGCGACCAACAGATTATCATTGTTCATCTCAGCTCGATTGCTTTTCTCACTTTCGCCGTACTGGCTCAAGCAAGAAAATCAATCTCGTTGAGATGATCAACGATAATTTATAAGTAGCCAATTTGGAAGTGGAAAAATTTCTTTTAAATACATGGAATAAAAGTTTTAATACACAGAATAAAAATTTCCGTAACATGTTGTTGTTTTTGTTATCAGAACTTTGTGTTTATACACTGTGGAAGAATGCTAAATAAACTTATTCAGATTGATTTCAAATACTTCCTACATTGTACATATAATACATGTACATGTGTATCTTTGGCATAATTTTCAGAAGGAAAAATATAAATAAATCAGTTACTTTCTAGGCATGTGGACAAAGAAAACGGGTACACAGAACTGTATCTAACAAACCAGAAGATGTCATCACCATGGTGATTCGTGTATTTGTTGATGCCTTCCCACATATACCAAACCACCGTCGTCTGATGTTGTTTACAAAACTAGTATCTATAGAAGGTGATGTATCTTATCTGTGGAGAACATTGTTACTAATGACAGAACAAGTGGTCAGTAAAGGACCAGTAGTGGACAATGAGGATGAAAGCTCAGAAAAGGTTAGTTTTAACTTGAAAATGTGTGTAGTATATAGGCCTTCTGATTATACTAAAAAAGTAAAAAAGTCACCAGCAGCTAAATGTATGTTCAGACCAAATATTTAATCCAAAAATAACAATGTTTCAATTTGATAAGGTATACAGTTAATTCCGAAATTATTGTTTGCATTTATTATTGTGATATTTCAAGAATGGACAAAAATGCAAGTATAATCATTGCGATTTTGAAAACAATCAGCATACAGGAATAACCGTTTGACAAATGATATCAGATATGTTCCTTTTGTCGTAACTACAATCCCCTTCCCCTTCATAAATGTGACCTACCGAATAAGACTATTTACCGGATTTGTTATCTCACACAGGCGCGTAGCTGCCTATACGCTAACACGCAGTTGCGTGCACATCGATTCGGCATGCCAAAAAAAAATGGCAAAATAAAAATTTATAGATTGAATGTTAAAGGAAACACCTATGTTGTCACTTTTTTAATTGATGAAATATCATTAAATAACGGCATTTGGTTTCAAAATAAAAGTTTCATTGGAGATTATGACAAAATCGGACAGTAACTTAATTGTATCTTTTACTAGATTTGAATTTGTAATACTCAGTCTAAGACATGTAGTTTTTGGAGCACATATTACATTGCACAGTTCATCAGTTTGGAATGAGATGTACCAATCGGCATTAGAATTATCAGAAACCCTTGATATCGTTGAAAATATGCCGAGGCGATGTGGTCGACAGACCACCAGAACCAATCACCCTGCAAACACGCCAAAACAGTATTGGAAAGTCTCATTATTTTTTTGCGTTCATAGACCATATGATATGATCATGGAACTGGAGAGTGGAGTCGCGTCTAGTATTATCAGAAAATCGCACTTTTGCGCTGTATCTGCTCCATCGTGTTGTAAGAAATATAACAAACGAAAAAATCTCAACATTATCTGAGACATACGAAACTGACCTGGCATGTGATTTTAACGAATTCAATGGGGAGGTCGCTCGATGCTGAACACGTACACTGGTTCATAACATCTCGCGAGTGCTACCATGGAGATCTATGAGTGTACTAAGTATGTTGAAAACAAATGTACGATCAACAATGAACGACAGTTACTAGCATTACTTCATATTCATCGGGATTTCAGTGTGAATATTGACAATTAAAGTAATACAGAAGTTTGTTTCTGCCTAGACCCGAAGAGCAGATTTTGGACAATTTTGAGTAAATTCTGTATCACAAATATGTGTTTCTATTCAAACGATTTATTAATATTTTTACATTCATAATTTTTTTATAAGTCCTATCTACATATAGCTCCTCTTTTAACAGTCCTATGACCGAAAACCGAAAAAAAAACATTTTTCTGCATAAAAGGGTCCCAGCATCTGCTCACCCTTCTGGATCACCTGAGATCACCCCCTAGTTTTTGATGGGGTTCATGTTTTTTATTCTTTAGTTTTCTATGTTGTGTCATGTTTACTATTGTTTGTCTGTTTGTCCTTTTCATTTTTAGCCATGGCTTTGTCAGTTTATTTTCGATTTCTGAGTATGACTGTCCCTCTGGTATCTTTCATCCCTCTTTTTTCAGTTATCAGAATGAGAGTTTTAATACTTGCGATACTAATCCAGTAGCAATATTTGCATAAATAGAAAACCTTACAATAATTTCTGAATTTACAATAATTTAATTTTTCTATTTTTAGATTGACTCTGCACCAGACAGGGAGTTCAGATTAAATCTGTGCAGCCAGTTTACTTTGCCTGTACAATTGTCGGCTGCCACAGATATTATTGATTACATAATGAAGCTTCCAGATGATAAAGACATGGGTAAGACCTCTTGAGCTTTTCAATTTATAAGATTGAATTAAACATGAAACAAAAACTTATAGAAATATTTCTTTGTTTGTATCGTGGTGATGTTATGTGAGAGTGTTAACTGATTTTTTATTAACCGGATTTTTGTGACAAAAATATCGGTTATTGATTTGGGGATGTACGGCGGGCGGGCGGTCGGTCGGGCGGGCGTTTGGGCGGGCGGGCGGGAATCAAATGTTGTCCGTGCATTAACTCATGAACCGTTCAACCAAAGCTTTTAAAATTTTAATATGTTGTTACTGACAACTAAATGAAGGTCAAGTTCAATAATGGCGATTTTGACTTTTACTGTTCAGGAGTTATGGTTCTTGAAAGATTGAAAAATGGAGTTTCCAGTCGTGTCCGTGCATATACGCATGAACTGTTCTACCTAAGCTTCCCAAATTTTAATATGTTGATACTGATGACAAAATGGAGGTCAAGTTCAATAATGACGATTTTGACTTTTACCGTTCAGGAGTTATGGTTCTTGAAAGATTGAAAAATGGAGTTTCCAGTCGTGTCCGTGCATTTACGCATGAACTGTTCTACCTAAGCTGCCCAAATTTTAATATGTTGATACTGATGACAAAATGGAGGTCAAGTTCAATAATGACGATTTTGACTTTTACCGTTCAGGAGTTATGGTTCTTGAAAGATTGAAAAATGGTGTTTCCAGTCGTGTCCGTGCATTTTCTCATGAACCATTCAACCAAAGCTTTTGAAATTTTTATATGTTGTTACTGATGGCAAATTCGAGGTCAAGTTCAATAATGGAGATTTTGACTTTTACCGTTCAGGAGTTATGGTTCTTGAAAGATTGTGAAATGGTGTTTCCATTCATGTTGTTGCATTTACTCATGAACCATTCAATCTAAGCTTTTCAAATTTTAAGATGTTGATACTGATGACAAAATGGAGGTCAAATTTGATATTGACGATTTTCACTTTCACCATTCCTCAGTAATGGTTCTTGTGATATTGCCAGGACACAAATAAATATTAATAAATCCGGTTTGCTGTCGTTGTGACAGCCTCTTGTTAATTATGTTAAGCTTTTCTGAAAATGCCAATATGTACTGAGTATTACAGCTAATTTCATAATGCATGTAGAGGAAGACTTTGGTAAGCTTGCTTGCTTTGTTTGTATATTGTACAATTATATTCGGATAATTAGAAATTAAATTTAAATATGATATATACAGGTTTAACTATGTCATATTTATTGTTTGGAGATGTCAAACTTAACTACAAAGTTTGTATAAACAATTATACAAACAAAGCAAGCAAGCCAACCAAAGTTTTACTCTACAAGCATTAGGAATTCTAATGCAATTATTTTGTATCAATGGTTCTGATTGGATGACAGTTAGCGTAAAATTCTCTATCTCCTTGTCTGTAACTAAGCCAGTAAGGAAGCCGACATTTTGAATTGCTAATTTCTACAATAATAAGCCAAAAAACTCACATGTCGCACCTAAAAATCTTCTTTTTATCAAATTTTATTACATTCTGAAGCAGCACAGAAGCCAGAAAATGCCCAGTTTTTATGTTTGCTGCCAGAAGCATACCTATGATGTAACCTAGTGTAGGGACCAAAGAAGATTACATCTTTTCGCGGAATTTTCTTTAATGAAGATTTTACACTGAAATAATGATTGAAATTTAATTATGAACTTGTTTTGCATTAGAATAGAGATAACTGTATTGTAATTGAAGCTTTGCGGACGTCCATCGGTAGTTTTACTGTTGCAAATACCTGTTTACCTGGCGACGCGTAAATCAGCTGTAAGATAAAGTGGTAGCGGGGCATTTCCTTTTAGATAGGTGTTTAACACCACTTTCAGTACTACTAGTATTTCAGTGGCGACACATTATTTAAAATGAAGTCAAAATTAATTGATTACTGTAGTTGACATTTTTGGAGCATTAACAAATTTTTGAAACAAATTTTCCATTTTCAATATTTATGATATTTATTTTACAGAGTCTTCAGCAAAGACAGTATCTCTTCCCAAATCTCTAGGACAACTAAAGAAAGACGACGTAGAACTGTTTAATGTACAGTTTCACACAGCCAAACAACTGAGACACTTTAGATATGAATCTTTACAGCTACTGATTTCTCTCTTCACAAATTCAACTTTCCTGTCACAGGTAACTGCTAATTTAAATTACTCTCCCTACCTACAACTTAAACTTTCAAGTTCAACTTTCCTGTCACAGGTAACTGCTGAAATGAATTTCTCTCCCTACAAGTTCAACTTTCCTGTCACATGTAACTGCTGAAATGAATTTCCCTCCCTACAAGTTCAACTTTACTGTCAAAGGTAACTGCTGAAATGAATTTCTCTCCCTACAAGTTCAACTTTACTGTCAAAGGTAACTGCTGAAATGAATTTCTCTCCCTACAAGTTCAACTTTACTGTCAAAGGTAACTGCTCATCTTTACAGATGCTGCTTTCTCTTTTCACTAGTTCAACTTTCAAGTTTTAACTTTTTTGCCACAGGTATTAATTAACCTTTTCAGAATATATAGGACTATGGTATTCTCCTTGTTCCTACACCAAAATAGAAATAACATTACATCATTGGTTGAATTTGAAACCAATCGCAACATTGTGGTGTATGCTTTTGGAAGTATTACCCATAATGCAGCAGATTCTGAAACTGTGAATTTTAATGTTACAGGTTACTGAAAATGCAAATCTTAACCCTTTCAACGCTACACAAAAAAATAGAAAAATGGCTGCTGCTGCTGCATTTTTTTTTGTGTTCATTCATTAGAACAGTATATTCCTTTTCAGACTGCTGTATCTTTTTTATTGTAAGAGATACAGAAAAAGTTATTGTATGAAAAATGCTCAGGAGAGTATGAACTGTAATGTTAGGCAGTTATTTCAGTAAAATGTTTATCAGGTTACCTGCATTTTCAGGTAATTAACAGGTAAAAGGTGTAATTTGTTACATTTGTGTTGAATTTTGAATAAAAACTACTTTTCGTCTTCATCTATTTTGTTTTTTTATCTGCCATATAATAAAGAAGACACCAATTGCTCGATTCCGTAGCGTATTGCACCATACACAACGTATTATGTAATCATGGCACAAATCAGTGGCTCCGTCCTCAAAATTTTCAGTCAACCTCCGTTTTCCCCCCTTTTTCTACGTCTCGTAATGATCGATCAAATCATATTTCCCACACGAATTGAATGTAATAAACACATTGAGATAACAAGAAACCTTTTAACTAATCCTCGTCATCAGTTTCGCCATAGAAATGCTGAAATATTTCCATATTTACAGCTTCGTTTTCGATTTCCGCCATTTGCATTTGTCAAAATATTTGTTTTTATTTTCCTTCAATTTTCCTTCTACTGCATGATTTTACAATAAAAATTGCCGGGATTTCAAGCGCAAATGAGACCTTGCATATCCTCGATTCATACAAGGAAAAATTAGAGAGGACCCGAATGAAAACCGAATGGTTTAAGAGTCCTTATGAAAAATCCGTTGTCATTGCGGCATATGCCGCGAATAGCAGTGGCGGACGGCGTATGTCATCGCGGCATATGCTGTGTATAGCGTTGAAAGGGTTAATAGCTATTGATATCTCTCGTCACAAGTTCAACTTTCATGTCACAGGTAGCTGCATATATTTGAGTCTAGCTGAAAATAAAAAATTCATAAAATCGGTAGTTAAGTGTAGAATTTGAGTTTAATTCCAATTGTCAGTAAGATTTTTGATTTTGTAGGTATCCAGAGAATTAAATGAAGATTTACAGCAGGATTTCCAGAAGTTGTTAGAAGTAATTATGGGTTGTCTGGCTCAGCTATCAAAATCTGAAGAGAAACATTCAGATAAACCAACAGCAAAATTCTGGAGAGCTTTGTTTCATAAGATCTGTGAACTCTTAGATAAGGTTAGTAAAAAACTAACTGTTGTGTTCTAATAATCCCCCGATTTTAAATAATTATGGGTATACTGTTTTACCTCTGTCTGTTCATTTGTCTATCTGTCCCATGAATATTTTTTGTTACATCTTTCTCAGGAACTACATTACAAGGATAACTGAAATTTGGTTTCAGGGTTAATTTTAGTCAGCTATACCGTGTGTTTTCAGATTCATCACTCAACAACTTCCTGTTTACCTTATACTTTTAGCAGGGCCTGGGTATGCTCACAGATTCTTTATTACATAGATTTTCTTTGTCATTATTAGAGTCTCTTTGAAGAAGAAATTCTCTAAAAATTCATTATAAGATTTCTGTATGGTGAACTGTTACTTTCTTTTGAGGAATTGGAGACCTCTACATAAAATTTTTGGTGAAGGATATAATTCAAATAGAAAAAAAAACTATATAATGAACTGTTTAAATTTTATAATTAGATGAGTTGTCTCCCTTGAGAGTTGCCTTATTATATTGAAGACTACTGTAGCAAATAACATTTTCATAAAAACATAATATGTTCATAAAAAAAATTATAAGAAAGTAAGTTAACTCATTGCACTTGATGTAGGAAAAGTTTGAAAATGTTCAGTCTGAATTTGATGATTAATTTGTTTGTTCCTGCAGTTCTCAACAGAATTTCAAATATTTTTTTTTAAACATGAAGGATACATTTTTTTTTAACTTTATATGCATTTAATATAACATTATTGGTGTTTTTACTGCTTTAAACGTGTTGAAAGCATCTTGCTAAAAAGGTAGAGTATTTAACAGTTTTATCTTTATCAAAATACAACGACTGAATTTAAATAAAAATATATTTAATCTACTTATTAAATCTCTTTAAAAATAATATAATCTTAAAAAAGGTAATCATGTTATGTTTGCATATTATAAACATTTGACATGAGATTAAGTATTCAAAAATGTGTGATAATGGTGCATAATGTGTGTGTTTCTACCAGACTAATGTTTATATAACTATGATTAAATATAGCTAATTTACTCCATAAATTATTTGATACCTTATGTTCCCTTTTACTGGAATATTTATGTATAAGTATTACTTTTTATCAGGTGTCGGGGAAATATTTGTTGTATTATTGTGTTTAAATGATAGAAGCAGCCCCTTCTGTTATGTATTGTCTTTTTGTGTAGTAATAAGAATTCGGTGACAGGAATTGTAAAGTTTGATATAATTTGACAGGTGGTTACAATTTTACCAGAGAAATTATATCTCCAAGTGGTATTTGGACTGATGGCTCATGAACTGTCACATGTGAAGAGAAAAGCCATGGAGCTACTGAATGGTCGATTACATCAACAGAAAACAGAATTTACGGGAGAGGAGGTAAGTCTCTGCCCCACCCCCACCCCCACCCCCTGGGTTCTTATTACTTACTCCATCAGTTACATGTATGAGGATAAGGTAGTCTTCCATGAACATAAATAGCAAAATAGTCATTAACAGAAAACACATTTTTGTTCACCTTCCAAAAAGGATCCTGCTTATTAAAAGGACCTGTTGAAATTAGATATTGTAATTAGCTGTGTATAATCTGTACTAGCTTATTGTCCCCACGCCCTTATTCGCTACAGGAATTAAGAACAAAACTTTTTGTCCCTTATTATAAACATCTAGTAAAACTTCAGTAATTTCAAATTGTGTGCGATTGTTTGCGGTTCTTTCAGTAAAAAAAATCTGTTTTCCAATATGAAGTAAAAAGTTAAAAATGTGTTGTTCTTTTTATAGGAGAGGTCACATTTAAAAGGATTTAAGCTTAATCTTTTTGGAGTAAAATTTGTAGAATAAAAGTTGTTCATGCAGAATATCTTAAACCTGACAAAAAGTACTAAAATCTAAATCAGTGATGTATAATCCATAGTCCATAGAACATGTAATAAAATTTTGACAATCCCATTTTTTTTTTTTTTTATCAGGAAGCACTATTACTCCCTCTAGTGGATCAGTTATGTGAAGTGGTTACCACAACAACATTGACAGGAGAGATAACTGAGGAAAGTGCAGTAAACGGACAATCAGCTTTCTACAGTCTCAAATTAATGAGTCGACATCTAGGTCACAAAAATCCTCACACATTTACTAAGGTAAAAACAGTCAAATTTGGTGATCCAATTGTGTGGATCAAAAGCATCTAATGTTTCTGACATACCAAATAGGGGAAAAATGTTAAATAATGAGTTTCATTACTTTCTTACAAAAGAATGTCACTATATTTTTTATGACAAAGGAGTTTTCATAAAAAAATTTAAGTGAAAAAATGTGGAACTATTTTAGTGAATAAAACAAAGGAATGACACCTGACGTCAAAACATTAGTTAATTTGAGGGTTGAAGTATAGAATTGATAAATTGAGTGTTATTTGCTTATTTAATGCCAGGAAATTTTGTAATGAACAATTATTCAGAAAATTTAAATGGGTATAACTCTAACAATTACTTTAAGGTGAATAAACTTTTTTAAACTGGTTCAAGTCTCGCCAATACAAATTAATATTGATGTATTACCAGGTTTTAAAGCTAGCCATAAAGGTGTTCAAGAAGAGATCAGATAACTTACAAGTAGCAGGTTGCGCTTTGTTGTGTGTAGCAGAGTTATGTCACAGTCTCAAAGCTCATGCTATTCCCCATTTGTCAGAGTTCATGCCCTTGGTCCTTAAAGAAATGAAGAATGAAGAGAGGCTAACCAGGTAAGATCATGTTGTTAATGATTTCAACAGAGTTCATGCCCTTGGTCCTTAAAGAAATGAAGAATGAAGAGAGGCTAACCAGGTAAGATCATGTTGTTCATGATTTCAACAGAGTTCATGCCCTTGGTCCTTAAAGAAATGAAGAATGAAGAGAGGCTAACCAGGTAAGATCATATCATCAATGATTTCAAAAGAGTTCATGCCCTTGGTCACAATAGTGTAAATAAATGAGGAGAGGATTGCCACTAAGATAATGCATGAATTCACAACAGAAAAACAAATTGACAGGAAAAGAGATAGTGTAAAGGCTTTTCTATTGATGCAAATCAAAGTTGATATTTCAATAACAATATTTGTGTGTACAGCATAATTTACCTTTTACAATGACAAAATACAAATTAATAGATGTATATTTTAATGATTATGTGACTTTTTAAAGGTGAAATTTTTAATCAATCAAGCTTTTTTTTTCATTTTTTAGCTCACCTGGCCAAAAGGCCAAGTGAGCTTTTCTCATCACTTGGCGTCCGGCGTCCGTTGTTGTCGTCCTGCGTTAACTTTTACAAAAATCTTCTCCTCTGAAACTACTGGGCCAAATTTAACCAAACTTGGTCACAATCATCATTGGGGTATCTAGTTTAAAAAATGTGTCTGGTGACCCGGCCAACCAACCAAGATGGCCGCCATGGCTAAAAATAGAACAAAAGGGGTGAAATGCAGTTTTTGGCTTATAACTCAAAAACCAAAGCATTTAGAGCAAATCTGACAGGGGTAAAATTGTTCTTCAGGTCAAGATCTCTATCTGCCCTGAAATTTTCAGATGAATCGGACATTCCGTTGTTGGGTTGCTGCCCCTGAAATGGTAATTTTAAGGAAATTTTGCTGTTTTTGGTTATTATCTTGAATATTATTATAGATAGAGATAAACTGTAACAGCAATAATGTTCAGCAAAGTAAGATCTACAAATAAGTCATCATCACCAAAATGGTCAGTTGACCACTTTAGGAGTTATTGCCCTTTATAGTCAATTTTTAACCATTTTTCGTAAATCTTAGTAATCTTTTAGAAAAATCTTCTCCTCTGAAACTGCTGGGCCAAATTTAACCAAACTTAGCCATAATCATCATTGGGGTATCTAGTTTAAAAAAGTGTGTCCGGTAACTCGGCCAACAAACCAAGATGGCCGCCATGGCTAAAAATAGAACATTGGGGTAAAATGCAGTTTTTGGCTTATAACTCAAAAACCAAAGCATTAAGAGCAAATCTGACATGGGGTAAAATTGTTGATCAGGTCATGATCTATCTGCCCTGCAATAATGTACAGCAAAGTAAGAACTAAAAATAAGTCAATATGACCAAAATAGTCAATTGACCCCCTAAGGAGTTATTGCCCTTCATAGTCAATTTTTAACAATTTTCTTAAAATTTGAAGATTTTCAATAACATTTTCCACAGAAAGTACTGTTATAGATAGAGATAATTGTAAGCAGCAAGAATGTTTAGTAAAGTAAGATCTACAAACACATCACCATCACCAAAACACAATTTTGTCATGAATCCATCTGTGTCCATTGTTTAATATTCACATAGACCAAGGTGAGCGACACAGGCTCTTTAGAGCCTCTAGTTTTATGTTTGATTCATACTGGGGATTCATTTAATTGTTGATTGAGGAAAACTCTTATTAATATAGAAATGTTATTTCCTGGTTTTTCCAAAGTCTACAAACAATTCTATAACCAACATGCACTTCATTGAACTTTTAAAGTCATGGTTTTACCTTTACCAAGGAAATCCACAAAAAAATCATATCCCACAAATAATCATTCATCCAGTAATGTTTACATATAACATAGTTTGAAAGAAATACCATTCATTATAATCGTAAAATTATATTTTTTTTTTTTTTTTTTTATCTTTTTAGTAATGACCTGTATATGTTGAGTATAGTGACAGCAATACAGAAAGTTGTGGAGAATTTATCTCTATTTCTTAGTCCTTATCTTGAAGACATTTTATTCCATGTAAGTTTACAAATATGAAACTATCTGTTAATAAACAAAGTAAGATTTAGGGTATAAATGGCAATGAGACAGCAACCCAAAGATACAAATGACATCCTTTAAGATTGTTTTTATCAGTTTTAAGAATGATCAATTGTTTAGTATTGTCCTGGAGTCGGTTTCACAAATAACGCCTCACTACTAAGGTTGATCGTAAGTATACTGAGTTTTTATGACTAACTATCAATCTTAGTTGTAAGTTTTTTTTGTAAAAGAGACTCCTGACCATTATCAGTATGTAAAATTTGCTACTTTCCAGGGACCCTAACTTTCTTTAGAAGTCCTGGTTTCAGATTTTTTAATAAGCAACTTAGACCTTACTTTCTATTATTTTGAACCTCTGAACGGAAAGATTTCATTCTGAGAAATAATTTGATGGGACTTTTGTCTCCTAACATTTGTTGTTTTCTCAGATACTGAATGTTAGTCTTTACAATACATTATATGCAAAAAAAAGCATATTTATAGCCTCAAAAAGCACATATCCCTAATACATTAGATAGCTAAAGCAATATGTCAGATAACCTGACCATTCTATATAAGTAGTAATTCATCTACAGTGATCCCTTCCTTGTCAACTTAGAAGTAGATAATTCTATAGTTCCTGGATAGTTATCTTTTCATTTCAATCTTTATGGGCAAGATAGTCAGTTTTACAGCCAATGATCATGGCATCCTCTGTATGTTCCACTGACAAACAGTGGCTGCCCTGATATGGCCAGGGTTGCTGAAAATTGGGTTAAACACCAACAAGCAAAATGCAATCTGTATCCTATTAAAATAGAAATTGCAGACAATACATTGAAAGAAATCAATATTTAAAGTCATATAATTGGAAAAGTGGGAATCACAAGGCTTTTTCAAGAAGAGTATATTATTAATTCCACTCAAAATAATGGTTATCAAGATGGAGATTTCCAAATAATAAAACTCTATTGTGAATCTGCTTGAATTTAAAGTTGCTGTTTTAGTAAGCTTCTTTGTGTATACAAATTTTTTTATTAGTAAAATCATCAACTGGTAGTAGTAATCTATAAGATTTCCAAAGCCAGTTCAGTTAAATTGTACCATGTATATTTGTATTATTTATCCATATGTGTTATATTTCAGATTTGTAATTTATCAACAGACAGTTTAAATGAGGAAGCATTACAGAAGCCGCAGTTACAACTAAGACTGAAGTCCATCAGACATACATTAGCCACAACACTGCCACCCAGAGTTTTACTTCCTACTGTGGCATCATGCTATCATAGACTGGAAAAGAAAGAGAAATTAGTA
Source organism: Mytilus edulis (assembly GCA_019925275.1). Taxonomy (NCBI): domain Eukaryota; kingdom Metazoa; phylum Mollusca; class Bivalvia; order Mytilida; family Mytilidae; genus Mytilus; species Mytilus edulis. The sequence continues at coordinate 128,789,982 of CM034349.1, forward strand.
ATAATATAACCACTTTTCTTACTCCATTTGCGTGATGGTCTTCTGAAAAGGAGTACCAGATTGAATGTTACTATTGTAAATACAGTTCAGCATGTAATTGTCTGTACAAGTCAATCATCTACTTTGTGATTGGGTGGGAGAAAAATTCTTAAAGTTTTAACTACCTAATTATCTGGTGCCTCCATGATAAGCAAGCATGGGAAAAATCTTGAATCCTTTCATAGTGATGTTAATTTTACAAGAACCAATATGTAACTTGGACAGAAAGAAACATAATGATGTGCTTTGAAGCTTTAATTTGATGGTCAGTTAAATAATAAAATAAAAAGCTATTAAATGAAAGTGTGTTTTACTCAAATAGAAAGAATTGAAAGATAGTTCCCTCATAAAAAGTACTAAAACTACAGTGTTTAAGCCAACTCTGTATCTGTTTAAACTAAGTGAGGTTTAAAATAGCATGGAAACAAATGAATTGTAATACTAAAGTATCATATGTTTTTTCTACAGTCCAGTATATGTTCTGTGATGTCAGTTTTAGAGGAACATATACAGTCCATGTCAAAGGAAGATTTAACAGCACACATACAAGACTTACAGAAATTCTTCTTAGATGGTCTTAACTTCAGGTTCCTATATTGTGAGGTAAGTACATTTAATTAACTAGAAAAATCATTGATTTATTTTGGGATGTAAGACAGGTAGCTGCCAAACAGTGTCTGTGCATTAAGGCATGAACCATTCAATCAAAACTTGCAAATTTTAATAGTTTGGTACTGATGACAATTTTAAGGTCTATGTCCATATTGATTACTTTCACTTTCACCCTTCAGGAGTTCTGGTTCTTGAAAAATTGAAAAATGCCAAGACACAAATAAATGTTAAAAATCTGGTTTGTTGTCGCTCTGACAGCCTCTTGTTCATTCTATATTTATTTAATTCACCTAATTTATTAGAACTGATTTGTAAAAGTATTCTTGAAGTTTTGTATTGAACTCCAGGGAATAATTTTATCCTAAAGCATATTTGACCTCTGTGGTCAATTGTAAATCTCATGGTTATCAGTTGATGTATGTAAAGTTAAAATGTAAAAAAAAAAATACTGTGGATTCATTAATATTTATTGAGATGCCAATTTTCGTGGATTTTGTGGGTACAGATCAACCACCAATTTTAATGTTCAATGAAATTACGAATATTCTAGAGGAATGAATGCAGACTTTAACAAAATTACGAAATTAAATATCAAGTTAAATGCCAGTTTTCCTTAAACCACAAAATTGGTACCCTCGAAAATAGATTAATCCACAGTGGGCTCTCTTCAAATCAAATTTAATCACAACTTTGTTTCAGCTTTTCAGTCTAGATTTGTAGCTGATATTAGGATTGTAATCTTTTACTTGTGAATTTTTTCAATTTGTTTTTACAGCACCCAGAGAAGCAGATTTCTGCAGTAGAAGGCAGCATTATAGAAACTTTTATCACCATGGTGATGAAGCTGTCGGAATCTACTTTCAGACCACTTCTCTTCAAGGTTTGTATACTGTTGTTGTATTTTTAGCTAATAGGCATTCTATTTTTATTATTATGAGAATTGAATTTGCACAAAATGCTTAATTAAAATATCATTGCAACAGTTGAATTGATATCATGTATGATACATATCATAACAGTAAAATCTTGATACATGAATATTTGTTTGACCTATAAGGTATTTGAAAAATTTATACTGAATTAAAATATTAGAAATATATTTTAGTTTCCATGAGACAAAGTGGACAAAATAAAATAAGTTAGTCACACCAATTATATAAAAAGGGAAATTAGGCCACACCAATTTGATTCCTTGTTCGACGGACCGCCTGCACCTATTTTTTTGTCTAACCGGTATATAACGATTTTAAACATAAAAGCACCTCATCACACTTTGTGAATATCTGTGAGAATATTTGTTTCAGCATGAAACCTATTTATCCAAAGCGGGAGTGCTCCGATATAAATTTATAACAGCGGAAATACCTGTAAAGAACAAAAAATTGGTTACTTTCCCCCTTACTAATATTCCCTATCAAAAAATGTTCGTTGTTAGAATAAAGTACAAAGAACTTCTGAAGGATTTGCCTTCAACTGCAATTATATTGTATGCTGGCGAAACAAAACTATCCATAGCCGCTGCATGTTTATGCACCTGTCCTGATTGATTGACGGGCCTGTCGTTCAGCAGTTATCGTTTGTTGATGTTGTTCATTGGTATTTTCCCGTTTGGAAATACGTGATATATAAATTAGATCGTTGGTTTTCCTGTTCGAATTGTGTACGCTTATAATTTTGGGGTCCTTTATAGCCTGCTGTTTGGTCTGTATCAAAGCCCTGTGTAAAAGGCTGTACTTTGACCTGTGTTTGTTATTATCAGGTTGAGAACAACCCTCCCTCAGACAAGGGGTCATTTTACTGATGTAGAGAAAAAAATAGAAATACCAAGGATTTGTATAGTTCTTCTATACAAAACCTTTGAAAACATAGAATTTTGTACTCAAAAAGAGGAGAGTTACATCATATTTTAAACAACTTTTTCTAAAAGAGGGGTCCACTTATTTTGAATAATATTAAACTGTTCAAGTAAATGTGTTAACATGGTTAAAGTCCAGGAATATTACAAAATTCTTGGACATGTTTTGACCATTTAATACCAGATAGATATATATATATTCTTTGAGAAAATATGAGCCCTTTTGTACAAACAAATATATTATAACTTATATTGACCCCCCATAAAACATGTAAAAGGGATATTTATAACATTAAGGGGTTGCCCCCAAACTGATTATGACTTGGATGGAGAATTGTCTCATTGTCAGTCACATATACATAGACCAGATTTAATTATTTCTCGGTGAACAGGAAAAAAATACTTCAGAAATTAAAGAAATGTCAAAGTACAAGTGATAAATCAAGCTTTAATATTGTCAAAACCTACTATTTTATGTTTACCAAAAAAAATTATAATCGCTAGTCTTTACATTTCAAGCTTCGCCTCAAAAATTTGCAAATTAAATTTTTTTTTATTAAAATTTTCAAATCGCTCGCTCGCCCCAAATTTTGGAGTCCAAAAATCCGTAGACCACCAAATTAAATTGGTGTGGCCTTAAATGATTGTTTAAAGTTTGAGATGATATTCAGTATTGTAAACATGTGATATTTTTTCTTACAGTTATATGATTGGGCAAGTAGAGATGAAGAAACCAAATACCGAGTAATGGTGTTCTACAGACTGGCTGATAGGTAGGTCTTATTAGGAGGCAAAGGTGGATTTAGAGGGGGGTCCCTTATGGGGCTACATATATGGTTCTAGCATAGACCTTTCTACAAGTCCCACTCCTAATGTTGCCATTTTGGTTAGCCATTCCTTCTTCAAAATCATGAATCTACATCAAGGTTATGTCTCTAATTAATGAAAAGATGATGTAAGGTCCATTAATCTATAATACTATGCTGTTCATTGTCATTTGGCAGAATATACAATGAATGCTAAATACACACTAGACAACAACACACACACCCTCTCCTTAGTTGGAATACAAATACAGCAAAGATTGGTAAAGTAGTTTTAAGGGTTGACTTTATCATACAGAATGTAATGAATGTGTCAAACTATGACATGCAATCAATTATATATTAGCAACATTCCAGCAGCACCTGCATACAGTGTATATATCTCCCAATTGATACGATATTCCCGTGCTTGCATTTCCTATCATGATTTTCTTGATAGACGGTTGTTGCTCACAAGGAAGCTATTAAATCAAGAGTTCCAAATGGTGAAGTTGAAATCATCTCTTCGTAAATTTTATGGACGCCATCACGAGTTGGTTGACTGTTATGGAATAACCGTTTCACAAATGGTATCAGATATGTTCCTTACGTCGTACCTACAATCCCCTTCCCTTTCATAAATGTGACCTACCGAATTAGACTATTTACCGGATTTGTTATCTCATAAGCAACACGACGGGTGCCACATGTGGAGCAGGATCTGCTTTCCCTTCCGGAGCACCTGAGATCACCCATAGTTTTTGGTGGGGTTCGTGTTGCTATCTTTAGTTTTCTATGTTGTGTCATGTGTACTATTGTTTGTCTGTTTGTCCTTTTCATTTTTAGCCATGGCGTTGTCAGTTTATTTTCGATTTATGAGTTTGACTGTCCCTCTGGTATCTTTCGTACCTCTTTTATAGAGAATGTCATGTTTTTGTTTTTCCTATTCAAAGAAAAAGTTTAAGGTAACATCATAGTACTATATTTTGAGAAAGTTCTTTATTACAATATCTTTGTTATCCATCATACGGGATTATAGTCATGTTAGTTTGTTAGTTTGTTAATTTGTAGCATAGGTACAAACAGAGTTGTATAGTAGAGGGGCATTATGTTTTCTGGTCTGTGCCTCCGTTCGTTTGTTCGTTCGTCCGTTCATTTGTTCGTCCAGCTTCAGGTTAAAGTTTTTGGTCAAGGTAGTTTTTGATGAAGCTGAAGTCCAATCAACTTGAAACTTAGTACACTTGTTGCTTATGATATGATCTTTCTAATTTGAAAGCCAAATTAGACTTTTGACCCCAATTTCACGGTCCACTGAACATAGGAAATGAACGTGCGAGTTTCAGGTTAAAGTTTTTGGTCAAGGTAGTTTTTGATGAAGCTGAAGTCCAATCAACTTGAAACTTAGTACACTTGTTGCTTATGATATGATCTTTCTAATTTTAAAGCCAAATTAGACTTTTGACCCCAATTTCATGGTCCACTGAACATAGAATGAAAGTGCGAGTTTCAGGTTAAAGTTTTTGGTCAAGGTAGTTTTTGATGAAGCTGAAGTCCAATCAACTTGAAACTTAGTACACTTGTTGCTTATAATATGATCTTTCTAATTTTAATGCCAAATTAGACTTTTGACCCCAATTTCATGGTCTACTGAACATAGAAAATGAAAGTGAGAGTTTCGTGTTAAAGTTTTTGGTCAAGGTAGTTTTTGATGAAGTTGAAGACCAAACAACTTGAAACTTAGTACACATGATTCATATGGTATGATCTTTCTAAATTTAATGCCAATTTAGATTTTTTATCCAATTTCACGGTCCATTGGACATGGAAATTGATAGTGCGAGTGGGGCATCCGTGTACTTAGGACACATTCTTGTTGAATAATTGTTTTAAAGTGCACAAAACCTCCAAGTCATTTCAGTTCCTGTTATTTTCTAAGAGTTAATGTACCTAATGGGGTATGATTATATTTGAGGTGTTTGTGTAGTTATACACCCTGATAGACCAGAATAAAGGGATTTATACAACCAGAGAACCTTGCATATTCCAAAATATGAACACGTAAGACACAGGAAGTTCACTGCATCATACAGGAGTCAAACTGGTATTTTACATTTCTCCAAATCAACCTCTGCTTCCATTAATGCACCAACAAAAGGTCAGAGGTCCTAAGTTTGTGTCATTCTATTGCAGGGTAGAAACAATAGAGTCTGGGTTGTTGCTGTTCATATTTTTGTTTATCAAAAGTCAACAAGAAAGATTCATTTTAAATTATCACATTAACAGAATTTACTTTCAGAAACGAAGGTAACAGTCAATGCAAGAGGTGTTGGAGTAGTAGGGTGGCACATTATTTAATTTTCTAACAGTAGAATGTTTGATTTGTAGGTTGGCAGAGAAATTGAGAAGTTTGTTTACATTATTTGCCAGTCATATAGTTCAGCATGCTGCAAGCATAATAGAGAAAAATAACATTTCTAAAGCAGGTGAGAGATCCTTTATTTTCTCTATAACCCTCTTTCAATTAAAATAAACTATCCCCACTTACCTCCAGAAAAAAAGCAACAACCTTTCAAACAAAAATCCAATAATAAAAAACAAGAATATCTTTTAGAAGTCACTGAATTAAATGTCTTTTTGTTAGTATTTAGTTTGATTTTTGGTGTTTTAAACGCCACTTTTTAGCACCGCATTTATGCTATTTTCGTGGCAATCAGTTTTTATTGGTGGAGGAAACCAGAGAAAACCATTTACCTTCAATAGAAAAACTGACAATCCTAGTCAATTAAGATTGGAGTCAAGTGCACCTGCATGACCAGGGTACGAACTCACAACCTCTGTGTTGACTGGCTAGTTATTACAGTAGTAACTACTTAAACCACTCAACCACTGAGGCCCCTGAAGTCTTTGTTGGTATATAAGTCACTGAATTAAATGTCTGTATGTTAGTATATAATTACATGTTGTTTTGAAATTGACCATTATAATAAATACCATTAGCAGTTATTGACACCATAACCACTGCTTTTGGAGACTTTTATATTATCAATCAACCCTGTTTCCTTAAAGAATATTTTTGTATTTACATCTTACTTGATTTGTATATGTTTGCTTTATAATTTATAAGCTTATTATTATTTTGATTTTGAGAAAAGTATGAATTTAATTTCAGAAGAACCCTATTTTTGTAAAGGAAACCGAGGAAGGAGATTGTCCAATCAGCTTCTTTGTTACATATTTGATTGCTTGTACAAGTGTTTCTTGTATGATACCGAAGGATTTGTTACAAAGGAGAGATTTGACAGTTTAATGCAGCCAATGGTTGATCAGGTATAAAATTTATAACATAACTTCTTTTTATGTTCCTTGATAATAAAGCTTTGAGGGTATATAGAAATCACCATATCTGTCTGCCTTTCTGTCTGTTCATGTGCTTTGTAAGGGCAACTCCTAAATAGCTAGACTGAAACTCAGTTTTTAGAAAAATGTCTTATTCAACCAATTAAAAAATACCAGTCTCCATGAAATAGCTTTTAGTGCTGAAAGTGATGTTAAGCAACAATCAATCAATTTACACTCCTAAGCATATGAAATTAATTGAAACTGTGATTTATTTTAGATAAATTCCTATGATAACATATAAACTTAAATTTTTTAGATATGATTCTGTAGGATAAAAAATGTTTACTTTCATTTATATAATCTGGCTAAACAAGTTAACACATTGGGACAGCAGCCATATGAAATGTAGAAATAAGTGTTATAAATATTATCAGAGAGTTTTGCTAGTGAAGGTAATCTGCAGATTTTCTTACATTTTCAAGTTTAATTTACTATTTATCTTATGAATGTTTTAGATTGAGAATTTCCAACTTAAAGATAAACATTATGAGAAAAGAATAACAGATCATCTGGTTCCCTGTATAGTACAGTTTGCTGTTTCTTCTCAAGATGATTCTTTATGGAAGAGCATTAGTTATCAGATTCTGTTGAAAACACGACATGATACCTCAAAGGTAAAATATTGGTTTATAACACTGTTGAAATGTTCACTCTTAATTAAGGACTGAATAGTTTTGTAGCGGGGTTGCCTCCCCTTAGTACAGGTAGAACATATAAAGCCAGTCTTAATTAACTGAGCTAGGGAATTGATTCTTTGGCTCAGTGGGTTAGCGCACTGACTGTCACGCAGACGACCGGGGTTCTAATCCCGGTGGTGACGATATGAATTTGTAGAGTAGATACGTTCTCTCCGGTTACAGTTTAAACATATTTTATTGTTTAATATGACAAAAGGATCAGACACAAGTTTTACAACTTAGTAATGTCTTCTCCAAGGACTGAATTTCATTTATATTAAATTTACAATCTTTCCACTAATTAGTTTCCTGTATTGAAGGACTTTTTTTACTTTGGGATCAAAATTGAAAGGTGTATGTGTAAGCCAACGACTCAAAATCTAATTAAATGTAAAGTACTCAAAATATTGCATGCTATGTAACTGAAGATAGTATAGAATAAAGAATATAAGGTATGATTGCCAAAGAGACAGCTTCCAACTTATATTTAAAACAACAAAGACAAGGATGTGAACCTCTATTGTGTAAATGTGGTAAAGTCATTTTCCCAGTTTTATCATATGATTCATTATTCTGTTTCATTCATCATTTCCGTTATAATTAATTATAATGTCATACTGTTTGTGGGTATACCTTGTGCCATTTATTTCATGTGGTGGTATGTCATCAAGTTTTGTAAGAATTAATAGTCATGTTGTTACATCTGATAATTTTAAAACTAAACATTTGATGCAGAACGGTCCATTGTTCATATAACATTGTAGTTAGTTCTTTATTCTCTTCAAAATATAAGTTTTACAAGAACAAGAGCCTAATTTTTTGTTACAGGTGTATTTTCATTAAGGAGCTACCATTTGATTTTTATGATTTTTATGCCCTGAAATTTTCAGACGAATCGGACAACCTCTTGTTGGGTTGCTGCGCCTTAATTGGTAATTTTAAGGAAATTTTACTGCTTTTGGTTATTATCTTGAATATTATTATTGATAGAGATAAACTGTACACAGCAATAATGTTCATCAAAGTAAGATTTACAAATAAGTCAACATGACCAAAATGGTCAGTTGACCTCTTTAGGAGTTATTGCCCTTTATAGTCAATTTTTAACCATTTTTCGTAAATCTTAGTAATCTTTTACAAAAATCTTCTCCTCTGAAACTACTGGGCCAAATTAATCCAAACTTGGCCACAATTATCATTGGGGTATCTAGTTTAAAAAATGTGTGGCGTGACCCTGCCAACCAACCAAGATGGCCACCATGGCTAAAAGTAGAAGAGAAGTAAAATGTAGATTTGGCTTATAACCAAAGCATTTAGAGCAAATCTGACAAAGGGTAAAATAATCTATTAGGTCAAGATCTATCTGCCCTGAAATTTTCAGACAAATCGGACAACCTGTTGTTTGGTTTTTAAGGAAATTTTGCAGTTTTTGCTTATCATCTTGAATATTATTATAGATAGAGATAAATTGTAAACAGCGATAATGTTCAGCAAAGTAAGATTTACTAATAAGTCAACATGACCAAAAGGACCCTTAAGGAGTTATTGCCCTTTATAGTCATTTTTTACCACTTTTTTTGTAGTATTTTGTAATCTTCTACAAAAATCTTCTCCTCTGAAACTACTGGACCAAGTTTAACCAAACTTGGCCACAATTATCATTGGAGTATCTAGTTTAAAAAATGTGTGGGGTGACCGGGCCAACCAACCAAGATGGTGGCTATGACTAAAAATAGAACATATGGGTAAAATGTAGATTTTGGCTTATAATTCTGAAACCAAAGCATTTAGAGCAAATCTGACTGGGTTAAATTGTTAATCAAGTCGAGATCTATCTGCCCTGAAATTTTCAGATGAATTAGACAACTGGTTGTTGGATTGCTGCCCCTGAATTGGTAATTTTTAATTTTTTTTTATCGTTTTTGGTTATTATCTTGAATATTTTTATAGATAGAGATAAACTGTAAACATCAATAAAGTTCAGCAAAGTTCTAGCCCCCCTCCCCCCCCCCCCATAAAAATCAAATGGTAGCTCCCTTATTGTAAAACAAAACATTGATGTAGTGTATATAGTCTAATGATAATAAAATAGTTATTCATCCAACATGACATATCCTTGTTTATATATTTACACATAATACAATTACTTATTTCAGGTGAGGTATGCAGCTCTGCAGTGTATTGATGCGTTCCATCAGAAGTTAGGTGAAGACTTCATGCCATTATTGCCAGAGGCCATACCATTCTTAGCAGAGTTAATGGAAGGTAAATACACTTCTTCCCTCACTTATAATTCCCACTTCTTGAACATACTAAATTGTTGATTACTGAAACTTGACTGCATTTAGTATAATTGACTTGATGCATTATAATCATACTAGCAATTGTTGTTTTTCACATGTATACTTTTCTAAGAAAATGTACATTAAAATCTGAATGTTCATTATGGAGCATGTCTTTAACCAATTGAGTTCTTGAAGACTGCAGTGAACTCATTATATTTTATTAAAAAAATAATTACATTTAAGTTGAATTAAAACTTAATCTTCATTGGTTGCTTATGAGTTACAATGTGTTTGCTGAACAGAACATGCTAGTGTACATGTTAACAATGTTATTTGTGAGTCAAGAGTACCTGTACATCTGTAAACATGAAACTGTCACAAATAAAAAAATCATGAAACTAGAATTAATACAATGCTTAAGTAGCCTGGTATATATCCTGATGTAAATTCCTTAATGTTTACACTTTCATATAATGGCAATAAGACAATACAACAACACTACATGTAGATATTTAATACTATTTTGTTTGTTTTACAGATGATAGTGAAGAGGTAGAAAAGAAATGCCAGTCTGTAATAGCTGAAATGGAAAAGACATTGGGAGAACCTCTCAAGAAATATTTTTAAATAAAGATTTTATTTCAAATCATTTATCTAAATTTGCTAGTTTTCAGTTGAATAATAACCCAGAAGGTTCAATACCACTGAAGGAAGGTTGGGATTGATTTTGGGGGTTATGGTCCAATAGTTAAGGAATAAGGGGCCAAAAAGGGGCCCAAAATAAGCATTTTTGTAGTTTTCAAACAATAACTTGTGTTTAAGTGTATGAATCTCTCTGAAATTATACCACAAGTGTCCATACCATGAAGGGATGGTTAGTAATGACTTTAGGGGGTTTTGGCTCAAAATGTTTTGGAATTAGGGGCTAAAAAAGGGGAATTAGGACAAAAAGGGGGGGAAATAGGTTTTTCCAGACAATAACTTTAGATTTAGTGAATTAAACTATATAAATTTTTACCAGAAGGTTTAATACCACTAAAGGAAAATAGGGATTGATTTTGGGGGTTATGGTCCCAATAGTTTAGGAATTAGGGGCTAAAAAGGGGGTCCAAAATGTGCATTTTTGTAGTTTTCAAACAATAACTTGTGTTTAAGTGAATGAATCTCTCTGAAATTATACAACAAGTTTCCTTTCCATGAAGGGATAGTTAGTAATGACTTTTGGGGGTTATGGATCTAATTAGTTATCAAAAGTACCGGGATTATAATTTTATACGCCAGACGCGTGTTTCGTCTACATAAGACTCATCAGTGACGCTCAGATCAAAATAGTTAAAAAGCCAAACAAATACAAAGTTGAAGAGCATTGAGGACCAAAAATTCCAAAAAGTTGTGCCAAATACGGCTAAGGTTATCTACTCCTGGGGTAAGAAAATCCTTAGTTTTTCGAAAAATTCAAAGTTTTGTAAACAGAAAATTTATAAAAATGAAATATTTTGGAATTAGGTGCAAAAAAGGGGAAAAACTAGGTTTTTCTGGTCAATGGACAATTAAGACAATTAAAAGCAGTGTTAGGGATGGAATTTAAAAACAGTTAACATACAATGTTGGTATGTTTGCATTTACCTCCCTTACACTACTTGTAAATTATGTATAAAAAAATGTCAGGTTTTGGACTTGTTGCCAAAAAAGGGGGATGGCAGTAGTTCTCATTTTTTCCCCAAAAATTTCTCAAATTCCAAATTTTTGAAAAGTTTGAAGAAGACATCTTCAATTGCACAATATTGCATAATAGATTTGTAAGATCTTGACATTTGTTTTGTGTCAGAAACTCATTATATGTCAAGAATTTGATCACAATCCAAATTCAGAGCTGTATCAAGCTTGAATGTTGTGTCCATACTTGCCCCAACGGTTCAGGGTTCGAACTCTGCGATCATAGAAAGCTGCGCCCTGGGGAGCACCTGGTTACCTGATGTCTTATTTAGAATAAAAGTGTGATCTCTAAAAAATGTTTGTTTAAGTGTATTGATGGTTTTTTTTTAAATTTGTCCTTAAGTTAACTGGTGTCCTTATGAATGTGTGTCCTAAGGGGGATACCCTACTGGAGCCTCAAATATTCATTTATCATACTCCTGCACCTGAATATGGTAACCTGACGTAAATATTACATGACAGACTGAAGAAAAAATATTTGTATGACTGAATATGGTAGTCTGAAGTAATATGAAATGATATCCAAACTTAAACATTACAATAAAAAAAAGGAAACAGTAGTATACCACTGTTCGCAATTGATAAATAGATTGAGAAAAAAACAAAACTGGGTTACAAACTAAACATGAGGGAAACACATCAAATATAAGAGAAGAACTATGAGAAACGAACTATGATATAACAATGGCCATTTTCCTGACCTGGTACAGGACATTTTAAGAAAAAAAATGGTGGGTTGAACCTGGCTTTGCGGCATGCCAAACCTCCCGCTTTTATGGCATTGTTAAATATAACATTAAAATGACAACATTACAGGACTATATACAAATAAATGGGAGAACATATAGGTCAGAGAAACATACAAATAATCGCTAACAAAAGGTACCAGGTTTAAAATTTAATAAGCCAGACGTGCATTTCGAAAAAAATAATTGAAAGCCAAAACAAGTACACAGTTGAAGACCATAGAGCAATAAAAGTCCGAAAAAGTTGTGCCTAATACGGCTAGGGTTTTCTGCCTGGAATAAGAACATCCTTATTAGTTAGAATAATTCATACTTTTGCAAACAGTTATTTTTTATAAAATGACTATAATAGATATACATGATAAAACCGAAGTGGTGACTAACTACAGAATAAAAATAGATACATAAAACAACCTAAACCAGCACATAAAACTTCACATCTGAATTAGCTAAAGGGATAAACGCATAAAGTGTTGTCACATTTAAATTTCTAATAAGTTTCCAAAAATAGGATAGAATTCAAGATTTGGTTTGCAATACTGATATAACATTTATTAATAACAATGACAATTACAATACTTAATAATATATATGGTAATAATTAGATAATTAATTATATTATTAATTCGTATATTTAAATTTATTTGATTTGTTCAGGGATAGTCACCTTCTTGCTGCTGCTTAATTAATATGGTAAAATCTTATTTGCAGGGAAGTACAGGAACTGGCTGTCTGTGATTTCACACTGCCAGTCAATGACTTTCATGTAATATATAATGTCTCACAATAATGACATTACATTTGAGCTTTTGAAGAAAAAGATTACACTGTATGACAATTTTGAAAGAGATACAGTAATGATGAGGTGATTGCATAAATTAAAGATAAAGCACAAGCTGTCAGTATGGACACATGTTTCCACCCAGCATCAATATGGTTGAATAATATCCTTCCTTTGTTATCTTCCCTAAAAAGTATCAGTGGAATATATTTAAATGCTTTCGCTCTCTGTTCATCCGCGTGTATTAAATTTTATACAGAAAGAATGTTTTTGGAATAGGAAGAAGCCTCTTGATTAATGGGTCAATAGGTCGAAGATCAAGGTCACTAGATTTAGCCCTCTATAAATTGTAACACTTTTATTCATGTAAAAATTAACAGTTATAGTACATGTTTATTTGTCCCTCTTAGTATAACAGTATCTTGAACCCTCAAAAAGATGTGTTTTTTCGAGTTTGAGGGGCATATTTATTTGTTTATATAATATCCATTCAGTATTTGAAAGCCGTAGTGTTTATTCTTTAGTTTAAGACTTATCTTTGTAAATCTCCTTATATTTAATTTATGCCTCATGTAATTATGATCAATTTCCAAAGATTGATGGGACCTTATACATTGTAAGTTCAATGAGGGACCTGGCCTTGACTTATTTATTTATTATTGTTAAAAAGGAATGTAGTCATTTTATAAATATTACACTCTTTAGCATGCACCTAGCATAAAAAAATAACAATATCCTGGAAAAACATTATTCAATCAAGCCACCATTTTTTTCCCTCGAGTACTAGTATATTGTTTAATTGTTCCTTAACTCTTCTGTCAGACAATTGATATTTGGATAAAACTATTGGATATCTTTGCTTGAGAAAGATGAACTTTATACAAACGGGTTTTTTTTTTCGAGCCTGCGACTTTGGTCGCAGAATGCTCGACATAGGGATAGTGATCTGGCGGCTACAGAGGAATTAGCTTACTTTTTAAAAGCTTTATGGTTTAGAAGGTGGAAGACCTAGATGCTTAATACTTTGTAAATATATGTCTCATGTTACACAGTTTCTGTCTCACATGTCCATTGTCCTTGACCTCATTTTAATGGTTCAATGACTACTTGAATAAAAGGTTAAGATTGTTTGTATTTGGTATGTGCATATCTTGCAAGGTCCTCATGTCCGTCAGACAGTTTTCACTTGCCTCGACCTCATTGCGTGGATAAATCTGTTTTTCTTATACTGTATTCAATAGGTCTACTTTATTTGGTTCATGGAAGGATTGTAAGTTGTGCTTTTCTAGCTGGCAGGTGGCATCTGACCTTGACCTCATTTTCATGATTTAGTGGTCGAAGTTATTTTTAGAATTTTGGGTATTTTTTTGTTTGGAGATATTTTATGATGTATGTTAGCCTCGCAGATTTTATTTGACCTTGATCTCATTTTCACGGTTCATTGCTCAGTTTTAAATTTTTGTGTTTTGGTCTGTTTTTCCTACACTATATGCAATAGGGTAACTATATTTGTTGTATGGAAGAATTGTAAGCTGTACATGTTTGCCAGGGATGGTTCATCTGACCTTCATCTCATTTTCATGCATGCATATGGTTCTTTGATCAATGTTTAGTTTTCTTGGTTAAGTTTGTTTCTTGGAAACTATAAACAAAAGGTCAACTACTTTATTGTATTGAATGATTGTACATGTATATCTTGTTTGGTTTTATTTATGACCTTTACCTCATTTTCTTGGATCATGTTAAGTTTATCTGATAGTTGTAGTAAAGCTTTATATTCAAGACTATCAACATAATATCAATGATTAGTAAAGAAGGCGAGATTTTTCAGAACGTGCACTCTTGTCTTATTTTGGAATCAATAGCTCAAAGTTCAAGGTTGGTCGTTAAAAATGCTTTTTGGGATACATTTGCTTTTAAGCAATCTGTAGACTTTTACCGTTGACTCAGGGCTCATTCCCTCACGTCAACCGTTTTATTCTAAACATTCAGCAACATCTCAGATTCTTATGATTGTCTTGCTTTAAAAGGTAAAAACAAGCAAAAGGATTGAACATAAACAACTTTCCTGTAATGTTCTTCTCATAATCTTCATGTTTGATTTTTCCCTTGACTTATATGCGTGTTTTTAACAACACGGAAAATCAGAATTAAGCAGTATTTATATTTAGTGTTTTTATAAATTTAGAAACACGTCAGAGGGAATTCCCCAGTTTTGATAAATGCGAGAGTTCTTTGAATTCCGATAATTCTATTTCTGTCATATAAGAACTGAAGTGGAGTTTTCTATATTTTACCGTTATGAAACTGATACTGTACTCTCATAAAGAAATTGAGACTCATTCATCATATCATAAATTCAAGGATTTGTATAGTAAGACTTACTATACAAATCCTTGATAAATTTAATAAATGTTCTTGTTCCAAATCTCAAGTCGCGGGTTTGTTTATGTATTAATGCGCATGCGTATAGTTTTCTTGATTTCAAGGGGTATCAGATTGAGTGGTTGTTCTGGATTCCCCGCTTATTAATTAATTTGAAACTCATTGGATTCTTTCTATGTCTGCCTGCTATTGAGGGTTTAATATTTTTGTTGCATAATTTAAAATCATATGCATCATTTAAAATAAAATCAATGAAGTTTACCCTATATCACCCCTTTAGCCGAAATTGAGTCTTCCATATTATCGTTTCGAGTTGTCTCCCTTTCAGAAGTATTTCCCGTCAAAATCGTCAAGAAAAAAATAACTCGTTAGATGTAGATAAACGTCGTATTATATTAAGAACGATCTCAATTTAAACAGAGGAGTGTGTACGGAAGGATTCATGCCCACTGACCCAAGGGAAATTAATAATTAAAGAGTTAGAAATGGGGTTCCTCCTAGAATTAACGGTGATAAGATACGAAGTGAATAGTCCGAGATTACTGGGTACAAGTCAAATCGGCACCCATAGAAAAAGTCAAATTGGCACCTGGTTAAATCGGCATCTAGTCAAATCGACACCTATTTAAAAGTCAATTCGGCATCCAATAATATTTGATATAATATATGGGACTGGGAAATGGGGTTCCTCCTAGAATTAACGGTGATAAGATACGATGTGAATAGTCCCGAGATTACTGGGTACAAGTCAAATCGGCACCTGGTCAAATCGGCACCTAGTTAAATCGGCATCTAGTCAAATCGGCACCTAGTTAAATCGGCATCTAGTCAAATCGGCACCTATTAAAAATTCAATTCGGCATCCAATAATACTTGATATAATATATGGGACTGGGACTATTTAAGTTTGTAATTTAAGTATACTAGCATAAAAGTCCCCCACGGTCCCAGCTTGTCTGGCAAATCAGCCGTCGGACATCAGAGTAATCTCGAACTATGAAGTGAAATACCTTCTCTCTCTCTCAGTGACTGCTGTGGAAAGTAAACTTGGAATTCATAGCACACAAATAAAACACAATAGGTACATTGCTCGTACACTTGTATCCGGGATTAGCTATTTTTAAAGTTGAGTGACTATTCAGATTGATATTACCTTTGCATGTGCAGTTGAATTAGTTTTGAAAATAACGACGTCGAAGTAAGGCGTCAAAAAAAAATATAGTAGCCTTTCAAGACGTCATAATTAAGGCTTCAAAGAAAAAAAATATAATAGCCTTCCAAGACGTCATAATTATTTGGACTATCAAGGCCAGGGCTGCCAAAAATGCGTGAGACTCACGCATGTTCATGCTTTTTTGCAGCAGTATCCTTAGATCAAATTTTTCCTCTTTGATCTTTTCTATTTTGGCCAAATCTCCTGAATTTGCTTAATGAAAAGTTGTCAGAACTGCTATACATGTGTCAATGAAAACTATATGGCAATCGTATCCCTCAGAGCATTCTGCTCTTTGATTAAATGTTTTGAATAATAATGTTTCTGGCTGATATACCTGTCATTTAAGGGACTTATTACAACTTCATAAGCTCAACAATACAACAATGCATAGTACTAATACTTTATTGAATACAATTGAAACTGTCATCTGCTGATATCTGCAGTGAACTATTGGAAACCTAAAATAAAAATAAGATGGAAAATAAAAACTGAAGGTAAGATATATGACAACAGTTGCAATTCTGGTATAAAAAACATAATCATAATGATAATTATTTATCTGCCATAAAAGTGTAATGTTGACTGCAAAACAATAGTCCATTTATCTGTAACATAAATGGGGGGGGGGGGGTCTTTGAAAATGCTATTTATTGATCACACAGAATCTTCTGTCCAAGTTTCCTCATATTCCATGAGGGTCAAACAAAGTTATTGATTGACGTCCATCTATTACTTTAATAATAGAGAATGAATAAAAGATAATGAATACTTTGTGTTTTGTTCGTGTTTTTTCCCCGAAGAAGCATCTGTTCAAAATTCCATTGAGTTTGAAAAAAGTTATTGATGCATAAAAGTTTTGACTTTATACTGCACCTAAATGTAAAATGAAAACAAAGCCCATTTATCAGTAAAAACGACAACGTACTGTGAAAATTATTAGCAAACTGTCTTCATTATCAAAACACAGTAACAGATTCAATTATCTATCCAAGTTTGAAAAAGTATTCAATTTCTGAAAACTCGAACCTTATGCAAGTTTGTATTTTTAAAATTAAAAGTGTAAAAAAGTCATTTATCAGTAAAACACGGAAAATTGAGAGAAATCCAACATCTAGCTCTGGGTCACAGGCACTTGTGAAAAATTAACTATATACATTAATATAACACGTGTTATATTAATGTATATAGAGGGAAACATTCTGAGACAACTGTCTGTTCTCTGGATACTATCTTGATGATGAAAAAGTTCATGCAAAGTTTCATATAGAACTCGATATATGTACGATAGTTATTGATTTGAGTATAAGAGTTACCACAAACTGAACCTAAATATGAAGAAGCCGACGAAGACGGATTGTACGATCTCTATAATGTCTCGCTTTTGCAACTTTCGTTGCATGCAGGTTCGACAAAATTGGATAAAAGAAATGTTTAAAATACTGAATACCTTTGGTTAATATCACCACTGCTTTTTCAAGAACAAGATATGTTTGCTAAAAATACTAGAAATTTACATTACTATGACCTGTAAGTTATAACCAGCTGTATAGAACTTACAGAAATTACTTTCACAAACATAAGGTTGGTTCTGGTTACATGGGACGTCGTACCAGTAACCATTTTGATAGTGCTTCAAAATACAGTTATACGTGTAGGAGCTTGAACTACTGGTGGGATAAGGTCTTCCTGAAGGAAAGTTCTTGTAGCTTAACTGAGTTTGATCATATATCCATCTCCAGTCACCATTGACGACATCTGTTGATCCTAGCCAGTAATGTGATTCTTAAATGAGATAAAAGGAAACATAATAATCTTTACCAACAATATTTATAAACTTTGGTATATTTGTTACCCAAGGGTTTGGTATCAAGCGTACCTGACTAAGTTATTTTTTCGGACGCCATCACGAGTTGGTTGACCGTTATGGAATAACCGTTTCACAGATGATCTCGGTTATGTTCCTTATGTCGTAACTACAATACCCTTTCCCTTTTCACGAATGTGACCTACTGAATTAGACTATTTACCGGATATGTAATAACACAAGCAACACGAAGGGTGCCACATGTGGAGCAGGATCTGCTTACCCTTCCGGAGCACCTGAGATCACCCCTAGTTTTTGGTGAGGTTCGTGTTGCTTAGTCTTTAGTGTTTTATGTTGTGTCTTCTGTACCATTATTTGTCTGTTTGTCTTTTTATTTTTAGCCATGGCATTGTCAGATTATTTTCTATCTATGAGTTTGAATCTCCCTCTGGTATCTTTCGTCCCTCTTTTATTTCAAACAAACGTATCTTTTGCAATGTAAACGTCATTACATGCTCCTTAAATATTGGAAAACTCGTTCCTATACATTTATTAATAAGTTTTTAAATGTGCCTTATATCCTAATAAAAAAAAAACTAAGAATAACAGTTCTCATGTAAGAAAATTTGTATACTCATAGCGGTAAGTACTACAGCCAATGCACCAATCTAAAGTTTATTTATTCGAACTAGATCTGTTAGATAGATATACTGTTAGTTATAAAGTCTGTTAATTGATCAATGCAATCAAATTCCAAAACCTTTGAACTATCAAGACGGATTTTGGTGTAGCAAAGTAAGACAAGGTAAAGAGCGAAGGTGTATTTGTGAATGAGACAACAATCAAAGAACACAAATCAACTACAGTTGTCCAGAGTTAACCGTATGGTCTTCAATAATATACAGGCAAAATGTCATATATTTATAGTTTATCGTAGATCATCTCAACGAGATTGATTTTCGAAATTGAGCTTGCTCGGTGAAAGCGAGAAAAACAATCGATTTGAGATGACAAATGATAATCTGTTTATCACTATTTTACCTATGACGACGTTGTCAATTTCTAGTTTCTAGCGACAACTTTCCATCTCAAGCGAATAACATGATATGAAAAATTAACACAAAAAAAGATCAAAGGAGAAATGCACAAAATAGCGATAAATTTCTCTATTGATGCTTGATATATATAATGTATTGATTATATAATGTATTAATTGATATTCTTATATACTTTTTGTTGCACCAAATAAATACACTAGAAATTTTGAACTTACTTTTACTTAATTGCTGTTGTATCCAATTATTTTCGGAGGAATCATCAATCTTTGCTAAATATCCACCAATTTCTCTGCATTTTCTCTACAAAATTAATGTACTTTGACCGATGTGATTGAATTTTCAGTTTTCGCATTTTTGTGAAATGTTTTGTATACTTCATTTCCCGTGAATAACACAAATCAATGATAAAACAGTTTTGATGAACTTTACTTTTAGTGATGATCGTATGCCACAGGGAAACAGACTAATTTTCTGCAAGAAATGAAAACATAAAAAAATCTAGACTTACCTCTGCTTCAGTCCATATAACAGCATTATCTCCGAAATAATAACAGTGGTTGTTGTACTTTATCCATTGTCTCCCTGAATGACATTATAAAACTAAATTAACAATTTCAATAAAACTTTCATAAAGCAGTAAAGAAAATTGACAAACATTTCAATATCAAATGTTATAATGAAACCTTAGTAAAATATCAAAATCGGTATTGGTTTGTTTTTGCTATAGAGTGGAAACAGATACTAGTAGATTGATGTAAGTTTAGTGAATATTACTTTTTAACTCTTTTTTTGTAATCATCTTATTAAAACATTTTAACAAATTATATAAATTAGATTTCGCCTTTATAAGTTACAAAACAAAACAAAAAAACTCACGTTTAAAGTCCTCTTCCATCGATGTCATATCCTTATCTAAAGCCTCTATTTTAGAGTTAATAGAAGTTGCTTGGCTTTTCAGAAAATCTTCAAGGCTTTTTAATGCATCTCTGGCTTTGTTAAAATCTTGCTTGGATTTGACTGTTAGACACGGTAACGCAAAAACAGACCCACATACCACACACATCACAAAGAAGGTAAAACTAAAGACAGAGTTCATTCTGGAAAAAGTATAAACAAAATTGTATTCTGTATGAATAAAAACAAAACAAAATAATGCATTAAATGAAAAACAACAACAAAAAAGTAACAACTACAAAACACCCTTAATATTAAATTTTTTTACTCGCATATAAGAAAAGAAATATTTTTCTTCTTATTCTTATTCAATGCAACAAACTCAAAATCATCACTTCCCTACTAACATCGAGCACTAAGATAATATAAGGTAGAAAATCTGTTTTTATTATAATGCTACAGTAATGATATTCCTGTTTTTTGTTATGCTGTACCATCAATCAATATCACCAACAAAATTCAGTCGGTCGACTATTTATTTTCAAATAGGGTAATTGTCTTTTTTAAAACAAATCATTATTACAAGTTGTAACAATATAAATTTCTTGGTTATTGATGAATTCTATCAACAACTTTCCTTGCCAGGTAAACAGAAATAACAAAGAAACTATGCAGTACAACAATTGATCAACAGCTACCTATACATCCAACACCTCAGAAAAAAGAGGTATAAACAAAGGAAAACAACATATAGTCTATATAGTTTGACTTGGCACAGCAACACAATGATTGGGTAAAAGTACATTTCGTGTAAGAGATTTATCAAATGGACTTGAAGTTTCCCATCATAGGATATAGTTTGATATAAAATGTAAAGCCAAAAGCAGACGTTTCAAAATGTGATAAGTTTTTAATTATAACGTCGTCTTACCTTAAGTTTATTAGATATATTAAAAAAAATCCCATCAAAATACTATTGAACTTAAGATCTTCTTTGTGACAATGTTATACAAATTAAGTGGTTTTGAAGTAAAAGACTTTATATGGGCTTGTACTTTCCTCCGAGAAAGAAGGAAGAGTATAAGAGTCAATGTAACGAGGATGTAACAATAACGGAAAGTTAAAGTAGATAAACACTTTAAAACTAAACCCAAAACCCCCTAGGATGTTTTTCTTTATATTTCGCGGGATAATAACCGACATTGCTACTTGAATAAATGTTTTTGATTGAAACGTTCATTTATCCTTCGCTGAAATCGTTATGATCAGTGAAGTGCAATGATACTACGTGGGCACTTCAAATATGTTTTCAGTATCAGTTTCTAACGTATTTGGGGTTTAGATTGAAATAAAGAGTAAAATTATGGAAATATTTAATTCTTTATGTACTGCACCGTGTGTACTATAATCTTCTGCAACTGTTTGCAATTTTTTCATATTTCTTTTGAATGTTTACCATTACGTGTAACAATCTGGCTTTCATTTGACAAATTTCCTGAACTTTTGGGACTTTGAACTTTTATTCCAACTATCAATGACACAATCTTAGGAAATACTGTTTGTTTCGGGATATGAGTACTATATCTGTAACTGTTTATGCTTTGGAGTGTCAAGAACTCGTTGGAAGTACTTGATAAACTTCATGCTTATATTGGTGATTTTGAATCTGTTCAAAGTTTTGATTTTTCTACCCTGTATACCACATTGCCTCACATTGTCATTAAGAAATAATTCACACACCTAATTAAATGGGCATTCAAAAAATCAGAATGTGAATATATATGTTCAAACTCTTTTAGGTCATTTTTTAGTAGCAATAAACAAAAAAACTATGTTAATTGGACATGCTTTGATACTATATATGCCCTTGATTTTTTACTAGATAACATTTTTGTTCGCTTTGGGGATTCCGTATATCGTCAGATTATCGGAATTCCAATGGGGACTAACTGTGCACCACTTATTGCGGACCTGTTTTTGTATTGTTATGAGTTACAATTTATGACAAAAATAAGCAAAGACCCATCGAAACAACATCTGATAAACAAATTTAATAATACTTTTAGATATTTGGATGATATTTTGGCTCTCAAAAATGACGACTTCAGTATGTATATTAATGAAATTTATCCTGTTGAACTTACTTTAAATAAAGCTAATACTAACAATGACCACTGCCCTTTTCTCGATCTTGATATCTATATCACTAATGGAAAGCTGAATACTAAAATTTATGATAAAAGGGATGATTTTTCATTTCCTATCGTTAATTATCCGTTTTTAGATGGTGACGTTCCCTTGTCACCATCTTACGGTGTTTATATATCTCAACTTGTATGATTCGCTTGTGTATGTAACAATGTTTTAGATTTTAACGAGAAATTTATGTATTACTGAAAAATTATTACACCAGGGTTTTCGATATCACAAACTAGTCAAAACATTTACTAAATTTTATCATCGGTATAAAGACATCATTCGTAAATATAGCTCAACATGCAGACTTCTAATACGTTCAGGTATTTCACATCCAATTTTTTATGGAAATATTCTTTATAAAGCACAAAGGTGTCAGTATTCACCTCCTAGACTTACAAAACCTTTGAATAGACTTATTAAGAAGGGATATAATTACGATACTGTTGTCAAGTCATTAAAGATTGCATATTTTGGCGTTAATATTGAGTCACTGATAAGGTCTTTGCATCGGAACTAAACACATTTATTCTAAAAACAGTTGTTGGCATGACACGGGTTATGTTCTTCTCATATATGTTATGATGGTATGATACTAAACCCCTAACGGGAAGGATTGTGCCTGATGTTCATATGATGAAATCATAATCTTTCAGTCAGTTTAATTGAAGTCTGGAGCTGGCATGTCAGTTAACTGCTAGTAGTCTGTTGTTATTTATGTATTATTGTCATTTTGTTTATTTTCTTTGGTTACATCTTCTGACATCAGACTCGGACTTCTCTTGAACTGAATTTTAATGTGCGTATTGTTATGCGTTTACTTTTCAACATTGGTTAGAGGTATAGGGGGACGGTTGAGATCTCACAAACATGTTTAACCCCGCCGTATTTTTGCGCCTGTCCCAAGTCAGGAGCCTCTGGCCTTTGTTAGTTTTGTATTATCTTAATTTTAGTTTCTTGTGTACAATTTGGAAATTAGTATGGCGTTCATTATTACTGGACTAGTATATATTTGTTCAGAGGCCAGCTGAAGGACGCCTCCGGGTGCGGGAATTTCTCGCTACATTGAAGACCTGTTGGTGACCCTCTGCTGTTGTTTTTTATTTGGTCGGGTTGTTGTCTCTTTGACACATTCCCCATTTCCATTCTCAATTTTATTTAGGGGTGAGATTATCTTTTATCATATGTGATTTGTCAACTTTTATGACCTCTGTGGAAAAGACTCTTAAATTGGTTACTGCTGCTTCTCCACTAAGCGAACGGCTTGGAGGAATTATAGCACATTTGCACATCTTACAATGTTGTACTAAATTTCATTCCATTCAGTGGTTCTCTAAAAGATGTCATTTGCATGCATTTCCCATAGGGTCCTATGCTCAACTAAGTCCCCCGCTGGCGACCATCTTGGATGATGGATCGGCTACAAAGTAACAACACTTGGTCAGCACCTAATAAGGAACATTCATGCCATATTTGGTTTCATTCCATTCAGTGGTTCTCTAAAAGAAGTCATTTGTAAGCATTTCCCATAGGGTCCTATGTTAAACCAAGTCCCCCGCTGGCGGCCATCATGGATGATGGGTCCGCTACAAAGTAACAACACTTGGTCAGCACCTCATAAAGAACATTCATGCCATGTTTGGTTTCATTCCATTCAGTGCTTCTCTAGAAGAAGTTCAAAATGTAAAAAGTTAACGCCGACGAAGGCGGACGACGACGGACGACGGACGCCAAGTGATGAGAAAAGCTCTATTGGCCCTTCGGGCCAGTTGAGCTAAAAAGTAATAAAATGGCCAAAATAAAGTACAAAGTTGAAGAGCACTTCGGACAAAAAATTCTTACAGGTTATTCCGAAATGACAAAGGTAACATATTCCTTTGATAGAAAATCCTAATTATTTCGAAAATTGTAAACAGTTAATTAATAATTATTATATGAATGAGACTTCAAGTCAAAAAAGAAGTTATTACTACTTGGCTAGTGACACTATCTGAAGGAGGAAACATCCACCAGTAGAATTATCAACTCATTGGCTGTATATACATGATTATTATTATTATTAAGGTCTTTCCTTTTTCAAAAGGGAAAGACCTTACTGTATTTCTTCTGTTTATTATTATTTTTCCGCCAAACTTTGACAAAATTTATCCACGTTAACCGTAAGACGTGTCGCTTTCATGTTCACACTTTGTATCGGTGTCATGAATACCTATCCGGAACTCACCCTGTGAGTCGAAATATTTTGTCGGTTCGCAGTAATCCCTCCAAAACCCAAAAAAACTTGTTATTGTTCCAACACCGTAATAGGTAGAAAAAAAACGAAGGGTGAAATTTGTTCAGGACCAGACCCTGGTTCTTCGTTACATTTGGATCGAAAAGATTCAACGACTCAATGGTAGGGTTATGTCCCTATTAAAATTAACCGTGTCGGTTGGCCACCAAAACTCAGAAACCGTAAGTCGTAGACACCTAGGATCTTCACCATTCATCATCAATTCATGTGACTTTGAAAAATATCTCAAGGTCAAATGTGTATGTTGACCTTGACCTTTGACCTAACACCTTGTTAGCAGATAATCTCAACAACCTTAATACTTTCAGAAGTGTTGTATGGTGGAAAATGTTTGGGTCATTAATGCGCAACTTTGTTACATTTTGACCGAAGAGATTTGACCTTTCTGTAAGGGGCATAACCCCTGTTTTAGGTTTCTGAAAAGAGAAAATCAACTTTTACTATATAAAAAAAGGTCCTAGACCCATGGGGTCTTCAGCAATGACATTGGGGACTAATGACCTTGACAAATGTCAAAAGGTCAAAGGTCAAGGTCATGTCCCATATATAGCGAATTATGTGTTTTTGACCTTATTTAAAGGATTTTCAGTGCGTTTTAAAGCTTTTTAAGGTTGACCTTGACCTTTGACCTTACAACTTTTTAGTCGATATCTCAAAAACGATTGTACTTACAGAAATAGTAAATAGTGAAAAACGTTGAGGTGGATGAGGCGCAACTTTTTTTACATTTGACCGTAGCGATTTGACCTTTATGTAAGGGGCATAACCTGTGTTTGAACTTTTCAATACATTCTACGTCTATTTGAACATGTATTTTACATTACAAAGGAAAGACCTCTCAATTGTTCAAGAACAATTGACATTTTAATTATTATCAGTATTATATTGATGTTTCGGAAGGCGACTTTCCTGGTATGGAACTTGCGCCCTGTTAATAAACACCAATACATATCTTTATTTACGAACCAGTGTGGACACAGATCAGTTTCGGATAGTAATAGTTTGGTTTGATTCATGGTACTTTGTGACTTTCATATTGAACTTCGCACGATATTAATGATAAAAATAGTAATGTTTTTAAGTATTATCATATTCATTTTCCCTTTTTTATAGCAGAACTTACAGATATTTTCTATTGAATGTGCAGGCTTATATACAACTTATGTTTAGTTTGGTGTTCAACAAGCCAGTAGCATTTAATTGTGCGTAACTTTGAATGTCTTTCTCATTGGGTTCTATGATTTACTGTTTCCGTTGATGACAGCTACTTTGGTGTAGACTGGCACTTAATACTCAAAATAATCATATGATCACTGATGTGTTTTGTTTAATGTTTGAGGTAGTTTCCAAGACGAAGCTGTTTTTTGTTGTTGCAATTCTTGAAATAAAGACAAAATAAACCGAGCTTGATTACACATATAAAAATAAGAATAAGTATGATTGCAGCTAAGAAGACAACTCTCCATTAGAGACCAAAATGACATAAAATTAACAGTATGTCACATATAGGGCCTTCAAAAGTGATCACAACTTAGCCATATATTTGTTTTGCTTGACACGTAATTACTACACACATTCCAAAAACAGAGTAAATGTGTTGTTAAAGCTTTATATATTAATTCTGCCTTTCCACGAATATACTCTAATACAACTATTACCGTTTTATGTAAAACTCCATATTATTCCAAATAAATATATTTCATTCTCAAAATTTGACAAACTAAATTATAAGAAAGATACGTAAATTGGTTTATGTGGACATTCAAGGTTGAAATGTGTGACATAAGTATATGTTTTCTTTCATGTATCACTTCTTTTCAAATATGATTTTATTACTGTGTCTAAGGCAGCATAACAAAACATTTTGCAATATGTGCATTGGCAAATTTGTCTGACATAGTTCTTGATAAAGACTTGACAACACGAAACAGAAAACACTAAACCTGTCTTGGAAAACATGAAACAATAAATAAACTTACTACAAACACTTCAACAATACAATGATGCATAGTTGTGATACTTTATTGAAATATTGAAGCTGTCATCTGCTGTTAGCGGACACATCTGCAGTACTATTGGAAACCTGAAATAGAAATAAGGTGAAAAATGAAAACTGAAGGTAGGATACATGACAATAATGGCAATTCTGGTGGCAAATGATAAAAATCATAATGATAACAATTTCTGTAACATAAAAGTGTAGTGATGACTGCATAACCATAGTATATTTACATGTAACACAAAGACGAAAAAACAAAAACAAAAAACTTTGAAGAAAATACTTTTTATTGATCACAAATAATCTTCTGTCCACGTTTCCTGCTATTCCGTTATGGTTAAACAAAGTTATTGATTGTTTTACTCAAAACTGTATCTGAATCTTAACTGCAAAACAATAGTCTACCTATAAGTTTAATAATGGAGAACGAAATAAGGATAATAAAAAAATTGCTCGTTTGGTTTTATCCCAAAGAAGCATCTATCCAAGATTCGCAAAATTCAATGAAGTGGTCGACAAGGTTATTGATGTATAACAGCTTTGACCTAAGACTGCATCTAAATGTAAGGCGCACACAAAGTCCTTTTATCAGTAAAAACGGCAAAGTATTGTGAAAATTAATAGCAGTTTTCACTATCAAAACACATTATCCAAATTCAAGTATCAGTTCAAGTTTGGAAACATTTCATGAATGTTTAACAAAGTAATTAATGTCTGTCTGAATATTCGAACCTTATATACGTTTTTCTTAATAACATGCGAACTGCAAAATAGTTATATTATTGATATGGTCATAAATATAAAACAACTGTTAACAAAACTAAAGAATGTTCGAAAAACTAAGGATTTAATATCCAAGGAATATATACAACTTGCCTTATCTGTATTTTTCAAAACCTTTCGGAATGATTGATCCCTAATTCTCTTCAACTTACGACTTTATTTTACCTTTTAACTTTTTTGCTTCGGGCGTAACTGATGTGTATTACTTTTAATTCTCGTATCTATGATGTATTGAAGTGGCAAACTAAATAACAACGAGTTTTCAAACCAACAGGTGATAGGAGTGTTGTCTATATTTCGACGGAAACGTACGATATAAAGATTGCATTTAATTTGAAAGTCTCCTTTAAATTCTCTTGGAACAAATTTTCAAAACTTTCAGGAAGAAAACTGAATATGTTTCCAATGTTTTACATAGTACAAGAAAATGTTTAATAAAACTTTAAAAAAAACAAACATTTTTTTCTTTTCACCCTTACATCAACATCAACAAAATTAAACAAAACCAACTAAGAAACAAACACAATAAATAATTTGGAATTTGAATCTTTGCTTTGTTCACATCGCTTTTTTAAAAGAAATTAATATATATGCCAAATGAGAAAGATTACATACTACAATTTGAAAATACTATGACTTGTTAGTTATAACCAGCTATATAGAACTTACAGAAATTATTTTCACAGACATAGGGATATCCGTGCTGACATGAGAAGTCGTACCATTTACCATTGCTGTAGTTCATCGTAAAACAGTTATATATGTAGGAGTATGAATTACTGGTCTTCCTGAAACAAAGTTCTTGTAGCTAAACTGAGTTTGATCATATATCCATCTCAAGTCACCATTGATAGTGGCGGACCCAGAACTTTTCCTAAGGGGGGCCCGCTGACTGACCTAAGGGGGGGGGGCGCTCCAGTCAGGCTTCAGTGATTCCCTATATAATCAACCAAATTTTTCCCACGAAAGGGGGGCCCGGGCCCCCCAGTCCCCCTCCTGGATCCGCCTATGATTGACGACAAATGTAGATCCTAGCCAGCGATATCCTACTAAACGAAGATAAAAGGAAATATAGCTATCCAGATCAACAATATTAATAAACTTTGATGTATTTTGGTTACCCAAGTTTCTGGTATTGAACGTACCTGGCTAAGTTATTTCGAACAAACGTAACTTATGTAATGCAAACGGTATCGTAAGCTTCTCAAAAAGATCAGAACACTCGTTCCTATACATGTGTTACATTCTGACATATATATCATTCGAACAAGGCATATTAGGATTTTTCTAAGATATGCAGTTAGTTATCAAATCTGTTAATGTCAGTAATGATTATAAGCTTATTATGTAATTACAAAGTCAAGAAAGATTCTAAAGTTCAAATGTTCGAATGTTCACAAACTGTCTTAAATGTTGAATTGTTCGAATTTTCAATAACTCATCACACGGGCACGTGATCGTATAGTGGTATAACTGTTCAGTCCTGATGGAGTACGTTCGGATATTAAGCACATGAGTTCTAGCCTACCCACAAGGGGGAGACCTTGGCGTAATCTCTCTGCACGAATCTCTTGTACCAATCTGTCCCCTGTTCAAGTCCAAAGCTGGATCTTATATAGTCCAGTGGTCCATAAACGATGGCCCATAGCTGTTGGCAGGTTACGTAGTAGTCTTGATGTTGAATAATACTAGTCTGAGGTTAATTGTCAAACAATGTAATTAACTTCTGCAGGATACATGTTATTTAACAGTAGACATGGTCATTTATTAGCTGCAGGGTATATGTCTATAATATTTGTACACATTGTTATTAAGTGTCTAAAGGGTAAATGTAGTTGTTTCTGCTATATTTAATTACACCTTGATAATTATTGTTATGAAACACAATTGTGTTACATTAATAGATCATTGAATTAAATTCCAGAACTTTTGAAGTATCCAGACGGATTTTGGTGAAGGAAAGTATGGCAAGGTAAACAGCTAAAGTGTATATGTGATCGAGACAGTAATCATATAACACAAAACAACTAAAGTCCTCCAGAGTAAAACGTATTGTCTTTAACAATATAAAGGTAAAATGTTGTCAGTTTCATATATAATTTATTTATTTCTCTATTGGTGCACGACATATATAATTTATTGATTAATATTCATATATACTTTTATGGCACAAAATATAGACACTAGACATTTTTTAATTACTTTTGATACTTTTACTAATTTGTTGTTGTATCCAACTATTTTCTGAGTAATCACCAATCTTCACTAAATATCCACCAATCTCTCTGCATCTTCTCTTCAAAACAAATATACTTTGACCAAATTAATTTTTTTTTTTGCATTTTTTCATACGTTTTTCATACGTGAAAAAATAAAAATAATGATAGAATAGTTTTAATGGAATATACTTTCAGTGATGATCGGATGCCACAACAAAACAGACTGTAAGAACTACAAGAAATGAAAGCTTAACAAATCTAGACCTACATCTGCTTCAGTCCATATAACTTTGTCATCTCTAATGTAATAACAGTGGCTGTAGTACTTTATTCATTGTTCTCCCTGGGTGACATTATAAAACCATATAAAAAATCTGAATGAAAATTTCATAAAACAGTAATGAAAATTGACAAGCATTTCAAAGACAAGTGTTAAAATGAAACCTTAGTAAAATATCACAATCGATAATTTTGTTTTAATGCTATAGAGTGGAAACAGATAGACTGATGTAAGTTTAGTGAATATAATTTTGGTTTTTTTTGGGTAATCTTCTTATTAAAATGTTCAATTATCTTGTATAATTTAGATTACTCCTTTTGTAGAAAATTACAAAACAGAAAAAAAAAACCCGCACGTTTGAAATCCTCTTTCATCGATGTCATATCCTTGTCTAATGCCTATATTTTAGAGTTTGTAGAAGTTGCTTGGTTTTTCAGAAAATCTTCAAGGCTTTTTAATAGATCTCTGGATTTGTTAAAATCTTGCCTCGATTTGACTGTTAGACATGGTAACGAACAAACAGTCCCACATACCAAACAGATCACAAAGCAGGCGAACCTTAAGTTAGAAGTCATTCTGTAAAAAGTAAAAAGATGGTACATTTAATATGAATAAAAACAACACAAAATAGTGGACCGATTGAAAAAGCAATAGCATCAGGAACAGCAACAAAACACCTCAAACATTATAATTATCATTTGCATACGAAAAATATATATATATTCTCCTTTTTACTTGTTACACTAAGTGCATGCAACAAAAAATATATAATGTGAAACCTTAATACCAACAAGCTAGGAGCATTAAATTAACCTCAGAATTAAAATCATTTTTGTTATAATGCAGCAGTCATGATAATACGGATATTATATGAAATGCCAGCAATCAAATTTAACAACACAATTCAGTTGGTCGACTGTTTATTTTCAAAGAAGGTAATTGTCTTAAAAAATTCTCATGTGCAAATAATTACTGCAAGTTATATCGAAATAAATTTCGTGCTGATTTATAAATTCGATTCAACTACGTTCCTAACCAGGTTAACAGAAATAACAAAGATACTGGACAGCATACCAAACAACAGCAACCACAAACATACATATTTGTTTTTTTGTTCATATTTTTACATAAATAAGGCCGTTAGTTTTCTCGTTTAAATTGTTTTACATTGTCTTATCGGGGCCTATTATAGCTGACTATGCGGTATGGGCTTTGCTCATTGTTGAATGCCGTACGGTGACCTATAGTTGTTAATGTCTGTGTCATTTTGGTCTTTTGTGGATAGTTGTCTCATTGGCAATCATACCACATCTTCTTTTTAATAACTCATTCAAAAAAGAGGTACAGACAAAAGAAAACAACGAACAGTCATGATGCATCGACTTGGTACAGCAACACAATGATGCTGTAAAAATAGTTGCATGTTATTTTTGTAAATTGAAAGATGCTAACATTAAAATTCGACCTAAAAGAAGAAAGACAGGACAATATATTTAGCAAGTCTAGGGCAATACAAAATTTGTGATAGACTATACTTTCTATCTCGGTCTATTTTTGAAATTAATTCTTACATACTTTTGATTTTTTTACCCTATATGCTAACATTGCTCATGTGAAATTTTAAAATTGTTTGTATTATTAAACATTGAACGACAAAATTTGTGACATATAAAAAATTTCAGACACGCGAATCGATGAATGTGTTTGTAGATATTTGTAGATGTTTTTTGTTCTGTTAAATTGTTTCTTTTTAAAATCGTTACACGATGATGACTGCTGTACCCATGTTTTGACTATTTTATTTATTATGTCTGTTTAGTTCACGTATCATTGTGAATATAACGGAATTTGATGAGACTGTCAACAAAGTGAAAGGTTTAATACTATTAAACCAGGTTTAATCTACCATTTCCTACATTTGAAAATTTTGTCGTTTGATTTTGCCATGTGATTATGGATTTTCCGATTGGATTTTCCTCTGAGTTCAGTATTTTTGTGATTTTACTTTTTTCAATACGTTAATATTGGATAATAAAAAAATGTATGTGTCCTGACTAGATAATCAGTCAACTTAACATTGTCCTATTTAGGATAATAAATAATAAAAAGTCAAAACGTAATCTGGGTTAAAACTGCAAAGTTCTGAAACTTCGTTGAGAAGTAGATAAGCATTTACTAGAACGATGTTGCGTAATGTCTTCACTGGTATACTGAAACATTCAATATTTTAATTAAATCATGTTCACAGTTTAAAGATTTTTAATTACATTTTTTTCAAGAGAATATATAATTATCAAATTATCAATAAATATGAACATGTGATAGTGTAAACGAGGTGTCATATGGACTTCCATCGGGAATATTTTAACATAAATTGTATGTTTCAACATGAAATAAGTTATTATTTCTTAACGTCGTCTTACCTTCAGTTTTTTCTATCTATAAAAAATTCATAAAAAAAATGCTATTGAACTTTAGACTTTCTCTCTGTGACAATGTTATACACATTAAGTCAATGTTTTGATGTAAACGTAAGTAAATGATACATTTTACTTTATATAGGCTTGCCCTTCATTGTGAGAGGAAAAGGATGGATGTCAATGCAACGTGAATGTTAATGGAAGGTTGAAGTAGATGAACACTTTAGAAACAAAAGCAGCATATGGGTATGCTTTTATTATATTTCGTGGTGTAAGAAACACAATGAAGAAAGGAAAACAATAGCACTTCTTAGAAGGAAAGGAAAACAATAGCACTTCTAAGAAGGAAATACTTTTTGTTATTGTTTCTTCCACTTATACGTATCCACATTTCCTTGAAAAGACATTGCTAAGTGAATAACATATTTATAATATACTAACATTTTCCTTTATCCTTCTCTGAAATCTTCCTGATCATTCTGTCTCTAGATTAATGAATTTTCAATTCTATAACTTGGGCGCTTCGTATAAGTTTTCAGTTTCATCTTTATCATCTGTTAGTTTAAGGGGTTTATAATAATTTAAAAAGTTAAATTGTGGATATATCTAATTCTTTGTATATATGTTGAACTGTTTTCCCAAACAATATCATATATAATTTTAATGTTTAGCATCATGCGTTAGTTCACTGCTTTATAAATTCTGATTTTTATTTAAGAAGTTTCCGGGTCTTTGAACTTTCATACAAATAGTTCAATGAAACAATCTTAAGAACACTGTTTGTTCATAATAACTTGACTGTAAAATCGTATGTTTTAGTGAGATTATCGATTTGTCAATTTACATGAACGCTTCTGTAGTCTTCTGGTAGTGTGTTCGCCTTGAGTGTGCAGGTTTCAGGTCTAAAAGGTTCTTCCAAAACGGCTAAGGTAATGTATTACTTGGGTAGATAATTGTCATATTTTCGAAAATTTAAATATTTATAAACAGTTGTTTTATAAATATGATCATATCACAGATTAGTTCGGATATGTCATTGAGGTAAAATTATTTTTTTCCCTTTTTTAACCAAACTTTTTTATATTCATTGGCTTAACGACAGTGCATGGTTAGTTTGGTGTCACCAAACTGGTAGCATTGGGTTCTTCCTCATTGTGTTCTATGATTGAATATTTACATTGATGACAGCCGTTTTGAATTTCAGATTGGCACCAAATACTCAAAATTAGCATATGATCATCGTTGTAGTTTTCATTAACAAAATATTTTAATGTTTTAAAAAGTTTTAAAGAAGAAGAAAAAAACTCATGCATCATAGATGGATATTAAAGGCCCCAAAATAACAAAGTGAAACTATCCAAACGAGATTACTTACTGTCGGATTTATGTAGAGAAAATGAATTAAAACAAACATGATTTATAGCAACAAACGGCAACCACTGACTTATTTGACCCCTATATCCCCCCTCCCTGTTTTAAGTATGGTATTTAAAAAAAAACCTTAAAAAGGTACTATATTCCTGCAACTCTAAATAGCAAATATAAAAACTGACATAACTACAACTTTTATACCAGTTATGCAATATCTAAATCATTGAGGACAGATTGTAGTTCGAACCATTTGTTATATATGCATCCGTTTTGAAGAAGAAGTTTTTTTGTATGCAATACAATTAGATTTCATTCCCGAATGGATTTTATCTTTGATTTTATTTAATAAGCACCAAAAGATCACAATTAAAAAGGGAGCACCTGTACGCATTTCTGCATTATCTAGTTTTAATGCTTGAGATGGTTCGTAATGAGTTGTTTGTATGTTTGTATGTTTTTTCTCATCTGTGCCTAATATGTTGCCATCTGATGGGCGTAAGTAATAATTTGGATTGGCAAAAAACAAGCTTAAAAAATATAATAATACAAAATTGAATATGTGTAGGATAATCCTAGTATCTTAAGTGTGCAAGATTTTTTTTTGTCATCTTCAAGACCAAAATATTCCCCCCCCATCAAATTGGGGATCAGAATGTATTTTTTTTATGAAATCATTACCCCTCCCTTTTCAAGTTAAGGGTCTTTTCCATAATAGAATTGAATAAGGGTATGCTACTGGGATGACTATAGTTCAGTTTTGAATAACGGACATAATTCAATTTGTTTTCCTCTTCAAGGGCATACTTCGTCTCCTTATCTGTTTATTATAGTATTTGAATTACTCAGTGCAGCTTTTAAACATGATCCTACTATTGTTGGTGTAACAATAAATGACTCTGAATTTTGGTTGAGTCAATATGCTTTCGATTCTTCCCTTGTCCTGAATATTGACCCTAAATCAATGTTTACATATTTATGATAAAAAAGGAAGTATTGAATATTTTGCCATACAAAATCGTCCTTGGAACCTTTCTGTGAAATTCAATCAATTAGGTATATCTATATAGTTTGAGCTTGATTGATGTAAATGTAAAGCCAAGATATACAACATCAAGGCATTACTATATATTTGTCTTTCGGTTTTGCGTATGTGTTTTGTGTATATTCATTTTTTCTGTGTTGCCATATTCGTTTTGATTTTATAATAATTATGGTTATAACACAATGTAGACTATTGTATCCCTATTTTGGACATTTTACCGACTATGTCTGTTTGTTTTGTTCATTCATTCTTGTCAATATAAAGGAATTGTATGCGACTGTAATACACGTGAAAGGTTGAGCTAGCTTTAAAACTAGGTTTAATCTTGGAATGATATGAAACATAACGCGCACTAGGTTCACTAGCATAAGTGGAGGAAATTACACTACCAATTGTGAATTCATGCTTATGAACCAACCATCTTCTTTTGTTCTTAATTTCTAAATTTCTTAAACAAAACAATATTCTGAAGGAACGATAATGAGTTTAAAAAAAATGAAAAACATCAAATCAAAACTAGATTTGCTATCGCAAGCTATAGCAGAGGACTTCACTCTGTACTGGACATTGTCACAGTAGCAGCAACCATTGTGACTATATACCAAAGTCAAATGGCACCTCTATACATGCCAGCACTTCCGTGTAATCTGATTTACAGTAGTTGTTGTTTGTTAATGTAGTTCATACGTGTTTCTCGTTTCTCGTTTTTATATAGATTAGACTGTTGGTTTTTCCCGTCTGAATGGTTTTACATTACTAATTTTTGGGGCCCTTTATAACTTGCTGTTCGGTGATAGCCAAGTCTCCGTGTTGAAGGCCGTACTTTAACCTATAATGGTTTACTTTTATAAATTGTTATTTGGATGGAGAGTTGTCTCATTAGCACTCATACCAAATCTTCCTATATCTATTTGAATCTACCCTCTCGTAAACAAAACATGCAATTATCCCATAAAGTTCGAGATCTTTATATATTTTGTTTGGGAAATCTTTTAATCTACAATAAGACCCACGTGTAAGAAAAAACGTGGCGTCAGGTGATGCTTAATTTTGTACTGTGGACTTATTAAAAGTCTTTTTAGAGTGGATATTGGAACACGCAGCATGTGTACCTATTAACGGGAAGCATACTAACTGTTCATTTTGTTGTTTGATAGGTAACAAATGGTTGATCACGGATAAAACGATACATGAATTTGATATGTCTTTTGTCTTGTACAATCTAATTACACGTTCCTCGATTGATTTCAACTAAAGTGTATGTATACATTTAACGAGTACATCATAAAAAAAATATAGCATGGGCTATTAGTATTAAATACTAATAGATAGACTTGAACATGAACGTAATATTTACCATTACACGTTAGATAAACATTATTCAATTAAGCAATGAGAACTTTGGACTTAACAAAATATTACTGAAAGTTTACACTATTGAACCTTAACACCAAAGAATTCTTGTATTAATAAAACTTGTAATATTGAAAGTTGTAATCAAAAATTATTTTAGAACTGTGAACCTGTCAACATAAAGCTGCTACAACAGTCAAAATATATATACTTAACATCGTCATTTATGTTATACAATTATTCAATTCATTCAAGGGGCTTGTTAAAACTTCATAAACTCAACAATAATGCATAGTAGTGCTCCTTTATTGAATAATATTGAACCTGTCATCTACTGTTAGCGTTAAAACATCTGTAATACTATTGGAAGCCTGAAATTGAAATACGGTGGAAATTAAAACTGAACGATAGATACATGCCATCAGTTGTAATTCTTGGGTCAAATAATAATAACCATATTGATAACAATTTCTCTACAATAATATTGAAACGTTGACTGCATAAACATCCCTTTACCGGTAACATAAAGAGAAAAAGTAGAAAACAAAATCGTTGAAAAAAATGCTATTTGTTGATCATACAGAATATTCTGTCCCAATTTCCTCCTACTCCATGAGATTAAAACAAAGCAAATAATTATTTTACCCAAAATTGTATCTAAATAATAACTGTGAAACAATACATCCGTCTATTAGTTCAAAAATGGGAAATGAAGAAAGAATAATAAAAATTGTGCTCGTTTACTTGTGTTTTATTTTTTGTCCCGCAGAACCATCTACCCAATTTTAACAAAATGCCATGAAGTTTTACAAAGTAACTAATGCCTAAAGGTTTTGACCTTAGAATGAATATAAATATGAATTGCAAACTAAGTCTTTATATCAGTATAGACGGCATCTTAATTTGAAAATTAATAGCAGTCTTTATTATCAAAACACAGTATACAGATTCAAGTATCTATCCAAGTTTCGAAAAAGTTTCGTGAGTGTTTGACCAAGTAATTATTGACCCGAAAACGCGGACCTTATATATGTTTGTATTTTTAATAATCTTAACAGCAAAATGGTTATTTATCAGTATAACACAGGAAAATAGGAGAATTTCTAAATCTATCTTGATGTCAAAGTTTCACATAATTCGATGCAGGCAAGACAGTTATTGATTTAAAAAAAACCACTGAACCTAAAGATAACAAACCGACGACGACGGAAATTGTATCAAGATATCTTTAATGTTTCGTCCCGCGACTTTCGATGCACGCAAGCTCATGAGTAGTTAAATTGAAATACTGTATAGCTTTGTTTACAACCTTGTGATAGGAGTCTTGAATATATTTTTTTTGAAGGGAAATGTATATGATGTAAAGATTGCTTTGAACTTGCATGTCTCCTTAAGATTCTCTTGGGACATTTTTATCGGCAAGAAAACTGAATGTGATTACTCCCCTGTTGTCCCTTAACCCTACATCAGCATCAAAAAAATAAACAAAACCAACCAAGAAACAAACACCAACGAATTAAAACAAAATGAGGAACTTTTCTTTGTTCACCCCGCTGATTTACAGGAACTAAATATGTATGCTACATAAGGAATAATGAATACTGGAACTTAAAATACTATGACATGTTAGTTATAACCAGCTGTGTAGAACTTACAGAAATTACTTTCACAGACATAGGGATAGCTTTTGCTACATGGGTTATCATACCAGTTACCATTGCCGTATTCCATCAGAATACAGTTAAATGTATAGGAAGCTGAACTACTGGTTGGATAAGGTCTTCCTGAGATAAAGTTCTTGTAGCTCATCTGAGTTTGATCATATATCCA
This sequence comes from Mytilus edulis, assembly GCA_019925275.1. NCBI lineage: Eukaryota > Metazoa > Mollusca > Bivalvia > Mytilida > Mytilidae > Mytilus > Mytilus edulis. Next base: position 128,828,038 of record CM034349.1, read on the forward strand.
TCTCCAATCACCATTGACAGCATCTGTAGACCCCAGCCAGCGATAAGTTTCTAAATGGAGATAAAAGGAAGCATAATTATCCTGAACAAAAATATCAATAAACTTTGATGCATTAAGTTATCCAAGTTCTTTGTATTTAGCGTACCCGACTAATTTATTTCAAACAAACGAAGCCTGTGCAAATTTTTAAATGGCTCTTAAAGAGTTTGAAACACTGTACACATTTAACAACGTCTTATACTCTGAATTATATATTAATTAGACATTAATAAAAAAAGAATCATAAAAGTGTTCATGTGAGACAAATTCATAAAATGATGGCAGTAAATACTACAACCATTGCACCAATACAAAGATTAATTACTAAAAAAAATCAGAATGTTATAATTACGCAGTTCGTTTTTAAGTCTGTAAAATCCCATTGCAATCAAGTTCTTAAACTTTTCATCCATTCAAATAGATTTTTTTTATGTTAAACATTATACATAACAGCAGGTAAGGGGCTATACGTCTATGCAATAGAAACAACACAACACAACTACAGATAGTAGAAAGGTATCATAAAGTCTTCTACAATATACATGTGTTTTAAATGCTGTCCGCATCATACGGACTTTACTTATCGGTTTTGATATTTATTAATTCATTTATTTCTGTATTGGTGCATGACATGCATGTTGTATTGATTAATATCCATTTATACACTATTTTACTCAATATACACTGGAAATGTAAACTTACTTTTGCTACTTTTATTTATTTGCTGTTTTATCCAACTATTTTCTGAGGAATCATCAATCTTCACTAAATATCCACCAATCTCTCTGCATTTTCTCTACAAAAATTAATATACTTTGACAAATGTGAATATTTAGTTCCTGCAGTTTTTGTGAATTGTTTTTCACACATTTTTTTCATGAATAGATAAAGCACATCATAGTAACACAATAGTTTTGATGAAACACATTTTCATATGATCATATGCCACAGCGAAACAAACTGTTTTCTGCAAGAGAAGTGGAAAACATAATAAATGTAAGCTCACCTCAGCATCAGTCCATATAACACTGTCATCCCCAAAGTAATAACAGTGCTCGTTGTACTTTATCCATTGTCTCCCTGAATGACAGTTAAAATTCATATCAACAATTATAATGAAAATTGCATAACGCAGTTAAGAAAATTGACTATAATTGCAATATCAAAGATTTTGTTCAAGTACACCGATTGGTTTCTTGTAAAGTATGTTTAATATTTTTTTAATGTATTTATAGTTGGAACAGACAGATTGGTGTTAGTTAACTAAATATTTGCTATTTATTTTTCTTTTGGGGAATTATATGATTAAAGAATATTAAAAATCTTGCAGAGATTAAAAAAAATTCTTACTTTTAAAGTCTTCTTCCATCAATGTCATATCCTTGTCTAAAGCCTGTACCTTTGAGTTGATAGAACTAGCTTGATTTTTCAGGAAATTTTCAAGACTTTTCAATGCATTTCTGGCTTTGTTAAAATCTTGCTTGGATTTGTTTGTTAAACATGGTAACGAAAATACAGTCCCGAACACCACATAAACCATAAAGACGGTAATCGGTAAGACAGGTGTCATTCTGTAAAAAGTTTTAAAAATCTGCATTTTAAATTAAAAAAAACACCAACCAAATATTGTATTTATTTAAAAAAAAATCACAAATATAATTAAAAAACTTCTACTTACTTGCTACAGTCAGTCAATAGAACAAACACAAAAGGTAAAACGAGGTGAACCACTTTTATACAAACTTGGAGCATTACGATGACATGAGAATAAAAATCAATTTCAATTATTATGAAATGATATACCTGGTCCTTTATGCTGTGTCAGCAACCATTTTTACCAATACGATTTAGTCGGTCGGCTGTTTATTTTCAAAGAATGTTATTTTCTATTAGGCCATGTTCACACCAAACGCCATGTACAGTAAACATGTTTACATTTATAGTTCATCAGCTGGTAGGGCAAAATTTCAATTCTGTGTTACACCCCAGGGTACCGCAATTTTTTTGTATAAATTTAAAGAGTAATATCTGAAGAATATTTTAAGAGGTGTTAGACTCTGAAAAAGTGTCCAAAAGGGGTAAACAGGGGACGTATTTAAGGGTATATCAAAAATTTTGTTTTGCACATATTTACAGAAAAATGTAAAAAATAACCAAGAATTCAGTACTATTCTTTTTATTAAATGGAACACATCATATCTAATTAAAACGCAGGCTATTTTTTAACTATTTTTTAAATCGTAGAGGACCAAGAAAAAAGGGGGAGGGTAATTAAAAAAGTCATGATTTTGAATGAAAAGAAGCATACGTACTAATTTTCTTGATAAAATGCTATATATTTTTTTACATTGAAACATAGCGCATAAAGTAACTAAAGGCTGTTGAAAAAAACATTTTTAAAGGTGAGACACAAAAACATAGAATCCGCGACAAACCCAAACATAAGCAACCAGAAATGCACGATTCTGTCATGTATTTATACATCACATTCATGAAATAACTCTCATATTAAAACACACAAAAATGTCAGGGTTTCTAGATCTTTATTTTTTTTAATTGTTTTCAACAACCGAATCACCACATTTTAAGGTCACTCAGAAGGTCAATCCATAGAATCATCATCAGTTTGGTGACCTGCATCTACCGAATTATCATTATCATCATTTACATCATCTTCGTCGTCATCGTTATCAATATCAACGATTTGGTAATCCTTATATCTACAAGCTTTCCAGCATTAACATACAGCTATCTGTTCAACACAGTGTTGAACACATGAACATCTTCCGTTGGCACAACCAGCTTTACATGAACAGCACATCAGAATTATCAAAGCATCTAACGCTGGTGGTTGGTCTAACTAATTGATACTGATCAAAGCGTTCTAAACGACCCAACCATAGATGTTTGGCAACAGACCAGTGTTGTGTTTAAAAGCAGATTTCCAAATCTTCGTCTGAAAGTTAGCTTGTTTAATGTGTCTTAACATTGCATCTTTTGCATTTCAAAACGTTCTGATCTTTATTCATCTATATTTTTAATTTCGTAGCCATATATAGAACACGAAAACCTCTCGAGTGTTTTAACAACTCTTCGCCAACCTCTTCAAAGGTTTCACCAAGATGGAATAGACCATCTGAAAACTCCACATAACGTGTCAAAAAGGCGAATGCTTTGCTTTTTTCCTTACAAGACAAAACACTTACTGAATCATAACCTGTATTGGCGTGAAATCCTGGTAGTTTTCTACAAACATGCTCACCAAATTTCGCACACATTGATTAAAATTGAGAATGGAAATGGGGAATGTGTCAAAGAGACAACAACCCGCCCAAATAAAAAACAACAGCAGAGGGTCACCAACAGGTCTTCAATGTAGCGAGAAATTCCCGCACCCGGAGGCGTCCTTCAGCTGGCCCCTAATTTGATAATCTGCATTTGGAAGATGTATCTGTCAGACTAACAATATTAGAATTGATATGCAACTGTGAAAATAGTAAGCCAATACTTCCACATCAGTGTCAGAAGGTTTTTTACAATGGAGTCGTAACCTTTGTCAGCTGCATGTTTTTGCATTAAGAAACATTTATATCGGCTTCTTCCTGTTTGATTATAAGCTGACACCACTCTACGCTATTTCATTTTTAACATATATTTTGTGGCACATACCTCCATGTGATACAAATAAATCAATACATTCAAGTGTAAATCTATAGGATTGTTTACTCTTTTCCAAACCAAAGAATTCAACAAGAGCAACTTTGTTTCCCCCAACTAACAATCATTTCTTCCATTCCCAAGAACGCGATTGTGGTGTTCTAGAACTTATCGTACTGATAAATGCCCTCCCAAGGATCTGCCGTTCTAATTTCTTTATGAATATTGTGGGATAATAATCAGTGACAAAATCAATGCGGGACCTCTTTTTGAAACTAAAAGGATGATTTTTTAAATAATAATTGCCTAATCGAAACAAGTGCTTGGTATCCTAGTAATGAATTGAATAACTGTCATGTCATCAAATTCCTAAGGAATGCCCTTTTCTAAAAGACCACCTAGGACAGATTTTAATTTTTCATTACATGTGTACCATCAAAGTTTGCAAGAGACATTGGAAGAGGACATAATTCAAACTGGAGAATGTATCGCAAAACCAACTATCTTGTCTTGGCTATGACAAGCAGGCGACATTTTTTTTGCATCTGTTCTCAATATTTTGTTGTTCTTATCAGCCATTATCTGTTTGCCTTTTAATTCCTTTTTTTAAAAATGTAAGCAATGATTTTCTTTTGAGTGTTTTGAAGATATCGGTTGACTTTTGAATGAGCCGTTCCGTAATAAAAATTTCTGTAGCAAATTTTCCCTTTTCATACGCGTTTAGAAGGTAGCACATTAATTCCGAAGAAGCAACAGAACCCGAGAACAAGCCATATAACTGCTCAGATGTTTGGATTTGACCAGCTTTGCAGTGTCTGACACAATTTCAAAACATCAGTTTCGTCTCGCTTCATTCGAGTTTTTCTGAGTTCTTTTTGGGCGGATGTTTCAAGGTTAACCATTCCTACCAAATGTCGACATTTTAAGGATATTGAAGCTCATTTATGTGCATTTAGCAACCAATGTTTATCAGAATCTTTATTTAAACTGAAACCAACAAAGCCATTTTTTTGGTATCTCTAAAAAACCTAAGAAAGTAAAAAGTATTACCAAATCCCACAACTGACTATTTGACGTTCGTTCAAAGCGATGTTTGTCGATTGAATGACTTAACAATCTTAAGTCAATCACTACATAGCTAAAACACAAAATGTTATCAAGCACACCTTTATTGAGTTCGATAGGGTGCACCTTTTCTGAACACAAAAAAATCACCTTAATTTGTATTTTGTTCATAAATATTTCGTTACACATTCACTTTATAAAATAATTTGTTTCACAAAAACATCATAAATCGACAATTAAATGTGTGTTTTCAGTTGCAAATTGATAATGCTTATGTGTGAATACATTGTACATGTTGTATACTGAATCAAAGACGGTAATTTGGTGATTTCCGGTATTTCACGAGTATTTGCACGTACATATATTTTATGAAATAATTCATATTTTAGACGATATATAAATACTGCAAATGATTTAAACATTGCATAATGATTAATTCTCAAGTTTAATTAACTAAAACGGGTAATTGTATAACGAATTTCTTTATGAAAGGAGAAAATATGCCTTAATTTGAACCAAAAAAATCGGATTATTTTTAATGTAAAAAAAACATTTTTTTTAAAGCAAAAAATCTTCCGAGTTACAATTAATATGATAGTTTTGTATCTGTTTTAGTTGTTTAAACCTATACTTTATTTTTTTTTAATTGCTTTATATTAAAAATCTTATTTAAAAATTACTTAGTCGTGATCGCGGTACCCTGGGGTGTAACACAAACTCCTTAACTAGCGCGCTTTTGAGAACTAGCTGATGGACTATTAGTTTAATGTAATGTACACTGGTTTCGCATTTAAAAATTTGTTCACATATATAAACATTGTTAAATTACCTGTACATAAGATTTGTTCACACTTGTAAACGATATGTCATTTAAATGTTCATTAGGGAGCTACCATTTGATTTTTATGGGGGGGGGGGGGGGGGGGGGCAGGACCGAATAGAGTGAAAAATAAAAAGGCAGGACAGGGATTACAACTAAAAAAAAATGCAGGACAAAATTTTTCATCCTAGCCCTCCCATAAAAATCAAATGATAGCTCCCTTACGTAGAAATTTTTCGGACAGTTTTTTCTAGAAGTTAGAGAACGACCGTTTGACTTAAAAAAAAAGAAGGGGGGAATGGATTTTTTTTATATCCTGATCCCCAATTTGATAAAAAGAAAAATATTCTAGTCATAGAGATGATAAAAAATTATTCTGAATCCAGAGTTTCCCCATACACTACAGTGTTAAATATTGAAAAAAAGATATGTGATTGTTGGCATGTAGTTTTTTTTCTTAATTGAGTGAATTCAAATAGAAAAAAAACCTTTTAGGAATTTTGATTCTCTATGCCCTTCAACATCGTACTTGATTTGGCCTTTTAAACGTTTTTGGATTCGGACGTCACTGATGATTTTTTTGTAGACGAAAGGTATACACACCAAACTCTTCCGCAGTTAAGCTAGATTTGCTTGGTACAGGAACAGAATATTATAGGGTTAAAATAATGGTAAGTTTTTGTATGAACTATGAACAATGCTTACATAGCAATGCGGCCAATGAAAAACAAGTCTCTGCAATATATTTAACAATGCGATGAATTTGGTTAAATGATGAACCGGTAACTTTGGCACGGATTTCATTAGACAGCAACCTGACAACCCAATTATAAAAAAAATTGTATTATAACAACACTATACAGGTGTCTACAAAAAACAGCAAAAATAAAATATTAGATTGAAAATGGAAACGGGATATGGGATATGGGCATAGAGACAACAACCCGATCAGAGAGCAGAAAACAGCACAGGGCCGCCAATGTGTCTTCAACGCATCGAGAAAATACCGTAACCGGATGCAGGCTTCAGCTTTACCTGATCAATAATATTTTCTTGTTCAGCAAAAACGGCGCCACACTAAACTCTGACACATGTAAATAAACTCATCATAGATACCAGGACTAAATTAAGTATATACGCCAGACGCGATTAACAAAATTTAAAAAAAATCTATTGCACAAGGTGTTAACATCTGACATGAAAAAAAATCTTGGTTTATGGGTGAAAAGATATTTTGCAAAGGGGAAAAAATCAAATAAGTTAGATATATTATAATACAAATTCTCTGATTCATTTGTCAAATGTATCTATATGTCCCATACAGAAAGTATAAAATGCTTGTTCAAGTGTGGTCGATTTTAAATCATACATAAAATGAACTTGTAGGCAAGTATAATTGCAGTTCAAATCTGTGTTCAAAATATAATACACAAACATGTATTTACATTTCAATAATTACCAAGTGACATCGTTACGCAAAGTTTTGCTTCAGTATACACGTAATCGTTGTGAAAATGGTTAAAGATATATATTGCTTTATAAACTAGTGTTAAGTAAATAGATTTTGTTTTCTAAATCTAAAAAATGATTTTTTTTTCCCGATTTTTTTTTCATTATTTCTTCTCAATGTTGAAAGACGTGTAAGTTTTGTAAGTCTAGTTATGTCATTAAATAATCATTACTAGACAACAATGTAGTGATATCGTTTGCATGTAACTTTTTATTACAAATACATGTAATATATCATCATTAATATTTAATAATAATAATCCATCCTTTGGGTTCTCTAACCTAAAAGCATATTTTAGCATTGCCAATAAAATTGAAAAATATACAGGAAATCTTCCTAATTCAGCCAAATTAATCGCTTTTCGCTTAAACCAAAGAATATACTTCATGAATTTTGTGTTTTATGCCCCACCTACAATAGTAGAGGGGCATTATGATTTCTGGCCTGTGCGTCCGCTCTTTCTTCCGTCCGTCTGTCCCGCTTCAGGTTAAAGTTTTTGGTCAAGGTAGTTTTTGATGAAGCTGAAGTCCAATCAATTTGAAACTTAGTACACATGTTACTTGTGATATGATCTTTTTGAATTTAGAGCCAAATCAGACTTTTGATACCAATGTCACGGTTCACTGAACATAGAAAATGAAAGTGCGAGTTTCAGGTTAAAGTTTTTGGTCAAGGTAGTTGTAGATGAACTGAAGTCCAATCAACTGGAAACTTAATACACATGTTACTTATGATATGATCTTTTTGCGTTTTAAGCCAAATCAGACTTTTGATCCCAATTTCACAAATGAAAGTGGAGTTTCAGGTTTAAGGTTTTTGGTCTAGGTAGTTTTTGATGAAGTTGAAGTCCAATCAACTTGAAACTAAGTACTCATGTTCCCTATATATATATGGTATGATCTTTCTAATTTTTAACGCCAAATTATAATTATACAATTTCACGGTCCATTGAACATGGAAAATGATAGAGCGAGTGGGGCATCCGTGTACTTTGGACACATTCTTGTTCAGATATGTCTTTTATAATAAACATTTTCTAAAATGTAATCGTTCTTCTTCTTACATGCAACTGAAGTGGTTGAAAACATTCCCCGTTTCACTGCCATACATTAAAATATGTTACGTTTTTGGTCATAAAGGTGCATTAAAGTTGAGACACTAGGATTTGATGATGCTAGGCATTGTTGTAATCCAAAACAAGCTTTCATAGTTTTCCTGTATAGCATATCTTTACACTGTTTTAAGTTACCTCTAGATACAAAATTAATTACTAGGTACTTATCACATTTTACACTTTCAAGCAGTTGCCCATTCAAATACACTGGGCAATCAACATGTTTTCCATGTTTGCTAAAAATTAAACCTTTGTTTTTATTAAGGTTTTTACATTTAAACACCGTTTTGAGCAATATAATTGTAACCTATTTATCAAAAGTACCAGGATTATAATTATCCATTCTCTCTTGTAAACCATCTTATGTTTCAGAAAAATAACATTGTCACCTGCATACATAAGATAATCAATTCTGTTGTCATTTAGATCAACAGGGTCAGTACATGATGAAAAAGTTTCTGGCATACCATTTATAAACAATTTAAAAATATTGGGGCTCACTACATTATTTGTGTTATTATATCGTCAGTTTTGGTCCATTTTTCCATAAATAATAACGTGTTTTGGCTAGTATATATGACACAAGCTATAACTACTGTTTTGATTTTTCTCATTGCTCTCCAACTTCTCAATTGATTTTTCGTTTTACCTGTTTTCTTGCTTTTTCCTCAGTGGTATCGGGGATTCTTTGGTAGCCGAAACGTGCGTTTGAGAAACTATTTTTAGGCTTTTTTATCATTGATAACTTTTTTCTACTTCTGGTTAGCTTGTGAGACAAAGAGTAAGACAACTGCAACACCGGTTTAATCAATGTTCATGTCAAGCTTACACAAGTCTTATAAAATAACTACATGCAGAAAACTTGATATTAGGCACAGATCGTCTCACTTTCTGCTTAAACTGGAAATGGTATCAATGTACATAAAGAATAATTTTTAGTGTAAGTCATGGAAAAAAGTTAATGCAGAACATAGTATAAATGGGGCCCAAATTGGTGTAATATGTTTCATACAGTAAAGTTGTATATGATATTCCACTTTTATACTGTGACAAATGACCAAAATAAAAACCACGAACAACTATTTAGATAAAATAATCTCATAACGGGTAAATCAATACATGCCGTTCATTAACAAAGCTTATAAAAACAAATATTTACTGATATTCAATAGATTAGCATGCGTAAGTACCATCATGAATTTGGTAAGAGTATATGCAGAAACACTCGGTATATGGGTGGTTGTGGCCATGTAAATGCATTATAAAGCAACATGACAATATTCTACAGTCAGGTTTGCTTCATAGCTTGCTTATATATAAGTAAAGGAATAATTTATCACTTTCATCTATCTCAATATGTGGCATTTGTTTGGCTATCATTATTATGGACCGGCACTTAGTTCCATTTAATGCTATGGGTTTGAGATTGTTGCATGAGTTTCTGCGGATCTACATTATTATTTTCTGCGGTACATGAAAATTAGAGAAGATATTAAGTAATAGAAATAAATATATTTTTTTTTAATTTATTTTGATATAAGAAGAAGATGTCAAATATTTATAACAACGAATGTTCATTGTTTTATTATGCACAGAATACGTGACCCGTATTTGGGAATTTCCCAAACAAGATTATTTTTAGAAATGTAAACAAGGTACCATATTCTTACACAGTTACAGATAATAGTCTGTCGGAAGAGGGCAATAAATGGCTCACCCGTGTTAAGAGAGAGCCATTTCTTTTCCTGCAAAGTGGAAAGGGATTAATATAAAGTGCAATAACTTGTTTCTCAATCGACTAAAATTTTTGAGAGTGTAATAATGACTGCTTGTAGTAATGATTTCTGAACAACGGTTTCGATGAACACATATTTTAAAATCATTGTATTTTTTAAAGTGCTTGGATTATACGAGAATGTTTTCTTTATTGATAAAATAGAAAACAGCATTTATTTTCAAAAATGCCATAAAGTTCGACGAAAAAATAAAAAAATGCATTGAAACGATTGTAAGAAGTATCAACTGTGTTTTTAAAAAATCTATAAATTTATCGTTTTGATTACAAGATATACGAAACTTACAACATGTGTTTTATTGATTTTCTTTTAAATGTTAACATACAAACTGTTGATGTAAAATGCTACTTAATACTTTTATTTAAGATACAATAACCCGAATCGCACGAAAATCTACATTTGTTACGTTAAAGTGAAAAGAAATGTTTTCCTATAGTATCTGTCTCTGAACACAGTCTAGTCTAAGAAGTCATTGCATATAGGGTTTTGTCCAACTAGTTTATCATCAACTCTGTAATCAGCACTCCTGACCTTACATGGACATTTTCTATAGATTTATTTTTCACCGTCAAAATGATGAAGTCATTCAAAGATTATTTATTTGTTTCACTTATTGCCTGAGACAAATTTTCCACATTTTTTTTTTCAATGCTTCTACTTGAAAAAGTATCATGCGATGATGAATTTTGTGAAGACGAAATACGCGTCTAATATATTATTGGTGAAGACGAAATACGCGTCTAATTTGTTATAAGCCTTTGATCTTTCATGAATTTTTATTTCTATTATTTGATTTAATTGTTATTTGAGGAATTAATCCAATGAAGATGTTGTTAGACCGGGATCGAAAAACAACAGTTATTAAAGCTTTTATGTTTTACTTTTATCTCGTTGACATATAAATCAAACGTATTTTACTGTCTAAATGGAATATTATTTCAGGGTTTCACCTAACGTTTGTGTTGTAAGACAAATTATCTAAAAGCTATTAACTGTTCAAATCGTCTGTTGTTCTTGGATTTTTCAGGGGAGTGGGTGGGGGGAGTGGCATTTATTGCATGTGCAAATAGGGAAAACTGGGATTCAGCTATGTAATCACCTTGTTCTATGAAATATGTAATATGAACATTTTTCTAAACAGGATAACCAGTCTACAATAAGGATTTAGGAATAGAGAAATTCATTTGACAGGTCAATAATTTGGTTGTTCTATAATTAGATAAGTGTAAAGCAATATAATATTTCCAACTTAACGCAAAACACAGTTTGAGGGCACAATCCTATCATATTGTATTAGTTCAATTGTATCTTCAAATTATCGACATCACTGATGACAAAAAATTGTTTTAAACAGTTTTTCAAGGTTTGCATTACATTTTATTAAAAGGATAATTATAGTTCTATATTATTTGTTTCAAAACTTGGCTTTCAATTGTCTTTAAAAGTACAAGACTTACTAGTAATAAAAGTACAAGACTTACTAGTAATAAAAGTACAAGACTTACTAGTAATAAAAGTACAAGACTTACTAGTAATAAAAGTACAAGACTAACTAGTAACACACAAGCACACGGGTTTCAGATATAAATGATTAGGTTATCTGTTGTTCTCACATAGGCTTCTGCATGGTTGCAATGTTACTGACTGATAATCTTCACAAGGAACAAATGAGAACCATAAAGATATCAGTCGGCCGACCGACATACGAAAGATTTTGTTGCTTGATAATTGGATTGAGCTGTGATAGTGATTTAGCAACAACTGTAAAACAAAAGAACCATGCAAAGAAGAAAAAACAATGGTTGAAATAAAATTTGGCAAAACCTTTCGGAATTTCGGGTCGTCAATGCTCGCCACTGGTGAGCCTTTTGTGGGAGGTTTTTTTTTCATATACAGATTTCACACTCTTATTAGTGCACTCAAAAGTTCATTTACTTGTTATGTAAAATTAGAAAAATAAAGACATTTTATTAACTTTAATACAGTCAATTAAAAGTCTAAGTTTGATTTTAGTAAATACATAATGTTATAATATGCCACTTCTTTAACGACAAAGTTTTTCGAAGACTTATCGTATGTCGGCAGTGCCGTATGTTTCTCATGATGAGTCTGTTGTATTTCACGACGACTTTTACGAGACGGGATTATTGTAGGTGAAAGCAGAAAAATCTTGTGGTGTTGAATAATTCCATGTTGTACTTGAGGGATTATATCCGGCTGGTTCATTAGAAAAGTTCGTTGTCTGTTGCCCGGATGTTTGTGTTGGGTAGGCTCCATTTGATGGCATATACTTGTTTGCTGGTGCTATAAAGATAACAAGTTTAAATTAGTAACAATAAAATGTGACTGAATCACGTTAGGAACTTTGTTGGTTTTATTTTGGTCAGTATTTGTCAGATTTATAATAATTAAGGGTAAACTTAGTCCCCACGTTATTATACTTGAGAGATGTCAATTGTTGGAAATTTCTGTCCTTAAATGATTTCTTTATTTCATTGTCTCTGGTCATGGGTAGTCCGAGATTACTCTGACGTCCAACGGCTGTTTTGCAAGACAAGCGAGATTACTCTGACGTCCAACGGCTGTTTTGCCAGACAAGAGTGACTCTGACGTCCAACGGCTGTTGTCTAGATGACACATACCAGGTATTACTACTTCAATTCGTTTTATATTTTATTACAGAAAATTATGACAATAAAATCCATCCATCATATACATACAGAAAAATAATATGACTATATTCACCTTATAACAATAATCTCAAAACAAGGGTTATAGAAACCTAATTTAGAGAACTACATTATAAACGGCCTAACTTGAATACGATCTCTGAGAATCGCCTCTTTCAAGATCAAGTCCTCAAAACTAAATTGTAGAGTGGCATTTACATATTAAAAAGCTATATCTGTCCTCAATTATTATTACAAGCAAACGTTAGTTGAAAATTCAATATGATCGATTGATTGTTGTTTATTTAACGTCCAGTAGCAAATGTCGGATCCGGGATCAGGACAATCAGTACAATAAATGAATAGTTCAATAAGGGATACATCGGTATGAATGGCGGCAAGAAATCCATCAAAGAGTTGCTACAAGAAATCTAACTAACAGAGAGAGCGTGATCGATTATCTACAGGATGCTTCGTATACAACCACCACATTCTTGCCGGCTGCGAATATTAACATACAGCATAGCCAAACGGCAACTTTTTTTTGGGGTTTTAATATAGATCGGAAGAAGATCAAAGGATGACTCTATTTCTATATCGCCATGTTAGTCCTTGGGGTTTAATGAAGTCTGATTTTAAGGATCGATTAATGGAGGGCTTCTTTCAATGGCAAATTTCACTTGAAATGCAGTTTGTTTAACCTATGATTTATATTGTCAACCACAACGGTCTAATAAAATTTAAAACTAATATACATGTAGTCTTTAAAAGAAATTATTTGTACAGATTTTAGGTAAGCCAGCTTGATATTATGGATGTTGGTTTGTGAGATAGGGAGGGGTGAACACATTTCTTTCCGGTATGATGTTACTCACTTAAACTATTCAGTTGAGTTTCATGGAGAACATAGATCGTGTAGTGTAGGAGATTTCATAGCTTTACATAGCAGTGGTTTGACTATTATATGGTAAATGCCTAACTATTCTACGTCACGTCTATTCTTTTATGGTTAATTATCACAGTGTCTCAATTGCAATCATACATATATCAGCATTTTGGTAAAGCTTTGGAAAACAGTATGCTGTGTAAGTGGTTGGCTCTACTATGTTATGTCACCTACTTGATCTGTCGGAGTACAGAGTATGATCAAACACACATATACCTAACCTGTATGTTCTATCGGTATACAGAGTACGATCAAACACCTAAATACCTTACCTGTATGTTCTATCGGCATATAGAGTACGACCATATGGCTAAATACCGTACCTGTTTCTCGTTGCATTGAAGACCTGTTGGTGACCTTCTGCTGTTGTCTGCTCTATGGTCGGGTTGTTGTCTCTTTGGCACATTCCCCATTTTCATTCTCAATTTTATATAGAGTACGATCATATGGCTCAATACCGTACCTGTATGTTCTATCGGAATACAGAGTATGATCAAAGTATGATCAAACACCAAAATACCTCACCTGTATCTTCTATCGGAATACAGATACGATCGTATGGCCAAATACAAAATGTACCTTACCTGTATGTTCTATCAGAAAACAGAGTACGATCAAACACTCAAATACCTTACCTGTCTGTTTTATCGGCATATAGAGTACGATCAGACGCCCTAGTACCTTACCTGTATGTTCTATCGGCATATAGAGTACGATCAGACGCCCTAATACCTTACCTGTATGTTCTATCGGCATATAGAGTACGATCAGACGCCCTAATACCTTACCTGTATGTTCTATCGGCATATAGAGTACGATCAGACGCCCTAATACCTTACCTGTATGTTCTATCGGCATATAGAGTACGATCAGACGCCCTAATACCTTACCTGTATGTTCTTTCGGGATACAGAGTATGATCAAACACTCAAATACCTTACCTGTATGTTCTATCGGAATACAGAATACGATCGTATGGCCAAATACAAATTGTACCTTACCTGTATGATCTATCGGAATACAGAGTATGATCATAATTATGACCAAATACCTTACCTGTATGTTCTATCGGAATACAGAATACAATTATATGAACAAATGCCTTACCTGTATGTTCTTTCGAAATACAAAGCACGATCAGACGCCCAAATACATTACCTTTATGTTCTTTCGGAATACAGATTACGATCGTATGGCCAAATACCAAATGTACCTTACCTGTATTTTTTATCGGCATAAAGAGTACGATCGTATGGCCAAATACAAAATGTACCTTACCTGTATGTTCTATCGGAAAACAGAGTACGATCAGACGCCCTAATACCTTACCTGTATGTTCTATCGGCATATAGAGTACGATCAGACGCCCTAATACCTTACCTGTATGTTCTATCGAAATGCAGAGTAGGATCAAACACTAAAATACCTTACCTGTATGTTCTATCTGAATACAGAATATGATCGTATGGCCAAATACAAATTGTACCTTACCTGTATGATCTATCGGAATACAGAGTATGATCATAATTATGACCAAATACCTTACCTGTATGTTCTATCGGAATACAGAATACAATTATATGAACAAATACGTTACCTGTATGTTCTTTCGAAATACAGAGTATGATCAAAGTATGATCAAACATCCAAATACCTTACCTGTATGTTCTAATCTATCGGAATACAGAGTACCATCGTATGGCAAAATACAAAATGTACCTTACCTGTATGTTCTATCGGAATACAGAGTAAGATCAAACACTCAAATACCTTACCTGTCTGTTTTATCGGCATATAGAGTACTATCAAACACCCAAGTTTCTTACCAGTATATGATCTATTGGTATAGAGGGTACAATCATATGGCCAAATACCGTACCCGTATGTTCTTTCGGAATACAGAGAACGATCATAAGCCCTTACCTGCATCTGCATTGTATGTTCGTCCATTAGATCTGGATCTCCGATTTAATCCGTAGATTACATAGTTTACATAGAACAACGATGACAATCACTGCCAGGATGAATACAGAAGCCAATATGACGAATATGTACCATTTAGTTTCTGCATGTATAAATGTAATTAAAATGAGTTAATTTAAAAAAAAAAGAAACAAAAAAAATATGTAAACTTTGAATGTATTCAGTATTACATCGATGATACTTAAGGATGACCCATAGATTCATATATAATCTACGCAAGGTACTACATGTAGTAAAACTTTATGAGTACATGGATTTGGGATTTGAACAACCAATACATTACTTTGCAACAAATAATAGGATCAAGTTAAAAGACAATTTTCATATATTAATGGAAAAAACAACAAAGCAACAACAAAACACCCACGAAGACTGCAATACACACAACCAAAAAAGTGCTTTATAGACTTCACAAAAATCGAGGGTGAACTTATGTAGTTTGATACTCGGATTTATTTCTCTTACTCGATTTATGACTTTTGAACCGCTGTTTACTATTGTAATCAGTAGCAGTTATGGGTCATAAAAATATAAATTTGTTTATAAGTCGTATTGCTGATTCATTAACGACAATCGTGACTTCGATTAATTACTGCTGTATGTGAAAATTCATGACACCTAAATGTATTTTCTATCCCAGGATGATATCATATGTCAGAACTTTTGTTTCTCATTATAAATTTCCTTATAAATCTACTGAATAAAGCTTTTTTGATGGTTAACGTAGAAGTTGTATGTACGTCATACTGATTTAGATGACCGTTTTATATGGAATATTGAATATGCACCTTGTCTTATATAACCACATGTCGTGCCCCTTTTCTTGTTAATGATAATACTGAATTTTACTTATCAATTAATCGAGTAATGCAAGGGGTGCCACTAGTGGGCAGAATTGATGCTGGTACTTCGGAAGTTCCACAGCACTTGATTTTTACCCTGGATAATATAAGTTCGTGGTAATTAATTTATATGTGTTTACTATATATAAATAAGGAGATGTGATATGATTGCGAAATTTTAATTTAAATGTATATAAGTAATTATTAGTGTTTTGTGGACTGTTGTTTGTCTGTACGTCATTCTGGCTCTTTGATCATGGTGTTGTCTATCCTTCTCCGACTTCTGCTTGTTTCTTTTTTTAATATAGCTTTAAAAAAAAATCGAGACTCTCTTTCCGAATTGAGCGCTTCTATCCCATAGTTATCTACGCACAATGTTTATTTTTGTGAATGCCGAATTGAAACGTTACCTTCAACCTCGATCAGCTTTATTCTAAGCTTGATGGTGACGTTCTGTCTATTGTAAGATAGAGATTGTAACTTCAAAAACATTGTTTCTTTTTCTTTTACACAGTAGTCGTCTTCATCTGGACGATTTGTACAGGTATATCTCTGTAAAACAAATGGATGACATATAATTGACTGTTTGTACAGGTATATCTCTGTAAAACAAATGGATGAAATATAATGGACTGTTTGTACAGGTATATCTCTATAAAACAAATGGATAAAATATAATTGACTGTTTATACAGGTATATCTCTATAAAACAAATGGATGAAATATAATTGACTGTTTGTACAGGTATATCTCTGTAAGACAAATGGATGAAATATAATTGACTGTTTGTACAGGTATATCTCTGTAAAACAAATGGATGAAATTTAATTGACTAAATGGCTTTAACAGAAAAGATGAAAAATCTAGAAATGAAAAGTCGACGGCTGAAATTTTAAATGAATGCAGAAATGTTTTATACGGTGACTCATCTGATATGTCTACTTTAATGAACAATGTATTAACTCTGTTAAATAAAATGGACATAAGACTGTCAAGTATTGAAAAAAATACAGGAAAAAATACTTAAACACTTACTCAAATGAACGACAAACTAAACCCATAACAGCTCGGGTCATAACAGCCGAAAAAGATATCTATGATGTTAAAACCAGAGTGTCAGATTTAGAATCAAATTGTCAAGGCACAAGTAATATCTTTGATGAAGTTAAAAAAAAAGACAGATTACTTAGAAAAGGGTTTTGACAAAATAAAAGAGGACTACCTGAGATTAGATACTAGTAGATGTAGAATAGATGAAGATATCATCAAAGTAGAAAGAGAAAATAATGACATGAAAACGAAACTTACCGACATTCAATGTCGAGCCATGAAATACAACCTGATTTTCACAGGGTTGTCGGAACATAGAGACGAAAATATAGAAGACAAACTACGAAGATTCCTATACCATGAGATGAAAATTGATCAGCGTATTGAATTCAGCAACGTGCATCGTTTTGGGAGGAGATCGGAAAATGGTAAAAGACCCATTGTTGCCAAGTTTTTATATTTCTTGTGCTATTTTTAATTAATTAAAAATATATAATTGGCGACTGGAGATAAAAGAAATAGACTTTATACTGTTCGAATTATTTCGGTTCTTAACATACAGCTAATGATACAACTTGTTATGAATCTTATAACATAACAATGCATTCTGATTGGTTCCTTTATATACTTGTGATTTAAAGAATTTTAAGTTTTTCATTCTGCCGTCGATAGCCGAAAACTAATGTTGTGTTTTCCGTTTAAAGTTCATCCTGTGAGGCATGGCAACTACTTTTGATTTATTTGAGCTGTGAAACTTTTGTATCTTTATTTTTCGTAAGTACTTATTTTGGTGATTAATTTTTTTTTTTTTTTTTTTTTTTTTTTATCAAGTCATTTGTTGCAAAAAAATAATTACTTTTTCAAGTCTTAAACAGGAGGCTTACCATGCCTGTAACCCGAAATAAAGCTACAAAAAATTATAAACTATTAAGTGAATTTGGTTTTGATCAGGACGTTCTCGATGTGTCGGATCCTACTTCTGACATTTTTGATCATGAGACTTCACCTGATGAAGTGGATAGGTTGGAACATAGGATCCACAATTTAGAATTAAGCATTTCCGAAAAAGAAAGGAAACTTGAAAAATCTGATTTTGAAAAACAGGGGGCTATCCCAAAAACTCGTTTGAAAAATGGGGAGTCGAGTAAACTTATTGATCTGGTCAAGGAGAAAGGTGTAGTTGAGCAGTCGAACAATCCGCACAAGCCACAGTCGAGTGCTCCTAAAGTGAAATCAACTGAAATAGCCGGTAATATGAAATTGTAATAATTTGCCAAAGTTAAATGTTTTATTTTAATTCGTTTTAATTCCTACTGAGCATTTATTTAGTATTGCTTTGCATCCAGTCGTTTCATATCTTTAATATATCTGCGTCTATTTACTTCGAAAGAGCAAATTTGACTTAGAAATGGTGAAGAAAGCAGGAAAACACTTGAAAGGATCGGATTACGGTGTCAATGAACCATTTCCACCCGAAATAAAACAAAGACGGAGACGTTTATATCCGATTATGAAAGAGGAGAGAAAAAAAAAGAGCAAAGGTTGTGCTTAACCGAGATAAGTTATACGTTAATGATGAACTAGTAAATCCAGATGTATACGAGTTGGAGAGTACGCATGTAGATCCTCGTCAATCAAATTCAAGGCCACAAAAACGCCCAAGGGTACATTCTACACCAGAGAGAGAAGACACACCTGATCACAGATAGGATTACCGTGGAGAACATTGTAAACATTACTCTGAAGTTGTAAACAATATTAAAAATAAAAACAAATCATTGTCTAATAATATAATCAATTTAAATATACTGTCATTGAATGTATGTGGTTTAAATAGAAGAATTCAGTATCCAGAATTTAATGAACTTATTCAAAATTATGATATTTTATGTTTTGTTGAAACAAAGACCGATGACGTCGATGAAATAAATATACCAGGGTATACTGTTAAAATGAAAAATCGCTGTAAATATGCAAGGGTTAAATCAGGGGGAATACTCCTTGCTTATAAATCTAACTTATCTGAACACATTCATCCTATTGAAACAGATAGTAAATATATTTTTTGGTTCAAAATTGATAAAAAAAATGTTTCATCTATGTCAAGATACTATTTCTGGTATTGTATATATTCCACCAGAAAATTTATCATATTGTATAGGTGACCCATTTAACGAAATTGAACATGAACTTCTTATGTTTAGTTCAGATCACAGTTATATATGCCTTCTTGGAGATTTCAATGCCAGAACAGGCGAGGACTTAGATTTTACAGAAGTTACCTATGATGAATTTTCAGGAATGTTTGATTTGAATGATGTATCTTTAAACACGTTACCAAGCTCCAATATTAATATTTCAAGTCAAAGTATGGATGAAATGAAAAATAATTTTGGTAACATTTTCTTACAGCTATGTAGAGCTAATAATTTATTTATTTGCAATGGTAGAATCGGGGATGACAAAGACAAAGGCCAATTTACATGTAAAAATGTCAGTGTGGTAGATTATGTTATTGGCTCTGCAAATTTTCTTACACTTCTTCAAAACTTTTCTATTCTTGAAACATCAAAAAAAATTTCGGTGCTCACACTCCATTGTTACTTTCTATGTGTATATATGAAAATGAGAAAAGAAATCATTTTAAAAAAGGGAACTTCACACCAACTGAAGAGGTTAAAAAATGGGACATCGAAAATTTGGATACCTTTATTGAAAATATAGATAAAACTCATACTGACATTATTCTAGCTGAGCTTGAGTCTGTAAATATTGAAGATGTTAATCATAATTGTGTAAATAATATTGTTAAAAGAACTTGTGATATACTTGTTGATGCTGCTAAGACTACTTTTGGTACTTATATGAAATGTGATAAACAAAATAATTTTTAGAATAAATACATCTAAGCCTTGGTTTGACGAAGATTGCAAGACTGCAAGAAAAAAATTCAAAAAATCTAAGAGAAAACTGAAACGTAATTTTTCACCAGATCTTTTCAATGAGACAAAATCTCTAGAAAAGCAATACAAAAGAACAATGGATAAAAGTATAAATAAACACCGCAAGAAAATTAGAAACAAGATTAGTAATTTGAAATAAAAAAATCCAAAGGAATACTGGAAAATTTTAAACAGCAACAAAAAATCCAAAACTCCAGATATCCCAATTACTGTTTTGTTTGATTATTTCAAAGATTCAAATAGCGGTGAAAATGAAGATAATGAAAACCCTTCAGAAAGCAAGGTTGATGTAGATAGTTTGAATGTACATATTAACTCTGTAATAACTCGTGAGGAAGTTGAAAATGCTTTAAAGGGTCTGAAAAATAATAAAGCATCTGCTAATGATAGAATTGTTAATGAATATCTGAAGCATTCTTTCAGTGTTATGTGTGATATTTATGTAAAATTATTTAATGTAATTTTTGATACAGGTATTGTACCCGAAAAATGGCTATGGGGCGATATAATTCCAGTGTTTAAAAATAAAGGGGATAAATTTGATCCAAAGAATTTTAGACCTATCACCATAATAAGCTGCTTTGGGAAACTTTTATGTATAGTAGTATTAAATCTCGTATTTCATTTAATGGTGATACTACCGAATACTTTCCATTTAATATTGGTGTTAGACAAGGAGAAAATTTATCTCCTTTTCTTTTTTCTTTGTATCTGAATGACTTGGAAGATTTTTTTCATAGAAATGATGTAATAGGTTTAAACACAGTGTCAAATGAAATAGAAGAACACATTAATATTTACTTGAAACTTTATGTATTACTTTATGCAGATGATACTGTTTTATTTTCTGAAACTGCACAAGATCTTCAACAACAGCTAAATACATTTCATGAATACTGTGATATATGGAAACTGAAAGTTAATCCAACCAAAACAAAAATTGTTATTTTTGGTAAAGGTAGATTGACAAACAAATTAAATTTTACACTTGATGGTAATGTTTTAGAAATTGTCACAGATATTTCATATTTAGGCATTAATTTTTCCAAAACGGGTAGTTTTAAAAGTGCTAAAAATCAACTCAATAGTAAAGCCACCAAAGCTATGTATGAAGTTCTAAAAAAAGGCCGCTTACATAACCTGACAGTTAAATGTCAGTACGATCTTTTTGATAAAATTGTAAGGCCTATATTGCTATATGGTTGTGAAATTTGGGGATTTAGTAATATTGATGCAATAGAAAGAGTGCATTTGAAGTTTTGTAAACTTTTGTTAAACTTGAAAAAATCAACCCCAAGCTTTATGGTATATGGAGAGCTAGGCGCTTATCCTATGTCAGTATATGTGGAACACCGTATGGTATCTTTTTGGTCTAACATTGTAAACAGTTCCGATAGTAAAATGACAAATATTCTATATAGATATATTTATAAACTCAACGTAGATGGTGGATTTACTAACGAATTGTTGATTCGTAAAAAAAATTTCTTGAATAAATATGGATTTGTTTAAATCAGAGTAACTATAGTTTTAATCCAAAATGGTTAAAGTTGAGCATTAAACAAAGAATTTTTGATCCATTTCAACAGACTTGGAAATCAGAAATGGAAAATTCTCCAAAAGCATTATGTTACAAACTGTTTAAAGAAAACTTTGAATTTGAAGAATATTTAGACTTATTACCTTATAAAGATAAAATAACGTTATGAAGGTTTAGAACTGGAAATCATCGGTTGCCTATAGAAACCGGTAGATGGCGTAGAATTATTAGAGAGGAAAGGTACTGTGTACTTTGTAACTCTCAAGAGATAGGTGATGAATATCACTATATTTTAAACTGTACAGCTCTAACAGAAAGTAGAAGAGCTTTTCTTAAACCTTACTATGTAAGCCGAGTAAATGTTTTAAAATTCGGCGCTTTATTTATTTCAAAAAATATTCGTGTATTAAAAAATTTGTGTAAATTAATTAGAATTATCAATATAGAAGTATGTTCTCAAGGTTGATCACCAATCTCTCATTCTTGTTGCTCGTTTTGTGCAAACTTGTCATGCGCAAAATCTGTATGTAATAATATGTAAAAATATCTTTCTTTGTACCATTAACTTGGTTTTATAAGAAATAAAGAATCTGTAAAACAAATGGATGAAATATAATATATCTGGACGACTTGTACAGGTATATCTATATAAAACAAATGGATGACATATAATTGACTGTTTGTACAGGTATATCTCTATAAAACAAATGGATGACATATAATTGACTGTTTGTACAGGTATATCTCTGTAAAACAAATGGATGACATATAACTGACTGTTTGTACAGGTATATCTCTGTAAAACAAATGGATGAAATATAATTGACTGTTTGTACAGGTATATCTCTGTAAAACAAATGGATGAAATATAATATATCTGGACGATTTGTACAGGTATATCTTTGTAAAACAAATGGATGAAATATAATATATCTGGACGATTTGTACAGGTATATCTCTGTAAGACAAATGAATGAAATATAATATATCTGGACGATTAGCACAGGTATATCTCTATAAAACAGATGGATGAAATATAATATATCTGGACTGTTTGTACAGGTATATCTCTGTAAAACAAATGGATGAAATATAATATATCTGAACGATTTGTACAGGTATATCTCTGTAAAACAGATGGATGAAATATAATATATCTTGACGATTTGTACAGGTATATCTCTGTAAAACAAATGGATGAAATATAATATATCTGGACGATTTGTACAGGTATATCTCTGTAAAACAAATGGATGAAATATAATTGACAATTTGTACAGGTATATCTCTGTAAAACAAATGGATGAAATACAATTGACTGTTTGTACAGGTATATCTCTGTAAGACAAATGGATGAAATATAATATATCTGGACGATTTGTACAGGTTTATCTCTGTAAAACAGATGGTGGAAATATAATATATCTGGACGATTTGTACAGTTATATCTCTGTAAAACAGATGAAGGAAATATAATTGACTGTTTGTACAGGTATATCTCTGTAAAACAGATAATTTATTGCGAGACGTTTATTTCAAAATTTTCAGCGGTTGGCAAAATTATTACGATTGACATACTTGGGTAGGATTGCTAAGGATGATTCCGACAACAAATGTAGGGATGTTATACACCATTGTAAAGATAAATCAATTGAGATTTACGATATAACAAGTTTCAGTGGGGTTGACAGCCTAGAAAGCGGCATATAACAGAATTTCGTCACCGCCTGACATTCTTCTGAAATGCAAGTTAAGTACCTTGTGTTATATTAAGGTATATACTAGGATTTTTTTTTCTGAGACAAGTGCCTGTGCCTCCCTCCATGAAAAAGAGACAATACATAGGAACTATTGATTGATTATTTTGCGCGGACATCATGGTATCTACTATTCTATTTTCTACAATGAGAATTACTATTGAAAGTATAGAGAATTCTTATCCATTTTCTTGTTTCAACTGATATTTTTTTTTTAAGATTGAACAATCAAATGTAATATACACTCAAACCGGCCATTATAAATCAACCTCTTGACTATAAGTACCTTCTCTGGTGTCCTACTATCGTTTTTTATGTAGTATTGTAACTCGACAGCACAGTCCGGGTCGTCGTGATTCAGAGATGTAATACATAGCGTAGAATTATGCTTGAACTGGAAGGTATCGCAAGCGCTGGATAAGCTTCCACCTTCATACAAAACATAAATCTCGTCTTCGGGATTCACCGTTATTACTACCGAACAATTTTGGCCAAAGGTGTCTGTAACATAAAATTTTAAGTGATAAAACCTTGAAATCATTCTTAAACAAAAAAATAGACAAATAACAGTATGATACAAAAATAAGAAGATGTGGTATGATTGCCAAAAATCCATTTATCCACCAGCGATAAAATGACGAAGATGTTAGAAACTATAATAGTTCACCATACGGTCAACATCAAGCCAAACTTATACCGTATAGTTAGCTATACAAGGCACGGGAATGGCAAAGTGTGAAATAATTCAAACGAGAAAACAATAGAAAAACAATTAAAAAAAAGATGATGCGTAACGATCAACTAACTACAATAAACAAAATAGGCTTCTGACTAAGGAGAGGCACAAACAGAACGTGGCGGGTTAAAACATGTTATCCAGCGCTAAAAATACTAAATGTTTCGACATGGTTGGCATTGTTATATGTTAACAGAGGGTAAGCATTCGAGTTTGCTTTAAGTTAAAGTGAACCCCTTTTGTTTTGCCACTTATTGAGATCAAAAGGGCGACATATGATGTTCATATGCCAGGAACCTCACCAATGGGTAATTGAAATGAGAAGATGTGGTATGAGTGACAATAGACCACGCTCAATCCTAGTCACAATGTGTAAAAGTAAACAATTATAGGTCAAAGTGTGGCCTTTAAGGATGTCTGCTGGTCATGTTTTTGAATTCTTGTCATATTTTCGATTTTCTCAGGTTTTATCCATCCAAATGTATTAAATTTTTTTTTACACGACACCCCACTTTTGTCTTCATAAATCTGTTCAATAGATCATTTCAGATTTAGTGATCCGGTGGCATGAAATCCTTGTTATTTTTTCTTGGTTTAAAGGGTAAAAAACAATTCCAATGTTAACAAATAGTAAAGTCTGAAGAAAACCCTTTTCCCGCCATTTTCTAAATGTCTCGTATTTTGAAAACTACACACGAGACTAATGATTTTATTACTTTATTTTGTTTAAACATCAAAGTTGTTTTCATTTTAAGTAACCACATGAAATCCTTGTTATTTTGAATTAGAGCAGCAGCCATCCTTAAGATGCGCATGTGTGAACAGTATGGACGTTATTTTTTTGGCTCGTTAAAAAATTAACGAAATTAATAGAAATGAACTTTAAAATTATATGTGAGATTTTATTCTTGTGAATATACGAATGAACTGACTTGTGATACTGTATGAATAAAAAAAAAGATGGAAATGGGACTCGAAAAAGGAAGAATTCAAAGGATCAAAATATCAGCGGTGAGAAACCTCAAAAACAAAAACAAACAAAAAAGAGTAGTACTCACAAAGTCAAAAATGTAAATAAACAATCGGCAGCAGTACAAAACAAAATAGATCCTATATTACGTTCTGCTTCTACTATGACCTCTTATGACTCTTGTCAAATGATACAGGGAAAACAAAACATGCAGCACTTTATTCAGCCTCAACAAAATTTCGCATCTCCGGTTTTTCAACAGATGTCTCGTATGTCAGGATATTATCCCGTACCCTCTCAGAGCCCGAGTCACTCGATGCCCCCGCCAATTATGCAATCCACTTTAAATCAAGGCAGCGAATCCCGTGATAAAATAGACTTTTTGGTTCACAAAGTTGAAGAAATATTTAAAAAAACTGTCAAGTATTGATGAATTAACCAAAAAGATTGGAAATTTTGAAATCAGTGTTAAAAGTTTGACAAAAACTGTTGAGAAAGGTTCAAAAGGAATTGATGAAGTTGAAAAAAGTATGGAGTTTATGAACCAAAATTTTGAAAGTAGTAAATCTGAAAGTGAATATCTTAAAACAACAATCACGGAAATTAAAAGTGAACACGGTGAAATGATTAACGGTTTCGATTGTCTGAGGGCTGATATGGACGAATTACATGAGCGACATGTAGACTTACAAATAAGGTCTATGAGGGAAAACCTTGTGTTCTCGAGTATACCAGAACTTTCCGAAAATGAACCATCAGAGCAAACTGAAGACATTATAAAAGACTTTATGAAAACAAATATGAAAATGGATATTGTAATGGACTTTCAGCGCGCACATAGATTTGGAAAAAAAAAACACAAATTAAAATAGACGACAGAGACACTTATATGACCAGACCAATAGTGTGCAGATTTAAAAATTTCAAAGATCGCGAATTAGTCAGATCTTTTGCGCGAAACCTCAAAGATACCAAATTTGGGGTGAATGAACACTTCCCAGCATTGAACATGTGGCATTTGATTGCTCCCTTGTTATCCTTCTTTAACATTATTTAATTTACCCAATACATATGTCCTACCTGATTGATCTTCAAACACAAGATCCCGAAAGAGGTTAATGACCGCCGCAAACTTCTCTGGCCATATTATAAGGAGGCAAAAAAACAAGGACAGAAGACGCACTTCAAACGAGACAAGCTGTTTATTAACGGCAAAGAAATTGGACCACCTACCGATCGTCACATGGAAACAGACAACAGACAAAAAGAAACAGAAGGCGCACGACAGAAAGAACCATCCCGCAGAGGTCCTCAACAGAACAACGACCGTCCCCGTGGAGCCCCTCGTAGACGCGGAAACATAGCTAGGTAAACCGTGGAGGTTTAACGGACACTTTTATTGACAGTTTTAAATCATTCAGATGGAACTAACTCTCACATTAACACTAGTATTAATTATAATCATGTAAATAAAGATATTGTTCATCTATTGTCATTAAATGTTTGTGGATTAAAACGGAAACTACTGTATCAAGAATTTAGAGATTTGTTAAAATGTAATGATTTATTATGTCTTACTGAAACAAAACTGGACGATTTAGATGAAATTAATTTTGAAGATTTTACATTTCATTATAAAAACAGGAAAACATTTACTAGCTTTAGATCAGGTGGGATAGCTTAAGGCTATAGATCACAGTATGCAAAATTTATTCATTGTATAGAAACCGATTGTCCTTTTGTTTTATGGTTTAGAGTAGATAGAATATTATTTAGAACTGAAGATGATATAATAATGGGTATAGTGTATATCCCGCCTGAAAATACTCGTTATACGTCTGAAAATGCGATGTCAGAAATTGAAATTGAATTTCTTGAATTACAAAAGAATAGTAACTGTATTTTTCTTCTTGGTGATTTGCAAATAAACAAGATTTTTTTTAATATATCTGATTTCGAAAAACATTTAACCGAATTTATAGATGTAAATGAGTTTAATGACATTCATGTCTTAGACGATCTTAAGATACCAAGAATACGTAATAGTTCTGATACTGTTGTCAATTCATATGGAAGAAAATTAATTCAATTTTGTAAAAATAATAACATGTATATTTTAAACGGAAGAGTCGGTAAAGACCGAGTACTTGGTAAACCAACAAGTCGAAGTATTAGTGTAGTAGATTATATTTTATGTACTGCTAATATTTTATGTAGAGTAGATGATTTTGAAGTTTCTGATTTTTGTAATTTATTCTCAGATATACACGCTCCTTTGTGCTTGTCTTTAACTGTAAATGGTTGTAATGCTACACAAGGTGAAAGCGAAGTAATTACTGACAAAAATGTACACATTGGTAAATGGAAACACGAAAAGACAATTGAATACAAAAACAACATTGATGTTGATAAAGTAAACGAATTATTGTTAAATGTAATGTCTAAATATGATGATATAAGTTCAGTTGATCAAGGTACTGTAGATAGTATTGTAAGTGATATTACGACTGTATTATTGAGTGCAGCAAAAGACACTTTTGGGGTATTTACTAAAAATTAAAAAAACATTGGCGGGGAAGGGAATTTTTCAAACAAAGATTGGTTTAATAAAGACTGTAAAAAGGTTAGACAAGAATTTCGAAAAAACAGAAGACTTTATAAACACTATGGCTCGAATTTATTTAAAGAAAGACTTCGACAGTCAGAAAAACATTACAAAAAAGTCATAGACGAGAATATTAAAAAATATAACGAAAACTTGCGCACTAAGATGAGAAATATGCGATTCAAAAACCCCAGGGAATTTTGGAAAATTTGGAATAAAGTGAAACATAAAAACAATTGTAATATCACCACTGAGTCATTGTTTACTTTTTTTAAAGATATAAACAAAAATAAATATGAAGGAGATACGTATGATATTAACAATGATGTTAGTCAAGAATCTTCAAATTCTATTGTAATATTGTAACTTTCATTCATTCATAAATATCTATACAGTTCAGAGTTCACGCACGTGTTGTGTTGATGGACATAGCAGATAAGGTCGCGTCGTATTGCTTTATGTATTTGTGTTGATTACTTAGCTCTAGCATTATATTAAAGTATGTTAATCAGTACACATGGCTTGTCTCTTAGTTAATATATATAGGCTACAAACGTTACATTGGCGACGAGGATAAAAACAAAAGTTGGAAATGTTAAAAATGTATTTCAATGGATTTAATAATTAGTGACACTGATAATCAAACCATGGCTGCATCTTTACCAATTTTTCCGAGTTTTCCGGTACATGAGAATAATGCTGAAATAAGGTGGCGTAAATGGATAAGTAGACTTGAAAATTTATTCATCGGTTTAAACATAAAGGACAGCAAAAGACAAAGAGCACTCTTGTTGCATTACGCTGGAGAAGATGTCAACGAAGTCTTTGATACCCTTGACAATACAGGAGAAGACTTTGCTGCCGCTAAACACAAGTTAACCGCTTACTTTGCTCCGAAAAAGAATACGGAATATGAAATCTACAAATTTAGGCAAGCCAAACAAACATCTGATGAAACTATCGACAGTTTTCACACGAGACTACGTCAGCTAGCTGTAAACTGTGAATTTACTGAAACATCTAAAGAAGTGAAATCGCAAATAATTCAAGGTTGTCATTCAACTAGACTAAGACGAAAGGCTCTTCGGGAAGACACGACCCTTGAAGGATTAATTTCATCAGCTAGAGCGTTAGAACTTTCCGAAGAACAGGCAACGGAAATTGAACAATCAGACAAACAATCCGCAAATGCTGTGAGAAAAGGAGTTGGAAAACGTAGAAACGGACCACGATTTCTACAGACACAAACTGACCACAACGTAAAGAAAAAGACTACTTGCAGAAACTGTGGAGGTGATTTTCCACATGCAAACAAATGTCCTGCATTTGGAAAAAGCTGTAACTCATGTAAAAAGTTGAATCATTTCGCTTCTGTATGTAGATCCAAACGTATGGATGGAACTAGCACTTTTAAAAGAAAAGTAAACAAAGTTGACAATTACAAACATGATGATGATCGTGATAGCAGTTCTGACGATGGTTACGTTTTTGGATTACGAGAAAATACTGTTAATAAAGTACAGAAAGGACAACCGAAAATAAACGTGAAAATCAATAATTCTAATGTGGATATTTTAATTGACACAGGATCAAGTATTAATGTTATTGATGAAAGCACATTCGAGAACATCAAGTGTAAACCCAAACTTTCTCACGCTGACACTAAAGTCTTCGCATATGGTTCAGATAAAAACTTGAAATTAATGGGAAAATTTCACGCTACAATAGAGACTGACCATAAAATAACAACCGCACCGGTGTATGTGATGAAGGGAAGATACGGGAATTTATTGTGCTACGAGACATCTGTTGACTTAAGCATAGTGCCAGTCATTTCTTCAGTAGCAGATAAATATGAAATATTATGCAATAAATATAGCGATGTGTTCAATGGAATTGGAAAATTAAAAGATGAAAAAGTGAAAATTCATATTGATGGAAATGTAAAACCAGTAATACAACCACATAGGCGTATTCCGTTTCACATTCGAAAACAAGTAGAAGCAGAACTCGAAAAACTCGAAAAACAGGATATAATAGAAAAGGTGGATGGACCAACACCTTGGGTGTCCCCGATAGTTGTGGCCCCTAAACCGAAAAACAAGAACGAAATTCGATTATGCGTGGATATGAGGGAACCGAACAAAGCTATTTTGCGTTCACGTCATATTACACCAACACTCGATGACATGATCTTAGATTTAAACGGATCTAAAGTATTCTCGAAAATGGACCTTCGAAGTGGATATCATCAATTGGAGTTAAACGAAGAATCCCGGAACATCACAACCTTCACGACACACGTAGGATTGCGTAGATACAAACGACTCAGTTTTGGTGTTTCATCAGCCGCAGAGTTATTCCAAAACACACTGAGTAATGCACTGGAAGGATTAGATGGAGTCCGAAATATATCCGATGATATAATCGTATTTGGAAGGAACCAGGACGAACATGATCAACGATTGGAAAAACTATTTGCACGACTTAAAGAAAAGAACTTGACATTAAATAAGGCAAAATGTGAATTTAATAAGAACAAACTTGAATTCTATGGTCACATTTTTAGTACAGATGGCATATCAGCCGATCCAAGAAAAATAAGCGCTATCAGGAACACGACAATACCGAAAGACGTAGGTGAAATTCGTAGTTTCTTAGCAATGACTAATTATGTTGGACGTTTTATTCCAAATTACTCAACTATAACTGAACCGCTCCGCAGATTAACAAAGCAGGATTCCAAGTGGGAATGGACATCTGAACAACAGGAATCATTTGACAAGCTTAAGAATGCACTTGTTGCTGACCGTGTGATGTCATACTTTGACCCTAACAAAGAAACAATGTTGATAGTAGATGCAAGTCCCGTTGGATTAGCTGGATTATTAACACAAAATGGGAAAATAATCGCATATGCAAGC
Source organism: Mytilus edulis (assembly GCA_019925275.1). Classification (NCBI taxonomy): domain Eukaryota; kingdom Metazoa; phylum Mollusca; class Bivalvia; order Mytilida; family Mytilidae; genus Mytilus; species Mytilus edulis. Next base: position 128,859,024 of record CM034349.1, read on the forward strand.
CGATCATTGACAGACGTTGAAACACGCTATTCCCAAACAGAAAAGGAAGCATTAGCAATTGTATGGGCAATTGAACATTTTCACCTTTATTTGTACGGACAATCATTTACATTGGTATCCGATCACCAACCGCTTGAAACTATATTCAACAGTCCAAAGGCAAAAACACCAGCACGCATTGAACGATGGAGATTAAGATTACAGGGATACAATTTCAAAGTACAGTACAAACCAGGAAAGGTGAACGCAGCCGATTATTTATCAAGACATCCGACCCCGAATACATCTATTGCATGTAAACATTCTCAATTAGCTGAAGAGTATGTTCGATACTTAACTGACAACGCTGTGCCGAAGGCAATGACCCTTAATGAAATAGCTGACAGTACACAAAAAGATAAAGATCTACAAACTGTTATTACTGCATTAAAATCAAACAGGTGGGACAAGTATGAGAGTAATACGCTTGATACATTCTCAAGATTACGATACGAATTAACAGTCGTTCCCGTTAATGATATGGAGATCATACTTCATGATAGTAGAATTGTCATTCCGAAAGATTTACAGATGCGTGTAATTGACCTTGCACATGAAGGGCACCAGGGCATAGTACGTACAAAACAGTTGTTACGTGAAAAGGTATACTTCCCTGGAATAGACAAACTTGTAGAACAAACGTGTAAATCATGTATACCATGTTTAGCGTCAACCCCGAAAAATGTTTTCGAACCGTTACAAATGTCTGAGATACCGAATAATGTATGGGAGAATCTCAGCATGGACTTTTGTGGACCATTTCCGAATGGATATTACGTTATGGTAATAATTGATGAATACTCAAGGTATCCTGTAATAGAAACCTTAACCAGTTTAACCGCAAAATCCGTCATACCGTTATTAGACAAAACTTTCTCAATTTTTGGAATACCGAAAGAATTGAAAACAGACAACGGACCGCCGTTTAATTCAGGAGAGTTCCGAAATTTTGCAGATAACATGGGTTTTAAGCACCGCAAAATAACTCCGTTATGGCCTCGCGCTAACGCGGAAAGTGAAAGATTTATGAGACCTATAGGGAAAGCAATTCGTGCAGCTCAAACGGAACATCGTAGTTGGAGACAAGAAATACACACATTTCTTCGCAATTATAGAGCAACACCACACTCAACAACTAACGTGTCCCCGGCAGAACTTTTATTTGGAAGGAAAATTAATACCAAAATGCCGAACATTTCAATAAATAACAAAACCGACAGTGAAGTTCGAAAAGAAGACCACAAGAACAAAAGTAAAATGAAGTTATCCTTCGAGAAAAAACATTTAGTAAAAGTTCCTAATTTTACAGTAGGAGATACCGTACTAGTTAAACAGGAAAAGAAAGATAAACTATCTACCCCGTACAATCCTCAACCATTAACAATCAAGAATAAAAAGGGTAGTATGATTACGGCAACGAACGAACAACAAAAAGATATAACTCGAAATTCGTCACACTTCAAAAAAGTTGGGAAATCTAAGATAATGACTGATGAGGAAATAGAAGAAATCATTGATGATGACATTATACCAAACACACCATTAAGAAGATCATCACGAGAAAAACAAACACCGAAACATCTCGATGATTATGTGCGTTAAAGAGCTGTGTTACAGGCATAATAATCCTGTGCTCTTTCTGATGTATCAGTTAGGTTTGATGTTGATTTATATGTTTGTGAATTTATGATACAAATCGATTTTGTGGAATTTACTATTCACACTCGTAATGATAGCCTTAGCAGATTGATCAGACGATCCACTAATTATATTGACATTACAGTACGCGTACCAGATAATTTACATTTATCACAGACTATAAAGTTCTAATTTTCTATTGATACAATTTTATGCATCTTATCACTTAATTTGTTTACACAGACAGTTAAAGATTTTATGACTACACAGACAGTAATATAATTAATTAAAGTAGAAGTTTAATCTGAGAAAAGAAGAGATGTAATATTGTAACTTTCATTCATTCATAAATATCTATACAGTTCAGAGTTCACGCACGTGTTGTGTTGATGGACATAGCAGATAAGGTCGCGTCGTATTGCTTTATGTATTTGTGTTGATTACTTAGCTCTAGCATTATATTAAAGTATGTTAATCAGTACACATGGCTTGTCTCTTAGTTAAAGGCCAGGGAAAGAGTATAAATAGCAGCCAATGAACGAAATAGTGGTAAATTCAAATTTCTTTGCCACATTCATATCAGGGACATATTTTTTAGAATAACCTTGTTCAAAGAGTGATTTTTAGAAAAAAAATTGTCACAGAACCTAGAACTGAACTATATTATCTGTTGCAAAAAAAATAAAAATTATTAACTAATTCTATTTTGTTATATTCCTAAAACAAATCATGAAGCAGAGGTACTTTTCATTTGAAATATACTTTGATTGATAGCTGGGCGGATATATACATTGTTTTTGTTTACACAGGAAGTAGATGTTGCCATGCATGCAGCCATGCTTCCATGCAAAATATCAACAAACACCTTACCTGTTGTGATAAATTCATTCCATTCCTATTTAATCCTCATTTCCATTTTATATTTCTTTCATAATCCAAAGAACCAAATAAATATGCAGCTAATTTGCCCAAAAATGTAATTACAGTCATAATATTGAATTTTATCCAGTCACAATCATTTTCCCTCCAAAACTGTGTTATATACAGAACAAAGGATTTCGATATAATTAATAAAAAAATATATAGGCTACAAACGTTACATCTATGTTAAATGAAAGTATTACAGCTGAAGAAATATTAAAAGCTGTAAAACATATAAAAAAAAAAAAATCGTCGGGTGACGATATGATTGTTAATGAATACATTTCCTCGTCTATTGATTGTATGATTGATATTTATGTGTATATTTTTAATATTATTTTTGATTCTGGTATTTTACCCGAGGCATGGATTATAGGTAATGTCATACCAGTCTTTAAGAACAAAGGTAGTTCTGCCGAAGCACAGAATTACCGTCCTATCACTCTTTTGTCATGTCTTGGTAAGATTTTTACTTCTATTTTAAACACTAGATTATGTGATTATCTTGATGAGTACTCTATTTTACTAGAAAATCAAGCAGGTTTCAGACATGGATACTCAACTACTGATCATTTATTTTCAGTATATGCACTATTCGAGTTACTAAGATTAAGAAAGAAGAAACTTTACTGCGCCTTTGTCGACTTTGAAAAGGCCTTTGATTTTATACAGAGAAATTTTTTATTATTTAAACTTTTAGAGAATAATATAAATGGCAAATTTTTCCGTATTATACAAAATATGTACGAAAATGTAAAATCACGCATTATATTTAATGGTGAGAAATCAGAGTTATTTACTTGTAAAATGGGTGTAAGACAGGGAGAAAATCTTTCCCCTGCTCTGTTTGCAATATTTTAAAATGATTTACAGCACTTTTTTGAAGGCAAAGATGTACTTGGTGTAAATTCTATTAGTGATGACCTCGAACACGAGTTAACAGTATTTTTAAAAATATTTATGTTATTATATGCGGATGACACTGTGATGTTTTCCGAGAGTAGTGAAGATTTACAAAACATGTTAAATGAATTTGATGATTATTGTGAAAAATGGCAACTCAAAATAAATGTTGACAAGACAAAAGTTCTTATATTCTCCAAAGGGAGACAACCCAAAAATATTAGATTTGTTATACAGAATAGAGAATTAGAAATTGTAACTGAGTATAAATACCTCGGTATATTTTTTGCTAGAAGTGGTTTTTTTTTAAAGACCCGAAAATATATTTGTGAACAAGCTACAAAAGCAATGTATGGTATTTTAAAAAAGTGTAGACAAAACAGTTTGACTATAGAATGTCAGTTAGACATGTTTGATAAGATAGTTTTACCTATTCTTCTTTATGGTTCGGAAATTTGGGGATTTGAAAATTTTGATTTGATAGAACGTGTACATTTAAAATTTTGTAAGCTTGTTCTACATCTAAAACAGAGTACACCTAGCTGTATTGTTTATGCGGAATTGGGTAGATATCCTGTAATTGTTAATGCCATAGTTCGTATGGTTAGTTTCTTATGTAGATTACTATGTGGCAAAGAAAGTAAAATTTCATGTCTTTTATATAAATTATTGTATATTAAGCCCCAGTCCCACTAGACCACGATCGAACCACGCTCACCGCGATCTAAAATAAATTTTTATGAGGTCGCGGTATGAGCGGCATGAAAATGTAAATTTTCGTTGCTTTCACGATGCTACTACGTCCTCTCTACGCTTCTACAAAGATCCCGCTACGATTATACCACGTTCTCACCGCGCTTATTCTGCGACCTCACTACGCTTATCAAGATCTTTCTACGCTCTTCACATTCTCACTACGACCATACCACGAGTTATCCGATTGCAACACGATCTTGCTGCGATTATAACACGTTCTTACCACGATTATACTACGTTCATAGCGCGATCTTACTACGTTCTCAGCAATAACGTCAACATCGTGTTCCATATCAATACAGTTCAATTCCTTCTGTCTCTGATTAAATCGTAGATTTCTCGGAAACAATACAGTCATGGCACCAAAATCTACCAGTACACGTGGGCATGGTGGTATGAGTTGATGTAGAGGCAGAGAGAGCAAAGTAACGAATCCTGATCAAGCAGAGATGTCGGACCGACCAATCCAACCTTAATTACAACATATAGGAAGATGTGGTATGAGTTCCAATGAGACAACTCTCCATCCAAGTAACAATTTATAAAAGTAAACCATTATAGGCCAAGGTACGGTCTTCAACACGGAGCCTTGGCTCACATCAATCAGCACGTTATAAAGGACCCAAAATATTACTAGTGTTAAACCATTTAAACGGGAAAACAAACGGTCTAATCTATATTATAAAAACGAGAAGCATGGTTGAGCCGTTAGAGCAAATGGATAAATACATTCAAACAAACAAAATCTAGGGAGCTTTTTTTATATATTTTATGTGAAAATGACAATAAGAATGATGGTCGTAGTGTGAACGTAGTCATGTCGTAAGAAGAGCGTGATGAGGACGGAAAGGGCGTGCTAGAATCGTACTATGGTCGTGAACAGCGTGGTATAGTCGTAGTGGAAGCGTAGTTGGGTCGCAGTGAGAACGTGATGGTCGTAGTGAGGTCGTGATAACGTCGCTGTGCGATCGTAGCGCAGTCTCTCCGAATAGAATCACGCTTTCGCTACGCTCTCACTGCGATTGTACAGCGACCGTTGCGATCTTACTACGATCTTAGTGCGCTCTCACTTTGCTTCTACTACGACCTGATTTCGCCACGACCGCACCACGATTGTTTTGAACATGTTCAAAGTTGGCCACGCTCTTCACGGTCTTGAAGACTTCACCACGACCGTGATACGACCTTACTGCGATCTACACGATCGCACTACGATCATCAAAATTTGCATTTTTTTTACAGATCGTAGTGCGATCGTGGCCTAGTGGGACTAGGGTATTAATTATCATAACTATGGTCTTAACTGTAAATGGATATCATTTGTAAAAACTGTTTTTGATACATGTGGAATGTCAAATATCTGGTTGAATCAAATGTTAGATAAATGGGTAATTAAGAGTATTGAGTTGAAACTTAAAGACCAGTTTTTGCAGAATTGCCTAAGCGAAATTAACACTTCTCCTAATACCCCAGTCCCACTAGGCCACGATCGCACTACGATCTGTGAAAAAAATGCAAATTTTGATGATCGTGGTACGATCGTGTAGGTCGCAGTAAGGTCGTACCACGGTCGTGGTGAGGTCTTCAAGACCGTGAAGAGCGTGGCCAACTTTGAACATGTTCAAAACAATCGTGGTGCAGTCGTGGCGAAATTAGGTCGTAGTAGAAGCGTAGTGAGAGCGCACAAAGATCGTAGTAAGATCGCAAAGGTCGCTGTACAATCGTAGCGAGAGCGTAGCGAAAGCGCGATTCTATTCGGAGAGATTGCGCTACGATCTCACAGCGACAGTTATCACGACCTTACTACGACCATCAAGTTCTCACCGCGATCCAACTACGCTTCCACTACGACTTTACCACGCTGTTCACGACCATAGTACGATTCTAGCACGCCCTTGCCGTCCTCATCACGCTCTTCTCACGACCTTACTACGTTCACACTACGACCATCAATTTTATTGTCATTTTCACATAAAATATATAAAAAAAACTCCCTAGATTTTGTTTGTCTGAATGTATTTATCCATTTGCTCTAACGGCTCAACCATGTTTCTCGTTTTTATATAGATGAAACCGTTGGTTTTTCCCGTCTAAATGGTTTAACATTAGTATTTTTTTGGGCCTTTTATAGCGTGCTGTTCGGTGTGAGCCAAGATATATAAAAGAAGATGTGGTATGATTGCCAATGAGACAACTATCCACAAAAGACCAAAATGACACAGACATTAACAACTATAGGTCACCGTACGGCCTTCAACAATGAGCAAAGCCCATACCGCATAGTCAGCTATAAAAGGCCCCGATAAGACACTGTAAAACAATTCAAACGAGAAAACTAACGGCCTTATTTATGTAAAAAAAAATGAACGAAAATCAAATATGTAACACATAAACAAACGACAACCACTGAATTACAGGCTTCTGACTTGGGACAGGCACATACATAAATAATGTGGCGGGGTTAAACATGTTAGCGGGATCCCAACCCTCCCCCTAACATGGGACAGTGGTATAACAGTACAACATAAGAAAAAGGCTCCGTATTGAAGGCCGTACCTTGGCCTATAATGGTTTACTTTTATAGATGTTTACGTTGATGGAGAGTTGTTTCATTGGCACTCATACCACAGCTTCCTATATATATTGACACATCTGTGTCATCTCTGCTATTGTTCACTAAAATATCGTCATTTGAGCTTTATGGACCAGCAATAGGTTGTAATTTAGGTTTGATTGTCTGGAGCTGGCATGTCAGTTAACTGCTAGTAGTCTGTTGTTATTTATGTATTATTGTCATTTTGTTTATTTTCTTTAGTCACATCTTCTGACATCAGACTCGGACTTCTCCTCTTGAACTGAATTTTAATGTGCGTATTGTTATGCGTTTACTTTTCTTCATTGGCTTGAGGTATAGGGGGAGGGTTGAGATCTCACAAACATGTTTAACCCCACTATTTTTGCGCCTGTCCCAAGTCTGGAGCCTCTGGCCTTTGTTAGTCTTGTACTATTTTTACTTATGGTTTCTTGTGTACTATTTGGAGATTAGTATGGCGTTCATACTTTGCTCCCTCTGCCTCTACATCAACCCTTACCACCACGCCCACGTGTTCTAGTAGATTTTGGTGGCATGACTGTATTGTTTCCGAGAAATCTCCGTTTTAATCAAAAATAGAAGGAATGGAACTACATTGATATGAAACACGATGACGATATTGACGGTATTGCTGAGAACGTAGTAAGATCGCGGTATGAACGTAGTATAATCGTGGTAAGAACGTGCTATAATCGCAGTAAGATCGTGTTGCAATCGGATAACTCGTGGTATGGTCGTAGTGAGAACGTGAAGAGCGTAGAAAGATCTTTATAAGCGTAGTGAGGTCGCAGAATAATCGCGGTGAGAACGTGGTTTAATCGTAGCGGGATCGTTGTAGAAGCGTAATTAGGAAGTAGTAGCATCGTGAGAGCAACGGAAATTAACATTTCCATGCCGCTCATACCGCGACCTCACCACGATCTAAATTTATTTTAGATCGCGGTGAGCGTGGTGCGATCGTGGTCTAGTGGGACTGGGGCTTAAATGCTTATGTTATAGAATTTTTAAAACTGATATTAAATTAGAAAGCTATTTTTCCAAATTGTCATTATATAATCAATTTTTATTGTGTAAATTTAGATGTGGAAGTCACCGATTACCTATCGAGACGGGAAGGTGGAATAACATATCAAGAAATGATAGGTTGTGCCTTCTTTGCGAATCAAGAGACGTAGGTGATGAATATCATTATGTTATGTCATGTAATGCTCTAACTCAAGAAAGAAAGAGGTTGTTACCATACTATTGTACTCTTCGTCCAAATATTTATAAATATCAACAATTAATGAGCTCTAATAATTATATTGTTCTTGAAAAACTTTGTAGATTTATAAAAATTATAAATGTGAGGGTCACTCCTCCTGGTTAGTTTGTAATTTAATGTTTATGTTTGTATTGTTCACATGTGCTTCAATATTTAATGTAATTGTTTATATATTCTCTGAAACTATGTAATTTGTAGTTTATGAGAAATAAAATTCATTCATTCGTTCATTCAACATAGAGCTTTGGCTCACACCAAACAGCAAGCTGTTCAACCGTAAATAAAAATATACATGTACTAAATTGAGCAATTGCTGGTTTTTGATGAAAATAGTATACATTTAGAACTTGTTGAGCAATATCTTGATAGGGAATAGTATTATATGTGTAGCATTTATCATTCCATAGAAATCATAAATTTAAAATGTGTGACATATCTTTATAAACGTAATATTTTGAATTGAAAGTTTATGTGACTGTCATACAAGTGAGAGGTATAGCTAGCTATAAAACCAGGTTTAAATCACCATTTTCTACATAAGGTAATGCCTGTACCAAGTAAGGAATATGACAGTTGTTTTTCATTCGTTTGATGTGTTTGGTCTTTTGATTTGGCCATTTGATAAGGGACTTTCAAATTTAAATTTTCAGTATTTTTGTTATTTTACTTATGATGTACATAAAATGCCACAAGTTGGTATGTTATCGAAAATGTGATATAAGGGTTTATTTGCAATTAATTAAAGACATGTAAACCATCAAAGTATTGATTCACATCGGTAACATGTACATCTTTGTTTGGACTTACAAACTGTCTGCTCTGAAGCTTGGTGTAGTGGTACAATGCTGAAGATCATCCATATGACAAGAGTCTTCATTTCTGCAGTAAAAAGCAACAATATATATGGAATATGAGATTGGCGTGTTAGATTTATGGGAAAAATAGCTTTCATGTGCGTCAAAAACAGTTTTCATTTGCGTCAAAATAGAAACCTTTTTATTTAAATAATATCCGCTTCATTGGTTAGTTGATTGGCTGATTGCAAACAGAAGTGGTATGCATAGATTATCGGTTTTCTACACATTGATATCGTAAAATATCAGCCGCGAGCCATAATCTGAACCTATTAAAAAAAAAAGATTCACATTGTGTCGAGCGGCTGATCTCTATCTATACGAAGAAATCCGATTATCTGTTAATCGTTCTATTGCTGGTCGTATTCTCCTCAATAAGACAGTTTAACGCCTGACGGTAATTGATGAAATAATATTCTCAAATTGCCCTTTTAAAAAAATAAATAACATATATAATTGTATGACTATGAAGTTGCTCTTTTCACATTGACTAAAAATGCTTCTTTGTTAAAACGTTTTATTCCCTGCATGTTAATATTGATAGCGAAATCAACATTTGATTTGTTGAGACTATCCCACGTGATGTCGAACAAAACTTCATATTCCCCTCTGAGTAGCATATTCCCGTCTGAACTTCCATGCGAGACGTTACGCGCGGTTAATGTTTTTTCAGATATAGTATAGCAATTTCGTTTTAAAAATTATTTGAGACCTAAAATCAAAACAAACAGAATAATGATTAAATTATGATCGGTACTGATTTTCATTGTAAATGTCGTGTTTAGTTATTCAAAACTAGTGGATAAGAAAAGAAAGTTTTCGCAGTTGCCTATTTTTTAGTGACCAGGGATTAACCAACGAGTCAGAGAGTTCATTATGCATTTGATTATCTATGTCATCATGGGCCATCGTGACTACCTTAGGTACCGCACTAGCACTGTCTTGTTCTCGGCTAACTTTCAATTGGATGACATGGGAGCTAACTTGCGTCTACGTTTCAATAAACCAAAGACCATTTGAGACTCGTTGCTTTATGCGTTTGTTGCGTATAGTGACTGATCTCTGATATAATTACTATCACTTAAGCCTGATAATAGAGTTTTTGTCTCATTTTCATGTAGATAGGTGTTTTAGGATAATCTCATCAATGAAGTGTCCTTTCATTCTATTGTAAATTCCTTTGAAGACACTGATAGGTGATTAGAAATCAGTAATAATTATAACGGCAATCATCCTTATCACAAACATCTTCAAATAGAGGTCGGTCATTTAAAGACGTATCAACCGTATCATATACGTTGACGTATCCGCATCTGCAGATATACCAAAAACATTATGTGATCCCGAGCTTTAATTTTATGTACTTTCAATAATGCAAATGGGCGACTGATTAATTTCTAATGCAGAAATTTACAAAACAATTAGGAAATAACGAGTTTTTGTGGAATATGTACTTGTGCTCACGTACATTTAGAACCAAATAGTTATTTTACAAATAGAATGATACTCAGTACTTTTCTATTACCTTTTATGATAAAATCGCAAATGAACAATATTCAAAGTTACTTACATGTATATAAGTAGTAAATTTGATTTTGTTCTGTGTTTATTCATGTAAGATCGTGAAATATTTTGTTAACTAGATTAATAAAGGATTGGGTACGATATTCGTGTACCTGCCCTACATTGGCTTCTTTTTAGGGACATGTAAAAGAAGTTGATAGAATCCCTTATTTTGTCCAAGTCCAAGTCCGATGAACCGTTTACCCGGAGGTGAATACAACGGTACTCTAGCTCTAGTGTTGTGAGTAGATGTCGTGTTGTGATTTGTTTTACAGATATGTTAAGATAATTTTGAACAAGATGCAAAAACAATTTTCGTGAGCATGTAGAAAAATTTACGTTCACTTACGGTTTGATCATGAATTATATTCCACATACACACAATTTTTCAAAGAAAATACTTCTATGGAAAAGTAACAATTCTAATAATCTCAGGAGCGAATATAAAACACAAGGGGCTATAACTCCGCGCCTTTTGTTTAATATATCATATTCATGAAAATGATAAATCATGAGAGGTTACTTTAAGATTTGTAGCAGCTTTTAATCGCTCATAAATGATTATTTACCAAAATTTAAGCAAATTTTAGAGATTTGTTCTTTCGATTTGAGATCCAAATAATACCAATTCAAATATAAGGTAAAAGTCCGAATCAGTCTTTTACCACTCTGTGTTTTTGTAAGATGTATTTCTATTTGTAACCATATGACGAGTTAAGCCTTTTTCAACTAATTTTTCTATTCGTTCTTATGTTGTACTGTTACACCACTGTCCCAGGTTAAGGAGAGGGTAAAGATCCCGCTAACATGTTAGACCCCGCCACATTCTGTATGTATGTGCCTGTGTAAGTCAGGAGCCTGTAATTCAGTGGTTGTCATTTGTTGATGTGTTACATGTTTTTTTTTCCGTTCCTTTTTTGGTAAATAAATTAGGACGTTAATTTTTTCATTTGAATTGTTTTACATTTTTATTTCGGGGCCTTTTATAGCTGACTATGCGGTATGGGCTTTGTTCATTGTTAAATCCCATACGGTGACCAATAGTTGTTAATTTCTGTATCACTTTGGTCTCTTGTGGAGAGTAGTCTCATTTGCAATCATATCACTCCTCTTTTTTTTATATTCACAACCTATCACGTATTTTAGCTTATTTTGTTCCTGAACTTATGCATTTTCGGCTTGAAGTATCAATTTTAAAAGATCGAATTTGATATTTGAACGTATTCATCCTATCAAACTTCAATAATTGTATAATAAATGAATTAAATGTCTCATGGTCAAGTTAGATTCAAGATCTCGAAGTTTTTTTTCTATATAAAGACAGTGATATGTGGTATGATTGCCAATGAAACATCTACATGTACTCATCAGAGTCAAAATAATTTAGAAATAAGCAAATATAGATCACAAGATGGCCTTCAACAATGAGTAAGCTTGGTAAGAAAAGTCTAAGTTTTTTTTCCATTTGTTTATTCTTATGTACATTTCCCATGTGTAATGCAGCTTTCTCTGACATTGTCTGTTATAGTTATATAAGAGTTCGTCTCCATAATACGGATCAGGTATCCATTAATATCTATTTGTATGTTGTCATGGTGCGTTTTTATCTTTAATTTCAAAAGAAAACACATGAATTAATCCTAGCTATTTTGTCATCATGTAATTCATGAAATTAAATAAGAATGATAATTTTTATACTTATTTAGTAAACAAACTAACCGAAAATGGGACCTATTTTCTTACAATGTATCTTTATGACGATTTGTCAAGATAAACAGTAATTGCATTTTTATTAAAATAAAACAAACATAAGGAAATGTGCAGTTTTCTAGTTTTTTTATGCAATCTGAACGCATGTCAGCAAATTCCGCAAATGAGACTCTTTGCTCGTGATACATTGAAAGAAGCAGGGAGGAATTTTTACATGTGTTGTCAATTGTGTTTTGTTGTCTCCATTTGGAGTGGTGCGTTCATTCATCTGTGATCAACATTGATTACAATCAGCTGTCACTCATTGGACGATACTTCAGAGATGTTCGGATTTTCATAATTCATTTTTATTGTGAAATTTCAAATTATGAATAGAAACTTAATCATAATTTGGTAATCAATTAAAGCTTACCATAGACGATGGGTTATTAAGTTAACCGAAAGATGTTGTATTCAGTTTGCTCCCAAAACATTTCGTCCGAGCGTACGTGTTGATATAAATGTTTGCTTGATCTCTCATAATCCGTCGCCTTAAGTATTATTTTGTATATTACTTTTTTCACAATACACTTTTTGGTATTTATTTTATATTGTCCATTTCGTTTACAAATAGTGTGATGAGATCGATATTTGCTTGGTTTCACATCGTTTAATTCTAAATAAGTCTATATATATGTTCCGGACCATATGAGTATGTGGACCATACGCGTACGGTAATGACCATATGCGTATACTCATATGGTCCGACCATACGCGTATGGTTCTACCGTACGCGTATGGTCGGACCAGATGAGTATATACTCGTTTGGTTATTAACAGCCGGACCATATGAGTATTTGGACCGTATAGGTATTTTTGTCAATAATATGTATTAGAAAACTTTATAAAAAACAATGATTACTATATGCGATTGTATTATTTACAATTTAAAGAACATAAAATATTGATGCCAAAGTTAGTTTTTATCGCTTAATTGTATTCTTGCATGTATGCGTAGGGTGACATTTACTTCCACACGGTACCATAGCTATTCATTGGTCCTGGGTTATTCCGATGTTTCTAAGGTTTTTTTTAAAAGTTCTAGATCTCCAATATCGTAACATGACTGAAGTACATCAGATCACCAGACAACTTTAAAAACTAGAGTCCTTGCTGGTGATGTCATTTATTAAAAAACAAAACAAAAACAAGTATAAGTATAAAAATTCTGAACATTGCACTGCACTTTGAGTTTCAAAAGTAAGCAAATTATTAGACTCTTTATCCTGTCGACTTTTACGTCAGTCTATAGTAAAACAGTTCATTATGGTGACTTGAATAACACCGGTATCACTCAGATTACAATTCTACCTTGACAGGTAAGTTTGTATTTAGCCTATAAAATACTTATTTAGCCTTGAGAATTGAAAGGTCAGTTTCCCATTCATACAATAGAGGTTGATAAATTTGGCTTCATGCCATTTACCTTGTCAAAAATTAAGGTCACTTTATTGTTATTGTGATATTGTTAAAGTACAAAAGAACCCTATATTCTGACCAATACTTAAAACTTTGTACATCTTGATTTAATTGTTAAAAATCTGTTAATGTTGAATTTTAGGGTTATTTTAGGCCTTTTAATTGCATACTTCTTTACATGGTAGTTTTTTTTTCAGATATAAAAAAAAACTATCTGCTTGACTGTTATAGAAATAGACTATGCTTGCAGGGTCTTGTTTTCTGTTTACACCAAATCTGACAGATTTTTATTAAGTTGCAAAATATTTTAAATGAGAGCTGAATTTTTTTCTCTCTTTAAATGTGCATTGAACAATGTTGAAGGTTAAAATAATCATAATGTGAACAAGAATGAAGAAAACATCTTGGTCCCAAAAAAACCCATCATCAACCAGGATATAATATTCCAAATTTTAATTTATTATACTAATATCAGTTGAAATCTCAAGCCACTATTTTGCATGTTTACAATGTAGGTCATGTCCCAACAGAAAATCAATGAATTTGACAGTACAATGTACTCTTAGCACAAACACATAAGGTCACTGTGAAATAGACATCTAGGGCAAGAAACAGTCAGTTATACCAAACCAGTTTGACTAGATGTCTACTTTAAAACCAGTTTGACTAGATGTGTCCTATATTTTGACAATGTAAATGACATGAGGACCTGCATGGGTTTTTTAATATCTGTATTCTTTAAATTTTTAGGGCATTTTTCTTTTAATTAATAGCCTTAAAAATAACTCTCATTCTGTAAAGCAAATTCTCATGAAAATGATTTTACAATATAGTCTTTCTGTTACAAGATTATTTATCAATTATGCACATTGATCATTATATTATCGGTATTGCATTACAGGTTACCTAAGTTTCCTTTTTATTTTGCACATTTATTCTTTATACTTTTGCACCGCATTATTCTCTATTCTTTATTTTGTTGTTCATTTTCTCTATTCTCTATTTTTTGTTGCTATTACATTTATTCTCTATTCTGTAAACCCCATTCTGACCCTTATAGGTAAACTTCTATTGTATGAATGGGATAAACTGACCTTTCAATTCTCAAGGCTAAATAAGTATTTTATAGGCTAAATACAAACTTACCTGTCAAGGTAGAATTGTAATCTGAGTGATACCGGTGTTATTTAAGTCACCATAAGATATTTTTGAAAGATGTCTTCCCAGGTCGACATTTTTGTCATTCACTCGTAATAATATATCGGTAATGAAAAAAATTGTGTTTTAATACTACAGTTTTCACTTGTGATGAAATTTACCATGTGAAACTGCTTATTACATTTTGTTAATCTTGTTATTATTAAATTTTAATAGATCTATAATAAAAAGACCTTTGATAGTGTCTTTTTAATAACGTGACCACTAGAAGGGTCATATGAAGATTTTTTTTTAAGTATTATAAAAGCAAACCTGTTAATTACCCCGACCATACGCGTACGGTCCGACCATACGTGTCACAGAGAAACATATTAATTTAGAAATTAAACCGTGGTAAATCTTAAAAGGGTTATTTTAAAATGAATAAAATGGCCGAAGTATTGGTGACCATTGGTGTCCACCTTGATAATTAAAATATAATAGTTTAAACATGATTATTGATTTGACAGTTGTTATTTCTCTTTTTACAACTAAATGATTATTGAATATTGCCTCATTTCATTTCTTACCTTTGAAGTTAACTGTGTCCTCTTCAAATTTTGTATTTAAAATATACACATATTACGAAATATATAATTGTTTTCGTTCTTGATAATGAACTCGTACCGGGAACAATGTGCTTGACCTCTTTCATACATATTCTGTTCCTTTATGAATTTCAATAAAATTGAATATCCTGGTTAACAATGAAACACAAGACAATGCCAATGCTTTGCACTGGTCAACACAAAATACACATGTACATGAATGGAACAATATATTTTATAGGTTTTATTTGGAATTGATGAAAATCTTACAAAACAATATTAATCATTTTAATTTAAAATCCATTTTGTAGTGATGGATGATTATATAAATTAAAAACCAATTGTTCAGAGAACAATTGAAGGTCTTTCCACCAAAAAACATGCATTCAAATATGAAAGAAACAAAATTAGATTTAAAATGTCATTTCAATCGTCAAATGATAGCTTATTATACATTGATTAAAAAAATATATGGTTTCTTTTCAATATTTTTTTTTTAAATAAGGGAGATATAATTTGTTACTTCTGGTCTGAAAAATGTTACTTCCGATACTATTTGAATATTTACTTGACACTGATTCCAAAAATATCTGATTCTACATACTTTTATTCTAATAAGGTATGAAAAATACATACTTCCGGTTTACACAAGGTCACTTCCGGTTGTTTTTTCAAGGTAAATTGGTTTGAAAGCTATTGCGAAAAGTCCCATGGTTTTATCATGTATACATATAAGATAAAAGCAAAGGTCAAAATCTAGAACGTCAAATTAATATATGACCTTGAGATCAATTTGAAGGTTATAAACCAAGAACTTTAAATCAAAAGACCATAGGTCTGAATTATATTTGGTTTTTGAGTTATATCACCATACTCGTATTTTTAAATACAAGAGGGGAGAAAACTCTCTTTTGCGTTCAACGAACCCTTGCAATCAAAATGTATTTGTTACGACATGTCGCAAATAACAATTAAGTAAAAATAATTTGTCGATATCTTAAACAGTTTTTGGATATAAGTGAAAATAAGCCAAAATCAAAATTTAGACTATGACCTTGACCTTGACCTAATTTTAATTTTTTGGACCAAGGACCTCAGATCAAAAGATCTTAGGTCTCTATCACATATGGGTTACAAGATAGAAATGCATATCACTAATATCAAATGCATAAGGGGAAATAACTCTCATATGGAGTCTTCATATCGCTTTGGTCAAAATACAACAAATCATGCGAAAGATATAACGAGCAATTTTATAAAATAAATTTGTCGTAATCTTTTAGGGTTGCGAAGGAGTAGTGGACACAAGGAAAACAGTGTTTGTGGAGAAAACTCCTACAAAGAAAAGTATTCGGTTATGCAGGGTAAATTTCAAAAGCGCATAAACTGTTCGATATCATATACCAAATATCTAAGCGACGTGTTGCGATACAAATATTTATCGCAAGAACAAAATTAGGCGGAAGAAAAAAAAAATCAGAAGAAAAACAATATGTCTTTCCACAGATTATGTAGCAGTGGAAAAGGTCTATTATTTAACTGGTGAAGGTCAAATGAGCCAGAAGAAAACTTTGTTTTCTAAATAATCTACAATGCTAACAACGCGAAACTAAGGAAGGGATCATTGCATGTTATTATTCTGATGTCCTTTTTTGTCAGGTTCCTATACGTTATTTTGCCGAGTCGTTATCTTGAACTTGCAATCGGGAGTGCGTGATTTTGCACTATGACCTCACTGCGGCTTCGAGATAAAAATTAACAACAATGCCGTTTTATAAGATATATTTTTTTTCATGTGCAGTGCATGTAATGAAATTGTGTCATGATTTGATTTGATTTTTGGTGTTTTAGCGCCACT
This sequence comes from Mytilus edulis, assembly GCA_019925275.1. Taxonomy (NCBI): domain Eukaryota; kingdom Metazoa; phylum Mollusca; class Bivalvia; order Mytilida; family Mytilidae; genus Mytilus; species Mytilus edulis. Next base: position 128,876,326 of record CM034349.1, read on the forward strand.
TTTAAGCACCGCATTTAGGCTATTTCGTACTGGCCAGTTTTATAGGCGGAGGAAGTCGGAGTGTATGGAGAAAACTATCGATCTTCGATAGGAAAACTGACAATCCTAGCCAATTAAGCACGAGCGTCATATGCCACTTTAAAAAAATCGTATGTTTTATCATGGAAACGCTGGTTTGGTGTGTCATTTTGTTCATGTGAAGATTCTAGGGTCCAGTTATTGTATTATTGTATTTATTTAGTACTTTTATTGTAATTATTCCGGTTTTGTCTATGAAAGTTTTTCTTGGTGTGTGTTTGTGTAATTTCATGCTGAGTTCTAGAATACTGAAACGAATTGGTCGTTTCATCTCATTGGCGTTCTTTTAACAGAAAACAACATTCAAACGATGTCTAAAAAATTGTGTTGAAAATTACATTCACTTGAAAATAATTAAAAGATAAAAGTTTTGAGATAAAGATATGAAAATTAAATATTAAAACAGTCAATGTACATAATCAATTAATCAAGAAAAAAATCATTATTTTTTATAAGATCGCATCGCATAAACACTTTTTAGATAACATTTGCTTCTACATAACTCCTGAATAGATAAAAAGGTATATATTTTAAATAATGTAAACAAAAACAATGTTTTATAAATACATTGCATTATTATTTTCATCAAGTATTTCAACAACAATGCACTTTGACCTAGACTTATATAAAAAGAAATCTTTGAAATGTATTATATAGACTCTTCAACACGGAAATGTTCCAAAGTTTCACATTTTGATTCTGTTACGAAACAAAATATTACCGTGACCATATGTCTTTTACACACTTATAGTCGCACAAAACAAGAAAGGTCACACCATTGAACATGGCGTAATTCGTCGAGTCGACATGAAATCCAACAATCTTTTTTTTTTAAATCAAGATGAAAATAATCACTATCACAGATTAGATAGACATTTCATTTAAAGAATATAAAATGGATTTCACACTAAAAAAAAAAAGATATTTTTATATCGGTTTACATTTTTGAAGCTGTATTGTATGCTGGCGGAGGAGCACTATATGTGTAGCTAGCAAACGCTGGCGCTGATGGAGTATGACCATTCCCGGTTTGTTGTGTAGGTTGACTTCCTGTTGGTTGAGTGGGATAGCTTCCTGTTGGTTGAGTGGGATAGCTTCCTGTTAGTGGTGGAGCATAGTTTCCTGCTGGTTGTGATGCATTAGGTGACTGAAATTGTCCCATCCTTACTAAAATGCAAAACTAGACAAATGTACACTGTTTAAGATTCACATAGAGAGACAGTTATCTACCTTGAAAATGAATGATACCCACCCAAAAAACAAACAAACAAAAACAAAAACAAACAAAACCCAAGTCAACGAAATTGTAGCTACCACGTTATTTATAGTCAATGTCTAACTAAATCTGTATTGACATGTTTTAACATTTTATGCAATGTCTACAATCAGATTGAATTAATGACTTTTATACAAAATAAAAATTCCAAGAACGACTACCATTAATAGATATAATCTTACCTTCAGTACCTGGGTTCATGACCTGTCCAGGTGATCTTCGTCCTCTGCAGGCTATACATAATATTACTCCAATAACTACACATATCACCAAAATCCCACCAACAACGCTACCTATTATTATTCCGATAGTTGTATAGTCTGAAATCAAATTATTTGAGTCGTTACCAAACGAGTCTACATTTATACACAATTTCATAACTACGTAAAAACTGAAGTTTGAACAATCAGATTATAACGATATAACAATAACAGAGTTGGGTCAAGTCCTCGCCTTTGACTATAAATAATTAGTATGTTTTTTTTTTCGCTGAACACTTAAACTTTGTCTTAGATCGGTTTTTCAAATCTCCTGATCATATTATACATGGATGTATATTTTTCTGATTTTTTTAACCATTTTATACTAAATTTGATTAATAATAGGTGAATTTCCATACAGTTTGAGTTACAATCGCGAAATTCACACCTCTTCAAAATTAACAATGCCTCGTTGTCCTTAAATATGTATAATTTAATCTGATAATCTACAAACATGTCAAATGCACTGGTGTTTTATCAATATTTCCACACCTCAATTATCGTGTCGTAAAAAAGAAGATGAAAAATTCAAGAGCAAACTGCTCAACCTAAAAGACAGCTAAGAATAATATATATGCTGAAAAATAACGTCAGTGAAGTGCGACCTTCAACTTCAAATTGCATTATAAGTTAATGACGGAAACTGTAATCATGTTGTAACTTACAATTGTACGTCATTACAGCTTCAACTGTCAGTTTCACTTGAACATTCTGACGATTTCTTGAACTTTTAGATTTTAGATAGATGTACATATATTCATCTTGTTCTCCACAATATTTCGTTGTTGGTTTGTCATAACAGGTATATTTCTAATAAAAACAAAAACAAAAACATGACTAAAAATAAAAAAATCCAAACGAGGAAATCTTTGTATACAAAGTAAGCATACGCATAAATTTGATTTACATGCCACTTAAAAACATAAAACATAAAACTGGGTATAAAATGATGCTTGATTGAACAAATGAAGAGTTCGGTCATAGAAACAAGCAAATCGGAAACATGTGTCTGAATTTATGCCACTAATGTTGAATATTCAATTTGTAATAGCAGATATGTATTTTCCTTCAGTGGGCCATGCACTCTGTGATATCGCGATTGCTTCCCCTGATCTTTGTTCAGTGTTCTAGACATCTTAGCAAACTTTGCTTTAGAAAAAAATCGTCAGCATGTTTAAGCCTTTGCTCGTCGGTTTTATTTACGACTGTAAAACAGAACCTCATGTATTGTTGTTACATGTAGAATTAACACCTTGTCAATCAGCTGGTTTTTTTGTCTGCCGTAAAAGGTTGACACAATATCTCCCCTTAGCAGCAATAAACTAAATAAACATGAGTATTGGATATACATGTCACAACCCGTTCGGTATTCAAGAGCTTGTAGCTGCTACTTACACTTTATAAAACGTCATCAGTGTCTGAGCACAATTTTACGAAGTAGGGTTATGTCAAAGAACGTTTTGTTTTTATTAAAATAATTTATCGAAAGATACCAAAACCTTTTTGATATAAATTCCCTGTACATGATTGTCTTGAAGTATTTATTGTGGTTCTAACATTGATTATCATGGTAATTACGTGTTAAAATTTTCTTTTGTTTGTCTAAATGACCTTTAAAGTTTGATCTGTTTTTGGTAATATCCTTTTGGCTTGGCTTGATATTCATCACACAATGTTGACAACTTGCCATATTTTGGTATTAATTTTGATTCACCGATAGGGACTTTGCATAAAAAATAAACACTTTGATCTGTTTTTGGTAATAGAAACCAGTTGTTGGTATATAAATAAAGGATCATATTCATCTAATTAATAAATTCATGATGGTATGATACGAAACCCCTAAAGGTCTGACAAATTTCGTTGACGAATATAGTCCCTTGTGTGGATAGTGTGTTACTTGCCATTTTTTTACCCCTTTCTTATTTATTTCTTCATGTTTAATGCGTCAAATAGCAAGCAGGGAACGAACTTACACTGTTAAAAAAATTGGGTCATGAATTTTAAAGTGAAGTAGTGATTTAGTCCAGCTAAAAAAAGGTTAGAAATTTACATTTCAGAAGCTGTCAAAAGACGTCAAGACCCCCTGAACATAAAATGGTCTTTATTTTGAGTTGAAGTCGATGAAGTTTTCTTTAATTTTGATATAATTTGTCCCTAAAGTAGTACAAAACACTGTAAAAATATTTTTGAGAGAGCGCAGGCGGGATTTTTTAAATTTTTGCCTAAACGAAATGCGCTACGAAATAATTGTGTTTTCGGACCTAAAGGAATACTAAAGGTATCTATTCAATTATCTGACTCGGACTTCTTTTAAACTGAGGTCTACATTGGCTAGCGGTATATGGGGAGGGTTGAGATCTAAGTAAATAAAGGCAACAGTAGTATACCGCTGTTCAAAACTCATAAATCCATGGACAAAAAACAAAATCGGGGTAACAAACTAAAACTGAGGGAAAGGCATTGAATATAAGAAGAGAACAACGACACAACATAAAAATGTAACATACACAGAAACGGACTAAGCATTAGACAAAATCCTATGAGAATAAAAAATATAACATCAAAACCAAATACATGAATTTGGGATAGATAAGTACCGTGACACGTCTTATAGTAATGTGAATTCATACTCAAAAATAAGTGAAAACAAACGACACATCGGAAACACAACGTTAAAATGTAACACACATAGAAACGAACTATAATATAACAATGGCCATATTCCTGACTTGGTACAGGACATTTTTAAAGGAGAAAATGGTGGGTTGAACCTGGTTTTGTGGCATGCCAATTCTTCTCTTTTATGGCCATGTGAAATATAACATTAAAATGACAACACAACATTACAGGACTACAATATAAATAAATAGGAGAACACAATTGACAAAGAAACACACGAATAATAGCTAACAAAAGGCAACAAGTTTAAAATTTTAATACGCCAGAAGTGCATTTTGTCTACACAAGACTTGCTAGTGACGCCCAGATACAAAAGTTTGAAAGCCGAAACAAGTACAAAATTGAACAGCATCGAGGACCAAAAGTTCAAAAAAGTTTTGACAAAAACGGCCAGGGTTTTCTGTTAGGTACCAGAACATCCCTATTATTTAGAATAATTTACACTTTTGCAAACAGTAAATTTTATAAAATGACTATGTAGTAGTGTCATTTTTAAGCCTATCAAATAATAACAAAAATATCTTTAAAGGGGCACTAGCTACGAGATATATAAAAAATCTAAAGTTTGATTTTTTTTGTTCAATCAATAATGAAAGTTAAATAGTGAAATAACAATTCGCTTTTTGCAGCCAAAAAAGTTCAATTTTGTCAAATTACGCTAAGAAACATTGACAATTAGGTTTTCACTTGCAAGTGAATGAGTCGACCTCTTTACATCCGTATGCATGTGAACTTCAATTTAACCCCTAGCTAGAGATTGACAACGCATGCATTGTACTTGTACTGGTTATTTAAAGAAAAAGAATGTCAACAATGAAAGTGAAACTACGGTAAATCATTTGATTACTAATTCGATGCACATAAAATCATTCTTATACGGTTAAAAGCAATGAGATACATATATTTTTAATCTATAAAATAAAAGCAAACAGACCTATAAAAATCCAATTGCACGTGTTGGTTTAATCTATTCATATCTTTATTTATGTTTCCATCGCTTATATGGTCATCTGAGGTCAAATCGATAGTTAATTAGATGGCGTCTGGACTAAAATACACACGAAACGAACCTATATTTTATCTACCCTATGCTCTGTAAACTGTTTAATTTAGACTTTTGATTGTGTGGATAAATGTTTTACATTGTTATAAATCAAATATGAGAATTTGAGTCAAATCGGTGACCATCAATTTGACAGCTAGTGCCCCTTTAAAGTTCTTTAATTAATTGTATTTCTTATTAACGTTTAACTCTTGAATTTTGATAAAGGAATATTATTATTTAAATTCAAATCTACACTTACTTTTTATATTTAGTTCATGAATATTCAAAAGGTTCTTACTTTAAATTACGTTTTTGATTGGTCATTGTCATTTTCGCGGTCAATTTATATTTGGTATTGACCAGGTAAATTTGCACGGGAGATTGAGAATTACAGTCGCATTATATTGTATCTCGAATTTATATACCTGTATTATTGTGAACACAACATATTACCTATTTAATGTAAGTTAACTTCTTTGTTATATAATTAATATTTTCACATGTAAATAATAAATTTAGCAAAGTTTCTATGTTAGGATTTCGTTCTCCTCGTAAAGTTTGGTTATTACATACGTATGATAGATGTACCCGAGAATATTTTATTTAGCTTCGTGCTTCATATATTTTATTATCTACCGTTAATTTGTCACGATAGAATATATAGTACAAGATAATTTGCATAGCTATTTGATTATTGACACAGATAATTTATATTTCATAAATGGCGGCATATTAGACAAAATAAGGACAAAATAAGGAAAAGTGCTAAAGTTGATATATATTAGTACACTTATATTATACATTGTAGTGATAGAAGTTTAACTATGAGTTATTTTGTCATATTGTATATTTTAATAGTTTACGAGTTCGAATCTTTATGATTGCATTTTGGTTTTAGGACTCCATTGATGTAATTATATAGAGAAGGTATTTGTGAACTGTGTCTTGTCCTTGCCAGTAAAAACTCACTCCACAAGTGGTAAGAGTATATCTATGAGGGGGAGGACAGGGGGTACCCTTCTCCCTTCTCCCACCCCTCTTCTCCTTTCTCCTACCCCCGTTCTCCCTTCTCCCATTAGAATAAAACATCTCCTTTTGAGATATTTTTTCTTGAAATATTAGAAAATTTTTTAAAAGGAGAGATATTTTATTTTTTCTCCTTTCTCCAACTTTTTCTCCTTTCTCCTAGCCTTCCTCTCCTTTCTCCCTCCCCTTTCTCCCTGTCTCCCTTACCCCTGTCCTCCCCCTAATCTATTTTTAACTATTTAATGTTGTAAACAAAACGTTATGGATTATTCCCCTTTAAATATGCGGTTTTAAGCATATTTAATATATTGGCTTAATTAGTCTTTATAAAAATAGTATTTACAATTTAATGATTGTTGTAATGTAATTGTATGTAAAGAACAAACAATATATTATGTTCCGATTAGTTTAATGTTATATTTGCAGTTTTAACTTTAGTTTTGTACCGTACACCGTAAACCAGTAAACACTATATAGTATATTATTTACGATGAAGGGTTACATTCTTGTGTAGTGTATCACAATGAGAAATGAAAGTACACGTGACATCAGCTCACTGATTGTCTCTTAAATGTATTCGTAGTATAGTACACAATATTAAAGTGCATTGTATTGTACCATTACTATATGTGATAATGTGTAATTTAAGATACTTGTGTTTTATAATAGAACTGTTATTTATAATTGTGATATTGTTATTTCAGAGTTTTATCTTTTTTACTACTGGTATAATAAATCATCCGAACCCTAAACAGCGTTTATTATTACTTGACCCAAGAATTGACCCTGTTACAACTATACAAAAGATATGCATGATAAAACCGAAGTATTAACTAAATACAGGAAACAACCGAAATACATTACTAAACCCGACAAAATGAAACACAAAAAATATACACATATGAATAAGTTAAAACCTCAACGCCAAGTGACGTCATATTTGAAAAACGTTTAACCCAGCCGTATTTTTGCGCCTGTTCCATGTCAGGAGCATCTGGCCTTTGTTAGTCTTGTATGAATTTCACTTTAGTTCATATATTTGTTTTGAAGTTAAGTATGACGTCCATTTTCTCTATTTTTTTTATTTTGGCGCCAGCTGAACCCTGTCTTCGGATGCGGGATTTTCTCGCTGTGTTGAAGACCCGTTGGTGGACTTCGATTGTTTTCTACTCTTTGGTCGGATTGTTGTCTCTTTGAAACAATCCCCATTTTCATTTTCAATTTGATACTGTACCCTAATGTTTTACATTTTTACCTGTGATGTCAAGGTTTTTTTTCACACAATATGTTCAAAATAGTGGAATTGTATGCGACTTTTATACCAGTGAGAGGTTTAGCTAGCTATGACACAAGGTTTAATCCACTTTTTTGTACACAGGGAAATGCCTGAACCAAGTCAGGCATATGCCAGTGGTTTTCAATTCATTTGATATGTTCGAGCTTTTGATTTTGCCATTTGATAAGGGACTTTCTGCTTTGTATTTCCCTTGATGTTCGGTAATTTGATGGTTGCAAATGTTTGTCCTACTCGTTGCAGGATGTTAAATCATGTTGTTGTAGCATCTTTTTTATATTATTTTATGTTTCTAAACCTAAGTCAAGTTTACTACACAAGATCTAGTATTATTCAAAGCTATCACTCCAAACAATATGTATTGATTTTACTGTATGGTAAGTTTTATAATCCTATACAAAAGATACACACATATCATCTGCATGCTTTTCTCTCTACATACCAAAAAGCTCATCATGCGTTATATGCAATCTGAGGTAAAACCGACGGAATTATGCAATCAACTCACGTTGAAATGTAGATGTTGATATAGCCTAGGAGCCTATGAAAGATCTTGACAAAGAGGAATTGGTTAAAATTCATTTGAATCTCATATTTGCATTTTTAACGTTGCTGGGCCTCATTTAAGATTTGAAATCAAGTTTATTTATTGATGCTTTGGTATATGCTTGTAATGGTAGGTCATGTCTGAAGTCTTGAAAAGCAACACGACCAGACAGACTACGGTATATATGAACGAGACTGTAGATTAGGAACAGAATGACATTATAGAATTGATTCTTCAAAACTTTTTAGCTGAAAGTAATTGTTGAGTACATTACATATATATGAATATGAAAACAGGCGTAGTTCTGATCTTATTAATACCTCTAATGGTGTACCATCATAACTCTCCCTGTAAGATAATTCAACTGCACAATCAGGGTCCTCGTACACTTCCGGTGTTATACAGATCTCATATTCATTCAGATATCCATCATCTCTTCCGACAAAAGACATGTAATTACACCAACTGTCTAGATCATGTTGTCCATTGTATACAATTGTTATTGATTTGTCTTCGTTTATATGTTTAAGGGACACAGAACAGTCTTGTCCGAATGTATCTGAAAAATACAGTTATGATAAGTTAACGCTTTATTTTCTTTTAAATATTTATTAACAGTAGTATTATGCATTTTTTTTTAAATTTGAGGTTACAATTGCATGTGGTCCGAGACCACAATTGTCGTCCCTTGATTTTCGTTGTTCATATAGTCCCTAGTGTTGACAGTGGGTTACTTGCCATTAATTTTTATAACCCTTCCAAATTTATTTCTCCATGTTGAATGCCTCAAATTGCAAGTAAGGGGGTGAAATTACAATGTAAAAAAATTTGGGTCCAGAATTTCATAGGAAAGTAGTGATTTGGTTCAGGTGAAAAAGGTTGAAAAATAGTACTTCGGAAGCTGTCAAAAGATTTCAAGACGCCCTAAAGATAAAATTATCCATATTTTGAGTTAGAGGCGATGAAGTTTTCTATAATTTTGATATAATTTGTCCCAAAAGTAGTACAATACACTGTAAAAGTTTCTTTGAGAAAGCGCAGGTGGGATTTTTTTTATTTTCATTTATGTTCTAAAAGAAATGCACTACGAAATAATTGTGGTCTCGGACCTAAGAGGTGAAATCTGTAAATATAGAATCTGTACTTTGGCAACTTCCCTAAATGATTTGATGGTGTCAATCTGTCAAATAGCATGAAACTAAAGGATTTAAACTTTTATTTTATAGAATTTCTGCAAAAATGACCAATTTTGACATTTTATGGTCAAAATAGGCATTTATAGCTTTTTTCAATATTGATGCATAAATGGCATCCTGACTTTCTATCTGACAGGTTTTCATGTGTCAATATTTGTGTTTCTATGCCTTTATCTAGTTCTTTTACTTATTTATGAACTTTGAATCTACAGAATAGAAGATTATCTCAGACAATATGTGCAAAATGTGTTGTATAAATGACCCTTGTCTAACGCCCTGTTTGGATGAAGTCAAAAGTGGGGAGCTTGGTGCATAAAATTTGAAGTCCATAATAAAGACCTCACTAAATGTGTATCAAAAACACTTTTCAATGTCTATTGTACCTGTTCCATTTCACATAATATCTTTCTTTTCTTCTGTAGGATAGTAAGTGGTTTAAATATAAGCCTGTTGAGAATAAATTGCATGCAAGTTTTTCCCTAAAAAGGCAAAAATCTTTGTATCAGACCATACTGTTTGTAAGAAAAGTTAATTGCAAGAGTCTTTTCGTGCTCAGATTTGTTGAATCATGTCACATGAGTATAGAAATGATAAAAAAGACACAAAATTTTATTTCTTATAGCCTCAATATGCATTTTTTAATGTAAATATGTGGCACGGCCTAAATTGACCCTAAATTTTTTCCAGACTTACTTGGCCTAAGACCCTATTAAACTAATATGATATGTTATTTGTAACTTTTCTTTCCATTTAAAGTACTTTCAATACATATGTAAGGATTATTTATCACCAAAAAGCTTACAAATTTAAAATTGCTGGAAAATATTACATCTTCATGTAAGGCCCCCCTTCATTGAAAAACCTCAATTTTTACGCACAGGCTCATATAAATTTGACTTTTGAATAATTATGCCAAGTCTGATAAATCAAATGAGTACTCTATTGCTTTTAGTACATGATAAGTTATATATTAAGGCATTTAAAAAGTATTTTTAAAGCCCCAAATGTTGATAGTTGAATTTTTCAATTTTAACGTCAAAATTTTACACGCAAAGATGAGTATAGAACTTAACTTATTGTCTATAATATACATCCTATTGTCGTGTTATAATTTATTAAGCTTTGGTCATACCAAGTTTTTTAAAGATTTGTCAACTCTTTCTATCCTATTAGGTCCGAGACCACAATTGTCGTCCCTTGATTTTCGTTGTTCACAAGTATAGTCCCTAGTGTTGACAGTGGATTACTTGCCATTAATTTTTATAACCCTTCAAAATTTATTTCCCCATGTTTAATGCCTCAAATTGCAAGTAGGGGGGTGAAATTACACTGTAAAAAAATTTGGGTCCAGAATTTTAAAGGAAAGTAGTGATTTGGTCCAGGTGAAAAAGGTTGAAAAATAGTACTTCGGAAGCTGTCAAAGATTTCAAGACGCCCTAAAGATAAAATTATCCATATTTTGAGTTAGAGGCGATGAAGTTTTCTATAATTTTGATATAATTTGTCCCAAAAGTAGTACAACACACTGTAAAAGTTTCTTTGAGAAAGCGCAGGTGGGATTTTTTTTATTTTCATTTATTTTCTAACAGAAATGCACTACGAAATAATTGTGGTCTCGGACCATATAATCAAACAGAAAGAAACTACGAAACTATAAATATAACCAGTGATTATATTTGTTTCACATTATGAAATTCGTATCAGTTTAGGTGATTGGTCTATTTTTCATATCACGAAGACGAAAAAAATAAGCATCAAATGTTTCCTAATCATTACTAGCTGTAACAAATAGTATACAATAAGAACTATAGCAAATTATAAATACAATAAAAGAATAAATTCTTACATGTTTTTTCACTCTTTCCTACCACTGTTGTAAGACAATTAAGAAGAGACACAGTTGTGAATAGCAGTTTCATCTTGTCACCTGAAAATAACAAACTGAAGTAAAGTTATCAAATAGTCTTCATTGAAATTATTTTTTCAACTAGGATACACTTAGTATGAGATATGTAAAGTAAGTTGCAGCTGTAGTTAATAAAAAAAAATTATAAAGATGTGGTATATTAAGATAAAACTATATAAATTTTGTGCGTCCAAAACTACTTTGTGGATTAAACTTCATCTCGAACGCTAAAACCAAAACATTTGAAAGCTATAAAAATGTAAATTTGTATAATCGTTAGGAGTTATATGACCAAAAGATGACAAAATGACAAAATATGAATAACTACGGGTCACTTTGAGATCTTGTAACAACAAATTCTCTGAGACTTAAATATCGAACACTACACATTCAACAGAAGTTGTGAAAAGACACAATATGCAGTCTAAATAAAGAATGCATATGTCTAATTTCAAATTTAAATATCGATGGAGTTAAAAACCCATAAATGATAATTGCTGCATTCATAGCCGTGCATGAACTTGCTCTTTCGTTACTTAGTGAACTCGTATTTTTTTACAAACCAACACGATCGTTGTGATCTGAAAATGATGCTTTAATTGAGATGCCAAAAAATGCACGGACCAAAATGTATGGTGAACGGATTTTAGATGAGGCCACGGGGATAAAGCCTTCCAGCAAATCCTCGAAATGAACAATCACTTAAGCTATTTAAAAAAGGACTAAAGATGCTTTTAATCAAAGTTGCATTTGTGGATCGCTCATAGTATGAACCTTGAACCGTGATTGATTATGTTTGACTGAAGTTGACTTGCTGTTATAATATTTTGTACATTTTAGTTTGATTTGTTTGTTTTTGTATATTTTGATATGAGTTGATTTCTTGTAGTAACATAATTTATAAATACAAAATATTAGTAGCATATCAGCAATTTTTAAATTGATTAAGTTTAGACAACAATTATTGAAATGTTTACTAATTAATTGATAATTCTTTTAATCCACTTTTAACCAATTTGGTTTTGATGAGTCTTATTTTGTTTTACAAGTAGCTGATTTAATGTTGAATGATTTTAGACGTATCGAACTTAGTAGTTTCGTGTATGTACAATGTACGTGTATATATTTTAACATGTAAAGCGCTTAGAGTAATTTAAGTGTTATATAATGCGCTTTAAACATGTTCGTAATATTAATTGATAACTAGATAGTATTTCAAGAAATGAATTTAAAAACAACTAACTATAAAATAAAAAAAACCCAAAAAAATGTTCAAATCTCTTTGGTGTTACTATAATGTGAAATAGACAATCATTTAGAATAATCTCCATAAAGGAACCAATACAGCTTGTTTATCATGGGGTGATCAAAATATTTAGATATATCGAAACTTTTTATTCCAAAATTAGTGAAGGTTTTGAGGAACAAATTGTAACAAAAATCTGATTTGATAATCTATCATATATTCATATAACATTCATTGGAAGACTTAATATTGTTACATGCATCGAGGCATGTTTAAATATATCAAAAACTCCGAAATCCAAGGTAAATTCAGTTGAATGTCATATTTAATAAATAATAATATTTCAAAACGTTATTCAACTGTGGAAAACGTTGGTCATTAGATGAACATGCGTTAATCAAAGTTTTCCCTGTAACCTATAAAATTCATCGAATGAATCTATCCAAAATATTACATGACAAGAGCGATGCCAATATTTTGCAATAGCAATTACCTCAATTCTATTTGTATTCAAGAAGTCAACAAGATATCGAACATCAGACATGATTCCACGATATTTCAAACAATCATGATTCAGTTCCGTAATTTAGTAAGCCTAACCCTCTTAGCGCATTCAAGATCATACCCGGTTTTTATCGGGATTTATTGTTGTGCATGGCCTTTAGCTGTTATGTTATGTTTTGTGTACTGTTGTTTGGCTGTTAGTATCTTTCTCGTTTAGCCATGATGTTGCCAACTTATGAGTTTGACGTCCCTCTTTCCATAGTTATCAACTATAACCCATGTTTTAAACAATGCAATGTTCAATTTTACATCTAAATGATAAATTAAAGCGTCAATACCTACTAGCACATTGATTAATCGTGCATTCGCGAGAATTAAAACAGAAACGATTTTCTCCATTACATTCTTGTGTTGCTTGAGAAAAACAATACATGAGATATATCTCTTCTATATTAAATATATACTGAAAATAATTACATTTGTTAAATATGATATATTGTTGACCTTAAAATATTGACAAAGGACAAAATTGAACCAGTCTGTATCTTTTATAGTAAGCACTTTGACCTTAAAGTAGAAATAATACTTACATTCCTGTAATAAACAATGAATGAAGTAAACATATAAAATGTTACGTTATCAATACACACCTGATAAAAAAAGTACGGGACACCAAAGATGACTTTATCATTGGTGTTCTGTAATGTGACTAAAAGCTGAGAGATACACCGTTTCATATCCTAATATATACATATGACAGTTTGTTTTAGTATATGGCGCATATATTTGTAATACAGATATACACTTGAAGAATAATACAAATTTTATTCCAATATCAACTTTTCATTCAATAACTAGAAAATTTCGAACCATTCCGAATTGAATATATTTATAAATGATATCTAGTTTTTATGTTTTATGTTTGCTATTGATTTGTTTCTTAATTCTTCGATAAATCTTTTAGATTTTATTTTTATAGATTTCAAGATTTCTTTAAAGATTTAAAAGTCTACCTCGTTAACTTTGTTTTAAAAATGTTAGCTACCCTCGGCATTTGTCATATGAAAACGATGAATGTTAGTTAGTTGATAGTTTCCGCATTAAAATATACAAAAGAAGATGTGGTATGATTGCCAATGAGACAACTGACCACAAGAGACCAAAATGACACATACATTAACAACTTTAGGTCACCGTACGGCCTTCAACAATGAGCAAAGCCAATACCGCATAATCAGCTATAAAAGGCCCCGATATGACAATGTAAAACAATTCAAACGAGAAAACTAACGGCCTTAAGACCTAATGTGTTCGACTTTGATCTTCCATTGAATGAAAAACTGGAATGATTTGGGATCTGAGAATTTTTAGCAAACATGACTTCCATTCAATATGTTAATTATGAACTTTGATCAAAAATAAATACAATAATACAATAAAGAAAAAAATTAGAAGAAATAACGTACATTTTTGTTTCTACTGACCACACAATGAAATGAGTTTAACTAACATATTACACTTATATACCCGATATCCGTATTGTGAAATGATAAACAGGTAAAACTTAAAAGATAAAAACATGGATACCAATCCAAAGTAATGATCAATACACACCTGGTTAAAGTATGGAATATCAAGGGCGACTATATTTCTAGTATTCTGTAACACATAAACGTGTTTATCTGGGTTTTTCTTTCAGTTTTGTATTCTATTATACTCATATATTTTTGTTTAGTAGATAGTTTTTCTCTATTCAATCTATGTCAATTCATATCGATTCATGGCATTCTTGTTCGGTAAAATATTCATGAATTGTCGGAAGGTATAAAAAGGCTGCAATGTTTTAGTGCCTTACAAAAAGAATGGCATTATGCACGACAAGATTTAAATGATATTGATTAGAGATTGTTTTTGATATTTATTGGCATCGTAATAAAATATAGACAAGCTGATTGATTCAGATTATATCTGTAAAAAGATAAGATACCAAGTGGGCAATCAACAAAATATTAGATTAAGCACAAACAATACACACAATGGAGAAAAAACTACGAACAGACAAACAACAATAACACATTATTACACAGAAAACTGTTGTAGATTGAGGAATACGAACATCACCAAAAACCGGGGATGAACCAAGATTCTCCTGAAGGATAAGTTGTCTGACATAGAATTTGGTTTAAAATCATTTTTAAAACAATAAAGAACCAAGTCGCCACGCAGAACACCTTAGTTGTTTCCAATAACAATGCTAAACGTCTGTTGAAAATAAACTTTCTGCTTCATTTTCAAAATCCAGCATCTTCATTCAATTTGTTTTAATTTCTGGACATTATCTTTAATCAGACTGGTTTCTCTTTATCAATGCAAAAATTTACTTACTTTTCATAAAGTCACATTAATTATGTGTTTTATTCTGTTTATCAAACGGTGTAGAACCAATTCATTCAATCAATTTTTAAAAGTGGTGAACTAGTTTGAAGATAAAAAAGTAAACTTCAAAAGAGAGAAAATTGTATCGTGAGTTCACTAACAGATGTTTTGAACTATTTAGTATCCATCACAACACTCATCGAATAGACAGATTCACACGAAGTATGAAAACTTATGTTGGTTGCTAATAAAAAAAAAGGTTGCAAATACAATGAAAATAGGTCTTGTGGAGCATTTGGCAGATTCGGCGCTTATAACGTTATATGAAAGGATATTGCAATTTAGGTTTTCGTTCTTTTCCTGGGGTAAAAGACAGTCATATTCTCTAACATTTCGAAGATTAAAAACTGACCTCCTTACCAAATCGACAAACCCTGGTTTATCTACTCTTAATGATCAATTATCATTATGTATTATTTTACCTTGATTTGAATTTTGACAATCAATTTATGATGACCAGGAACTTGATAAATACGAGCAACAGTATTTATCACTGTTCAAAAATAATAAATTACTGTCTCTAACACATGATTATTAGAATTAATTTCCTCCCAAGTAGTGAGAGTATTTATCTGTTTTCTAACTGAATTGGCAATACACAATTCCTTTAGATATTAAAAATGATCATTGGATTTAAATGAATGATGATTCTTTATTCAAAATTACTCCAGTGACATTGCCACTGTTGACAAGCGGATGATGGTAACTAAAGTTACCACCATCCCAATATGGCGGATGGGAATACCCCTAAGATCTTTCCCTCTTAAATTCATTGTTATAACATAATTATGGCTAAAGAAACTCAGCCATCGGTTGGTTATTAACATTTGCAATGAGTCTGTATAATATTAACTGTAAACATAAGTAGTTGTCCGCTACTTAGAAAATAGAAGGTGACTGTTCATGTTATTTTTGAAAGATGTGGTAACTGATTTCTGGAATGGTGGTAACTTACCAAAAAGTTGCACAAAACGACAAACTAAGTACTAGTACAAAATTGAAAACAACACGTTTGATAATTCCAATTCGTCCGAAGCGCTTTTCTGGGTTAACCTTCATTAGGAACGTTCATAGCCAAACATTTGAAATTTGAGGATGTGAAAGTATCGGAACTGTTGAAGAACTATATGTAAAAAAATACCTAAAATAAATAGCCAAATTCATCTAGGTCAAGTTTGTCTGATGGATTTGAAACCTTGATTCTTAATAATTCAAATTTTATAAAAAAATCCCGGACAATTATAGATAAGTTTGTTAAATCATGTCAGTACCGAAGTACAATTTAGCCGTGATATATGGCCCCTCGCCATTTCGTCATATATTATGATCCACAGTTGCCGCAAGTACTAAGTATCGGTATCAGGGACGGATTCAGACGCTGTGAAGACAGGGGGGGGGGGGTAGTATTTTATTTAATATTCTTTAGTCAATTTGTCAAATGAAAAAGACAAATTTTCCAATAAAATAATGGGTGTCAATCCCAAGCACCCCCGGATCCTCCCCCTTTTTGGATCCGCTGGGTATCTTGATCTTTATTAATAAACAAATTTATAATACATATTCACCATTGATATTATTGTATTCTATCGAAAATACAATACTATGGAAGCCACCAACGAAAGTGAAAGACGCTTGATTGAGGTAAAAAATAAATTATATTGTACACTGGTCTATACTGGCCCTATACCAAGTCAGGAATATGACAGTTGTTATCCATTCGTTTGATGTGTTTGGACTTTTGATTTTGCCTTTTGATTTTTGATTTTCCTTTTTGAATTTTCCTCGGAGTTCAGTATTTTTGTCTTTTTACTTTTTTCTATACTAATTTTAAATTTTATTTATTTGCACCATTAAAGTTCTTAAATTTGATGATTGCTTTTCATATATTCTGTACAGAATATCTAGAATTTCTGTTTTACTTGTGTAAGACATAAAATGTGCAACCGATTCCTTCTATTCACTGTATGCTTTGATACATGAGACTGTGTGGGGATATGAATAGGGGAATTTAAATGACATATATACCTAATAATTGTAATGAATATGATTTAAAGGATGTGTGTCTGACAAGTTTGAATGGTATGAAATGTTTTCAAGAGATCGTGGTATAATTTAAAATCTGAAATTCGACCAGGGAAATAAAAGGATCTGTATGCAAAGCAACCCAATTTCTCAAGAAATATTGACTCCTTCATGCTAAAAGTGGACTCATGGTCACCATGCATGCTGTGTTAACGTGTGCTGAAGAATGTCGGTTTCATCAGTTGCAAATTTGCATAAATTGCACATAAAACCACCAACTGAAAAAACAAATCTATTATCTAATACTCGATATTCGCGTATGGTATGACCAGAAATCGAAATCAATAAATCTATTTTGTAATAGATTTGATAAATTATAACAGCGAATGAACGTTAGGGTGGTGTATTGCTATCGCCTAGGTTTCCATTACGTAATATTTGTTTTGGATTTTTAACCGATCTATAAAGATTCTATAAACATGATAATTACGGGGATATTAAAAATAGCATTTATTATCGTTTGTTATAAATACATATCTTCAATGGCTACTGATAAAAATATTTTGCTAAGAACATAAATATACAATATGCGTTCATTGTCGGAAAATATATAAATTATTTGTATGAGCTTTAGAAACAGGACGGGCTCTATTAGATTTTCTACTGTTTCGTAGCGAGTACAAATAAATATATATTTTCCAACAATGTGCATAAACTATTTCCTGAAATTTGCAACCCAACACTTTCGTTGTCAAATGTAAATCATTGTCCCTATTTTTTTCAAAGAAATCGACATAGTTTAACGCGGACCGCGAAGAGGACCTCAAAATGAACTGGTTTGCAAAATGAAAACTCGACATTACCCCGTGCTCAATATTGAAGCGGGGGTAACAGAAGACTTTATTTGTACGTGTACCAATAAAGCAAAAAATTATTTGAAGACCTACTATTTGAGCAATAGTTGGCTGATTGAAGGATAAATTAATGATATGAAAATGTTTTGTCGTTTGATATATATAAGTAAAAAATCATTGATAATATCTTTGTACAAGTACCGAAAAATCATTTTGTGTCAAAGCATGCGGAAGTATATCTCAAAGAACGTTTTGCGACACTCTCGGCTAGCTCTGGTAATTATGCCCGGAAGATTTATTTTTTTCGGGAAAATATAAATGCCTACTCATATGTCCACCATGTACTTGCACTGCACTATTATTACAAAAGTAGAATATAATGATAAACAAATGGATGAAAATTATATAAACCTGTAGGTTCTTGTGTATAATTCGGAGTTTAGTATGGCGTCCTTTATCACTGTAATAGTATAGACATTTATTAAGGGGCCAGCTGAAGGACGCCTCCGGGTGCGGGAGTTTATCGCTGCATTGACGACTTATTTGGTGACCTTCTATTGCTGTCTGTTCTATTGTAGGGTTGTCGTCTCTGACACATTCACCATTTCCATTCTCAATTTTATGTAACTGTTATATGAATATAATATATAACAACAAACCATGACAAGTGTATACTGATTTGTATCACCACAATATTATAGTTATTGCGGTGAGGTTGAATTTCCTGTCATTTATACAACATACCCGCACGAACTTGTCTCAGAAAAAAATCTCTTTACATTAATTTCAGTTTCATGTATTAATTTTGGGGCCCTTTAAAGCTTGTTGATCGGTGTGATCCCGTACATTGGCCTATAATGGTCTACTTTTATAAATTGTTATTTGGATTGAGAGTTGTCTCATTGGCACTCATACCACATCTTCCTATATCTATAGAGGTGTTTCTTTCTGTCATAAGTGCTTTTGGCCATCCACAAGAACTTGCAGTCAGCTGATGTTTAGTACTTCAGTACTTTGATTGATTTTGGTTTAAGATCTAAGTAGCAGAATACGTGTAAGAGAAACTGACATATTATATAAACTAAAAGAAATAAACAGGTTAAAGGCGACTTAGTTGTCTTTGATTGCTCTGCATGAGTAGAGAATTTAGCTGAACAAATCACACTTTTAAAGAAATAATGGACAGTGCAGTAACATATATAATTCTTTAGTTGGTATTACAACACTGTTTGTGAAATAGTTGCATTAAAGTTTCATTTTGATAAACATTTAAATTTGTTTACCCTACACATTTTTGTCTTTTGCGCTAGTATTGATCTATACTCCAATATAGCGGTTTCAGTTAACATGGGTTGTTGTGTTTCATTTCATGTATAGCGATGTTAAATTAAACACTGTATGATTTGAAAAAAAACCTCATGTAATATAAAAGTTACCATCATCTCCAAACTATTTTGATCGATAGTTACCATCATCCCATCTTGGAATTACCATCATCAACGCAGTTTTATTGTGTTCAATTTTCTCAGTAACGGACAACTGTTTACAGTTAATATTTTACAGACTCATTGCAAACGTTAATAACCAACCGATGGCTGAGTAATGTTAGTCACATTTATGTATCCTCAATGCTCATCAACTTTGTACTTATTTGGCTTTATAAATATTTTGATATGAGCGTCACTGATGAGTCTTATGTAGACGAAACGCACGTCTGGCGTACTTAATTATAATCCTGGTAACTTTTATGTAAAAACAAAGAAATTAAGAGCGAAATTATTGGGATGGTGGTAACTTAAGTTACCATCATTCGCTTGTCAACAGTGATTGTTTCGTGTTCGTCGGGGTAGTAAGAGGAACAATCAAAACACCAAGGGCGCTATGGGCAGACAAATAAATGAAAACCAAGGCAAACTTGGCAAAAATTAAGATGAATATTGTTGAAGAATTTCTCAAGTATCAAATAAAGAAATAATATTTGTTTTATTATTAATCTATAATAATTCACTTGTTTCAACTGATATTTTGATTTTTTTAAGAATGAAAAATCAAATGTAATATACACCTAAACCTGCCATTATAAATCAACCTCTTGACTATAAGTACCTTTTCTTGTGTCCTACTATCGTTTTTTATGTAGTATTGTAACTCGACAGCACAGTCCGGGCCGTCGTGATTCAGAGATGTAATACATAGCGTAGAATTATGCTTGAACTGGAAGGTACATTGTATTACAAGCACTGGATAAGCTTCCGCCTTCATACGAAACATAAATCTCGTCTTCGGGATTCACCGTTGCTACTACAGAACAATTTAGGCCAAAGGTGTCTGTAACATAAAATTTTAAGTGATAAAACCGTGAAATCATTTTTAAACAAAAAAAAAAGACAAATAAAAGTATGATACAAAAATAAAAAGATGTTGTATGATTGCCAAAAATCCAATTATAAACCAGCGATAAAATGACGAAGATATTAGAAACTATAATAGTTCACCATACGGTCAACATCAAGCCAAACTTATACCGTATAGTTAGCTATCAAAGGCACGGGAATGGCAAAGTGTGAAATAATTCAAACGAGAAAACAATAGAAAAAAAATTAAAAAAAAAGATGATGCGTAACGATCAACTAACTACAATAAACAAAATAGGCTTCTGACTAAGGAGAGGCACAAACAGAACGTGGCGGGTTAAAACATGTTATCCAGCGCTAAAAATAATAAAGGTTTCGACATGGTTAGCATTGTTATATGTTAAAAGAAGGTAAGCATTCGAGTTTGCTTTAAGTTAAAGTGAACCCCTTTTGTTTTTCCACTTATCGAGATCAAAAGGGCGACATATGATGTTCATATGCCAGGAACCTCACCAATGGGTAATTGAAATGAGAAGATGTGGTATGAGTGACAATAGACCACGCTCAATCCTAGTCACAATGTGTAAAAGTAAACAATTATAGGTCAAAGTGTGGCCTATAACATAGAGCTTTGGCTCACACCGAACAGCAACCCTCAAAGAAAAATATACATGTACTAAATTGAGCAATTGCTGGTTTTTGATGAAAATAGGTATACATTTAGAACTTGTTGAGCAATATATTGATAGGGAATAGTATTATATTTGTGTAATATTTATCATACCAGAGATTTTATTTATAGTTTTCTACATAAGGTAATGCCTGTACCAAGTAAGAAATATGACAGTTGTTTTTTCATTCGTTTTATGTATTCGAGCTTTGGATTTGTCCATTTGATAAGGGACTTTCAAATTTAAATTTTCAGTATTTTTGTTATTTTACTTATAATGTACATAAAATTTCACAAGTTGGTATGTTATCGAAAATGTGATATAAGGGTTTCTTTGCAATTATATAAAGACATGTAAACCATCAAAGTATTGATTAACATCGGTAACATGTGTCACGGAATAGAAGTTCCTAAGTAGTATAAGTTCCAAATGGAAAAAGTATTCGGAAGATTATTTCAACTGGAATACATATCACAGTATATTTTCATAACGGAATAAATGGTATAGAATATTTGTTCCAACAGGAATAGATATTATGACATTGTTTATAACAAAGTTTGTAGTGGAACTTCTGTTAGGTGGAACAAATATATGTTGACACATGTACATCTTTGTTTGAACTTACAAACTGTCTGCTCTGAAGATTGGTGTAGTGGTACAATGCTGTAGATCATCCATATGACAGGAGTCTTCATTTCTGCAGTAAAAAGCAACAATATATATGGAATATGAGATTGGCGTGTTAGAGTTATGTGAAAAATAGCTTCCATGTGCATCAAAAACAGTTTTCATTTGCGTCAAAATAGAAACCTTTTTATTTAAATATTATATTATCCGCTTCATTGGTTAGTTGATTGGCTGATTGCAAACGGAAGTGGTATGTATTGATTATTGGGTTTTCTACACATTGATATCGTAAAATATCAGCCTCGAGTCACAATCTGAACCTATTAAAAAAAAGCTTCACATTGTGTCGAGCGGCTGATCTCTATCTATACGAAGAAAATCCGATTATTTGTTAATCGTTCTACTGCTGGTCGTATTCTTCTCACTAAGACAGTTTAACGCCTGATGTTAATTGATGAAATAATATTCTCAAAAAAATAACATTTATTGTATGACTATTTAGTTGCTCTTTTCTCATTGACTAAAAATGCTTCTTAGTTAAAACGTTTTATTCCCTGCATGCTAATATTGATAGCGAAATTATCATTTGATTTGTTGAGACTACCCCACGTGACGTCGAACAAAACTTCGTATTCCCCTCTGAGTAGCATATTCCCGTCTGAACATCCATGCAAGACGTTACGCGCGATTAATTTTTTTCAGAGATAGTTTAGTAATTTAGTTTTTAAAATTATTTTAGATCTAAAACTAAAACAAACAGAATAATGATTAAATTATGATCGGTACTGATTTTCATTGTAAATGTCGTGTTTAGTTATTTAAAACTAGCGGATAAGAAAAGAAAGTTTTCGCAGTTGCCTATTTTTTAGTGACCAGGGATTAAACCAACGAATCAGAGAGTTCATTATTTATTTGATTATCTATTTCATCATTGGTAATCGTGACTACCTTAGGTACCGCACTAGTGTAGAGCAAAATATTATCCTATGA
Source organism: Mytilus edulis (assembly GCA_019925275.1). Taxonomy (NCBI): domain Eukaryota; kingdom Metazoa; phylum Mollusca; class Bivalvia; order Mytilida; family Mytilidae; genus Mytilus; species Mytilus edulis. Next base: position 128,899,340 of record CM034349.1, read on the forward strand.
AATATTGTACCATAAGACAACATTTCACAACTATGTATCATGAAATATTGTCCTTGTCTATGGAAAAATGTCCGGAGAAGGACAAATTTTCATAGCGAAATTTTGTTGGTATATAAACAATATTTCACAGATGAATACTATGGAATTTTGTCTTGTTAAAAGGAGGTTATTTGTTGTGTGAATTGAGACAATATTTCACAGATTAATACTATGAAATTGTGTCCTGTTAAAGGGAGGTTATATTTTGTGTGTATTGAGACAATATTTCACAGATGAATACTATGAAATTTTTTTCTGTTAAAGGGAGGTTATATTTTGGTTATATTTGTGAGTATTGAGACAATATTTCATAAACAGATTGTCATGGAATTTTGTCTCAAGAAGGGGAGGTTATCAACATATATTCATGTTAGAGAAGGTATATAGGATTTTTTTTCTGCGACACATTCCTGTGTATATATTTACAAAATAAGCGATTGTCAGTACATTACTTATATTTTTACATTTATCTTTATTTATTTATATTTTTACAGTATAATTATATGTAATAAAATGAAATATAAGTTAGACAATTCTTTAATCTATAATTAACCATTTGTATAGTATCTATGCAAATTTGAAACTCACTATTAGTAATAATATAAATTCCTTACTGAACAAAACAATTTCAGTTATAAATCTAAAAATGTGCATGCTGCATGCTTGTGTACTATAGTATTTCTAATTGTGTAATAATTCAATTAAAAAATATTTTCAAAGCCAGTATTTCATAGTGAAGTATTATCATGAACAGAATTTCCTAGTGAAGTATTGTCCAGATTGAGGTGACAAAATTTCATGGACAAGGACACTATTTCATAATGAAAAATTGTCCAAGACAATATTTCATGGGGGACGATATTTTATGTTACACTAGCACTGTCTTGTTCTAGGCTAACTTTGGATGATATGGGAGCTTACTTGCGTCTACGTTTCAATAAACCAAAGACCATTTGAGACTCGTTGCTTTATGCGTTTGTTGCGTATAGTGACTGATCTCTGATATAATTACTATCACTTAAGTCTAGTATTAGAGTTTTTGTCTCATTTTTCATAAAAAAATAAGGAAGTGCTTATTAAAAGCTCGAAGTTCTGCCATAGATAGTGATCGAATCTTACTGAAATGTCTATCCTTTATCAGTTTTTTTTACAGATAAAAATTTGATTGTTTCCCATGTGACAGATCAAAACGACTAATCTGATCTTTGACATTCATTATCGGTATTGACAATAGGCCTTTTAAAAATGCACAGAGGTCAAAGTCCAAGTCCGATGAACCGTTTACCCGGAGGTGAATACAACGGTACTCTAGCTCTAGTATTGTGAGTAGATGTGGTGTTGTGATTTGTTTTACAGATATGTTCAGATAATTTTGAACAAGATGCAAAAACAATTTTCGTGAGCAAGTAGAAAAATGTACGTTCACTTACGGTCTGTCTGATCATGAATTATATTCCACATACACACATTTTTTCAAAGAATATACTCCTATGGAAAAGTAACAAATCTAATAATCTCAGGAGCGAATATAAAACACTTCCATCACAAGGGGCTATAACTCCGCGCTTTTGTTTAATATATTATATTCATGAAAATGATAAATCATGAGAGGTTACTTTAAGATTTGTATCTGCTTTTAATAGCTCATAAATGATTATGTACCAAAATTTGAGCAAATTCTAGATTTGTTCTTTCGATTTGAGATCCAAATAATACCAATTCAAATATAATGTAAAAGTCCGAGTCTTTTACCACTCTGTGTTTTTGTTAGATGTATTTCTGTTTGTATCAATATGATGAGTTAAGCCTTTTTCAACTAATTTGTATATTCGTTCTTATGTTGTACTGTTACACCACTGCACAGGTTAGGGTGAGGGTAAAGATCCCGCTAACATGTTAAACCCCGCCACATTCTGTGTGTATGTGCCTGTCCACAAGTCAGGAGCCTGTAATTCAGTGTTTGTTGTTTGTTGATGTGTTTTTTTTCGTTCCTTTTTTTTTGTAAATTAATTAGACCGTAAGTTTTTGGGATACGATTGCTTTCGAGCATTCTGTAGACTTTTACCGTTGACTCAGGGCTGCACCCTCACGTCATCCGTTTGATTCTAAACATTCAGCAACATCTCAGATTCTTATAATTGTCTTGCTTTAAAAGGTAAAAACAAGCAAAAGGATTGAACATAAACAACTTTCCTGTAATGTTCTTCTCATAATCTTCATGTTTGATATTTACTTTGACTTATATGCGTGTTTTTAACAACACGGAAAATCAAAATTAAGCAGTATTGATATTTAGTGTTTTTATAAATTTAGAAACACGTCAGAGGGAATTCCCCAGTTTTGATAAATGCGAGAGTTCTCTGAATTCCGATAATTCTATTTCTGTCATATAAGAACTGAAGTGGAGTTTTTCTATATTTTACTGTTATGAAACTGATATTTGATACTGTACTCTCATAAAGAAATGGAGAACCACTCATCATTTCATTAAATAAACGTTTTTGTTCCAAATCGCAAGTCGCGGGTTTGTTTATGTATTAATGCGCATGCGTATAGTTTTCTTGATTTCAAGGGGTATCAGATTAAGTGGTTGCTCTGGATTCCCTGCTTCATTTATTAATTTGAAACTCATGGGATTATTTCTATGTCTGTCTGCTATTGAAGGTTATTGTTGCATAATTTTAAATCGTATGCATCATTTAAATTATAAAAATAAATGTCCACATCGTTACGGATTTACCTATAACACCCCTTTAGCCGAAATGGAGTCTGCCATATTGTCGTTTCGAGTTGTTTTCCTTCCGGAAGTATTTTCCGTCAAAATTGATATACAGTGAGTACGACTCGTCAAGAAAAATAAACTCGTTAGATTTCGATAAACGTCGTATTATATTAAGAACGATCTCAATTTAAACAGAGGAGTGTGTACGGAAAGGAGTCATGCCCACTGATCCAAAGGAAATTAATATTTAAAGAGTTAGAAATGGGGTTCCTCCTAGAATTAACGGTGCTAAGATACGAAGTGAAATCCCTTCTCTCATTCTCAGTGACTACTGTGGAAAGTAAACTTGGAATTGATAGTACAAAAATAAAACACAATAAGTACGTTGCTCATACACTAGTATGGTATATTGTATCTGGGATTGGCAATTTTTAAAGTTGAGGGACTATTTTGTTTATTACATTTTGCATGTGCAGTTGAATTAGTTTTGAAAATAAATAATACTATCCAGCTGTACCAGGGCTGCCAAAAATGCGTGAGACTCACGCATGTTCATGCTTTTTTGCGGCAGTATTCTTGGATCTATTTTTTCCCTCTTTGATCTTTTAAATTTTGGCCAAAATCTCACGTATTTGCTTAATGAAAAGTTGGCAGAACTGCTATGCATGTGTCAATGAAAACCATGGCAATCGTATCCTTCAGAGCATTTTGCTCTTTGATTTTTTTGTTTGAATTGTTTTACATTGTTATTTCGGGGCCTTTTATAGCTGACTATGCGGTATGGGCTTTGTTCATTGTTGAATCCCGTACGGTGACCTATAGTTGTTAATTTTTGTATCATTTTAGTCTCTTTTGGAGAGTTGTCTCATTGGCAATCATACCACTCTACTTTTTTATATTCACAACCTATCACATATTTTAGCTTATTTTGTTCCTGAACTTATGCATTTTCGACTTGAAGTATCATTTTTAAAAGATCGAATTTGATATTTGAACGTATCCATCTTATCAAAACTCAATAATTGTATAATATATGAATTAAATGTCTCATGGTCAAGTTAGATTCAAGATCTCGAAGTTTTTTTTTATAAAGACAGAGATATGTGGTATGATTGCCAATGAAATATCTACATGTACTCATCAGAGTCAAAATAATTTAGAAACAAGGAATATAGAGCACAAGATGGCCTTCAACAATGAGTAAGCTTGGTAAGAAAAGTCTTAGTTTTTTTCCTATTTGTTTATTCTTATGTACATTTCCCATATGTAATGCAGCTTTCTCTGACATTGTCTGTTATAGTTATATAAGAGTTCGTCACCATAATACGAATCAGGTATCCATTATTATCTTACCTCCTATACATTTCCAGGAATATGGTTGGTTAAAAGCGTCCGCGTACAAACTGTGTATATTTGATATTAGGTTAGTAGGGAGGCGGGGCTTATCTCATTCACGGTTAGTAGTGGAGTTACGTCCCTTTTTATTCCATATATGGTAAGAAGGGGGCGGGGCTTATTTCATACACGGTTAGTAATGGTGTTATGTCCCTTTATAAAAACAAAACGGTACTGAGAAAAAAACTTAAAAGTTCCAACATGCGAAGAAATTGATGATTAATAAGATTGAAATAAATTCATAAATATTTTATATTGTCCATTTCGTTTACAAATAGTGTGAATGGATCGATATTTGCTTGGTTTCCCATCGTTTAATTCTAAATAAGTCTATATATATGTTCCGGACCATATGAGTATTTGGACCATATGCGTACGGTAATGACCATATGCGTATACTCATATGGTCCGACCATACGCGTATGGTTCCACCGTACGCGTATGGTCGGACCAGATGAGTATATACTCGTTTGGTTATTAACGGGTCGGACCATATGAGTATTTGGACCGTATAGGTATTTTTTTCCAATAATATGTATTAGAAAACTTTATAAAAAACAATGATTACTATATGCAATTGTATTATTTACAATTTAAAGAACATTAAATATTGATGCCAAAGTTAGTTTTTATCGCTTAATTCTATTCTTGCATGTATGCGTTAGGTGACATTTACTTCCACACGGTACTATAGCTATTCATGAGTCCTGGGTCATTCCGATGTTTCTACGGTTTTTTTTAAAAGCTCTAGATCTCCAATATCGTAACATGACGGAAGTACACCAGATCACCAGACAACTTTAAAAACTAGAATCCTTGCTGAAGATGTCATTTATTTAAAAAAAAACTAAAACAAGTATAAGTATAAACATTTCTGAACATTGCACTGCTAATGCTAATTATATAGAGTTTCAAAAGTAAGCAAATTATTAGACTCTTTATCCTGTCGACTTTAACGTCAGTCTATAGTAAAACAGTTCATTAAGATATGTTTGTCATTCACTCGTAATAACATATCGGTAATGAAAAAAAATGTGTTTTAATACTACAGTTTTGACTAGTGATGAAATTTACTTTGTGAAACTGCTTATTACATTTTGTTATTGTTATTATTAAATTTTAATAGATCTATAATAAAAAAAAGACCTTTGATAGTGTCTTTTTAATAACGTGACCACTAAAAGGGTCATATGAAGAGGTTTTGTTTTAAGTATTATAAAAGCAAACCTGTTAATAACCCCGACCATACGCGTACGGTCCGACCATACGTGTCACAGAGAAATATATTAATTTAGAAATTAAACCGTGGTAAATCTTAAAAGGGTAACTTTAAAATGAATAAAATGGCCAAAGTATTGGTGACTATTGGTGTCCACCTTGATAATTAAAATATAATAGTTTAAACATGATTATTGATTTGACAGTTGTTATTTCTCTTTTTACAACTAAATGATTATTGAATATTGCCTCATTTCATTTCTTACCTTTGAAGTTAACTGCGTCCTCTTCAAATTTTGTATTTAAAATATACACATATTACGAAATATATAATTGTTTTCGTTCTTGATAATGAACTCGTACTGGGGACAATGTGCTTGACCTCTTTCATACATATTCTGTTCCATTATGAATTTCAATAAAATTGAATATCCTGGTTAACAATGAAACACAAGACAATGCCAATGCTTTGCACTGGTCAACACAAAATACACATGTACATGAATGGAACAATATATTTTATAGGTTTTATTCGGAATTGATGAAAATCTCACAAAACAATATTAATCATTTTAATTTAAAATCCATTTTGTAGTGATGGATGATTATATAAATTAAAAACCAATTGTTCAGAGAACAATTGAAGGTCTTTCCACCAAAAAACATGCATTCAAATATGAAAGAAACAAAATTAGATTTAAAATGTCATTTCAATCGTCAAATGATAGTTTATTGTACATTGATTAAAAAAATATATGGTTTCTTTTCAATATTTTTTTAAATAAGGGAGATATAATTTGTTACTTCTGGTCTGAAAAATGTTACTTCCGATACTATTTGAATATTTTCTTGACACTGATTCCAAAAATATCTGATTCTTCATAGTTACTTTTATTCTAATAAGGTATGAAAAATAAATACTTCCGGTTTACACAAGGTCACTTCCGGTTGTTTTTTCAAGGTAAATTGGTTTGAAAGCTATTGCAAAAAGTCCCATGGCTTTATCATGTATACATATAAGATAAAAGCAAAGGTCAAAATCTAGAACGTCAAATTAATATATGACCTTGAGATCAATTTGAAGGTTATAAACAAGAACTTTAGATCAAAAGACCATAGGTCTGAATTATATTTGGTTTATGAGTTATATCACCATACTCGTATTTTTAAATACAAGAGGGGAGAAAACTCTCTTCTGCGTTCAACGAACCCTTGCAATCAAAATGTATGTGTTACGACATGTCGCAACTAACAATTAAGTAAAAATAATTTGTCGATATCATAAACAGTTTTTGGATATAAGTGAAAATAAGCCAAAATCAAAATTTAAACTATGACCTTGACCTTTGACCTTGACCTAATTTTCATTTTTTGGACCAAGGACCTCAGATCAAAAGATCTTAGGTCTCTATCACATATGGTTTACAAGATAGAAATGCATATCACTAATATCAAATGCATAAGGGGAAATAACTCATATGGAGTGTTCATATCGCTTTGGTTAAAATACAACAAATCATGCGAAAGATATAACGAGCAATTTTATAAAATAAATTTGTCGTAATCTTTTAGGGTTGCGAAGGAGTAGTGGACACAAGGAAAACAGTGTTTGGGGAGAAAACTCCTACAAAGAAAAGTATTCGGTTACGCAGGGTAAATTTCAAAAGCGCATAAACTGTTCGATATCATATACCAAATATCTAAGCGACGTGTTGCGATACAAATATTTATCGCAAGAACAAAATTAGCCGGAAGAAAAAAAAATCAGAAGAAAAACAATATGTCTTTCCACAGAAAAGTGGAAAGACCTAATTATGTAGCAGTGGAAAAGGTCTATTATTTAGCTGGTGAAGGTCAAATGAGCCAGAAGAAAACTTTGTTTTCTAAATAATCTACAATGCTAACAACGCGAAATTAAGGAAGGGATCATTGCATGTTATTATTCTGATGTCCTTTCTTGTCAGGTTACTATACGTTATTTTGCCGAGTCGTTATCTTGAACTTGCAATCGGGAGTGCGTGATTTTGAACTATGACCTCACTGCGGCTTCGAGATAAAAATTAACAACAATGCCGTTTTATAAGATATTTTTTTCTTCATGTGCAGTGTATGGAATGAAATTGTGTCATAATTTGATTTGATTTTTGGTGTTTTAGCGCCACTTTTAAGCACCGCATTTAGGCTATTTCGTACCGGCCAGTTTTATAGGCGGAGGAAGTCGGAGTGCATGGAGAAAACTATCGACCTTCGATAGGAAAACTGACAATCCTATCATATGCCACTTTAAAAAAATCGTATGTTTTATCAAGGAAACGCTGGTTTGGTGTGTCATTTTGTTCATGTGAAGATTCTAGGGTCCAGTTATTGTATTATATGAATAGAAGGTTCTGTCATTACTTAAATGTTTGAAAAAAAAATGCAGTTCAAAAGTTGAATTGATTACGTCATTTTCGATGTTCAAATATTGTGGTATACACTGAAACCCTGGTTTTCCCCTAAGCAATGAACGGTGTCACCGTCAAAAGCAATGACTGCCTGTAACAAACGCCAAAATGATTGTCAGAAAGGTCAACCATTTCTGTCCGGCACGTTTTGGTTTCTGTTTTGCACCCTTTGATTTTGCAGTTGTTCCACCCATTACAATGTGTTTTGTCAATTATGCGGTTTAAACTTTAAGGCTCTAAATGTTTTCTGCAGTCGATTCTTTGCCAGTTCAGTTAATGGGAAACATTTATGGCATAAATCTGTGCAAAGTTTCATTCATCAATTTGGTTAGCAGTTGACGTTGCGGCCGTAGATCTGTCTCACAAATGCCGTTGTCTAATCAAATTCTATTGACGTTGCATTGTCACTACATGTTGATTTAGTCTTTGATGGTCTTCAACAAATCCAGTCTACCGGTATCATTGTCGGAAGGACAGTAAGACGAGTTTCTGACGTCAATTTTTTGTGTTGCAGCACGTTCACGTTTTCCTGTTTGCAGAATTCCAATGAGTTGATTCAGCTTTTCATTCCTGAGTTTTAGCAATATGGAGATGCAACATTTTTTAAATGATTAAAGTGTGTCCAAGGATTAAACGAACTGTTTTACAAAGAAAATAAAACGGAAAAAAATCTTTTATTGGCTCGAAATTTCTCTTTTTGAAATTTCGTGCGATCTAAAAATCTGGTATGTTCAATAACCACAGGTAAGTCAGATGTTTATTTTTCGAAAGGGAAAGACATATGATGAGCATGAATAGTAGTTGTATAAGGATCAAACATTATTTGGTGAAAAAAAATCTACAAAATGAGTGTTGCGTTTTTAAAGCCAGTCAGTATATTTGTATTTATTTGGTACTTTTATTGTAATTATTCCGGTTTTTGTCTATGATAGTTTTTTTTGATGTGTGTTTGTGTAATTTCATGCTGAGTTCTAGAATACTGAAACGAATTGGTCGTTTCATCTATTGGCGTTCTTTTAACAGAAAACAACATTCAAACGATGCCTAAAAAATTGTGTTGAAAATTACATTCACTTGAAAATAATTAAAAGATAATTTGAGATAAAGATATGAAATTTAATATTCACAATTAAATATTAAAACAGTCAATGTACATAATCATTTAATCAAGAAAAAAAATCATTATTTTTTATAAGATCGCATCGCATAAACACTTTTTAGATAACATTTGCTTCTACATAACTCCTGAATAAATAAAAAGGTATATATTTTAAATAATGTAAACACAAACAATGTTTTATAAATACATTGCATTATTATTTCATCAAGTATTTCAACAACAATGCATTTTGACCTAGACTTATATAAAAAGAAATCATTGAGATGTATTATATAGACTCTTCAACACGGAAATGTTCCAAAGTTTCACATTTTGATTCTGTTACGAAACAAAATATTACCGTGACCATATGTCTTTTACACACTTATAGTCGCACAAAACAAGAAAGGTCACACCATTGAACATGGCGTAATTCGTCGAGTCGACATGAAATCCAACAATCTTTTTTTTTTTTTTTTAAATCAAGATGAAAATAATCACTATCACAGATTAGATAGACATTTCATTTTAAGAATATAAAATGGATTTCACACTCAAAATAAAAACATATTTTTGTATCGGTTTACATTTTTGAAGCTGTATTGTATGCTGGCGGAGGAGCATTGTATGTGTAGCCAACAAACGCTGGCGCTGATGGAGTATGACCATTTCCGGTTTGTTGTGTAGGTTGACTTCCTGTTGGTTGAGTGGGATAGCTTCCTGTTAGTGGTGGAGCATAGTTTCCTGCTGGTTGTGATCCATTAGGTGACTGAAATTGTCCCATCCTTACTAAAATGCAAAATTAGACAAATGTACACTGTTTAAGATTCACATAGAGAGACAGTTATCTACCTTGAAATATAATGATACCCACCCAAAAAACAAACAAACAAAAACAAAAACAAACAAAACCCAAGTCAACGAAATTGTAGCTACCACGTTAGTTATAGTCAATGTCTGACTTAATCTGTATTGCCATGTTTGAACATTTTATGCAATGTCTACAATCAGATTGAATTAATGATTTTTATACAAAATAAAATTTCCAAGAACGACTACCATTAATAGATATAATCTTACCTCTAGTACCTGGGTTCATGACCTGTCCAGGTGATCTTCGTCCTCTACAGGCTATACATAATATTACTCCAATAACTACACATATCACCAAAATACCACCAACAACGCTTCCTATTATTATTCCGATTCTTGTATAGTCTAAAACAAATTATTTGAGTTATTACTATATACATGTAAGCCTACAGTTATACGTAATTTCATGACTACGTAAAAACTGAAGTTTGAACAATCAGATTATAAAGATATAACAATAACAGAGTTGGGTCATATCCTCGGCTTTGACTATAAATAAATAGTATGTTTTTTTTTGCCGAACACTTAAATTTTGTCTTAGATCGGTTTTTCAAATCTCCTGATCATATTATACTTGGTTGTATATTTTTCTGATTTTTTAACCATTTTATACTAAATTTGATTAATAATAGGTGAATTTCCAGACAGTTTGCGTCATAAAAAAGAAGATGAACAACCTAAAAGATAGCTAAGAATAATATGCATACACAAAAAATATATATACAGAAAAATAACGTCTGCAAAGTGCAACCTTCAACTTCAAATTGCATTATAAGTTAATGAAGGAAACTGTAATCATGTTGTAACTTACAATTGTATGTCATTACAGCTTCAACTTTCAGTTTCACTTGAACATTCTGCAGATTTCTTGAATATTTATGTATTAGATAGATGTACATATATTCATCTTGTTCTCCACAATATTTCGTTGTTGGTTTATCGTTACATGTATATTTCTAAAAAAACCAAACAAAAACAAACAAAAACAAAAAACCCGAAAACATGACTTGAAAATAAAACAAAATCCAAACGAGGAAATCTTTGTAAACAAAGTAAGCATATGCATAATACATACATTTAATTTACATGTCACTTTGAAAACATAAAACTCGGTATACAATGATGCTTGATTGAACCAATGAAGAGTTCGGTGATAGAAACAAGCAAATTGGAAATATGCATCTGAATTTAGGCCAATAATGTTGAAACTTCAATTTGTGATAGAAAATATGTTTTCCCTCATTGGTCCATGATCTCTGTCCAGTGTTCAAGAAATCTTAGCAAACTTTGCTTTAGGAAAAAAAATTGTCAGCAGGGTAAAGCCTTTGCTTTTTAAAGCCGGTTTCATTTACAGCTGTAAATAAAGGCAACAGTAGTATACCGCTGTTCAAAACTCATAAATCCATGGACAAAAAACAAAATCGGGGTAACAAACTAAAACCGAGGGAAACGCTTTAAATATAAGAGGAGAAACACAGAACCTGATGTATTGTTGTTACATGTAGAATGAACACCCTGTCGATCAGCTGTTTTTTGTCTGTCGTAAAAGTTGACAAAATATCCCCCCTTAGATTCAATATATCAACTTCACCTGAGTATTAAATATACATTTCACAACTCGTTTAGTATTTAAGAGCTTGTAGCTGAGCACAAAGTTGATAAAACAAGGTGTTGTTTAAGAACGTAGTCCTTTTTCTAAAAAAAAGTTCATTAAAAGATACCAAGACCTTGTTAATAATTATTCCCTATCAACTTCATAAATTCAACATGAATGCCCTGAAGTACAGATTCTCCCATTTTTGCTTATATGCTTTGTCTTTAATATTCTGTTCACAAAACTTTGAATTTTTCGAAAAACTAAGGATTTTCTTATCCCAGACAAAGATTACCTTAGCCGTGTCTGGTAAAACCTTTTGGAATTTCGGGTTCTCAATGCTCTTTAACTTTTAACTTGTTTGGTTTTATAACTTTATTGATCGCGCGTTTGGCGTATTAAATTATCATCCTGGTATATGTACTTTTGATAACTATTAATGTCATTTTGTTTTCTTTGTTGTCATAGTTGTTATGTCATTAGAGTGGAATTTTATACAAGCAGGTTAAATCTATCATTTTCTGCATAAGGAAATTCCTATGCCAAGTCAGGAATATGACAGTTGTTTTCCATTCGTTTGATGTGCTTGAGCTTTTGAATTTTCCATTCATAAGGGACATTCCGCTTTAAATTTTCATTGGTGTACGGTATTTCGTTTTCTTACTTTTTATACCATACAGAAAAACAAGTCTGCAAATTGGTGGTTGCAAATGTGTGTCCTTCCCATAGTAGGATATTAACGCATGTTATCATGACATTTTGTATATATTATTCTATGTTTTAAATATACACATGATCTAGGATTATCCAGAGCTATCAGCACACATGATAAAATTGAGAATGGAAATGGTGAATGTGTCAAAGGGACAACAAACCGACCAAATAGCAGAAAATAACAAGAGGCCACCAATGGGTCTTCAATCCGCACCCAGAGGCGTGCTTCTGTTGGTCTCTAAACAAAAATGTGTACTAGTTCAGTCAAAAAAAGACGTCATACTTAACTCCAAAATATATAAAAGAAACTAGAATTAAAGATTTAACTAGACTAACAGGGACCAGAGGATCCTGACATGGGACAGGCGCACACAAGGGGCTGGGTTAATATTTTTTTAAGATCTCACCCCCTTTACCTCTAGCCAATTTAAAAAATCCAACACATAATAATACGCACAGCAGACTCAGTTTAAAAAAAGTCGAGCCAGATGTCAGAAAAGGAAAGTAAAGAAATTAAACAAAATGACAATAATATAGAAATTAACAATGTACTACTAGCAGTTACTGACATGCCAGCTCCAGACCTAAATTGAACTAAATGAATGACGATGTCTTCATCATATGAAGACATCGTATTTCAAAATATGTAGAATATTTAGGTATTTTTGGTATCAAATGAAAGCTGAAGGACTGGTGATAATTGTAGAATACTTTTGAACTTTTGATTTTGAATATTAAAAAAAAGTGCACCAAATTTAAAAAAAAAAGGGTCAGATCTGAAGTACCTGCTTTGGTACATCCGAAGTTCCGGGAACCAGTTCTTTCTTATATGCCATTAAAGGTATGTTGATTTTTTTCAGTACAAGACACCACAAAAGTGTTGCTTTGAAATGCAATAATTGCCACTTTATTTGAACTTAAAACAAGACAGGTGTGCCTGTTTGAAATGGAGGAATTTAACATAGAAAGCAATGGGACCATGAATTAGTGTTGTACTTCCTACAAGATTAGTAGTGGAGTTACGTCTCTTTATATTCCATATAAGGTGATAAAGAGGCGGGGCTTATTTCATACACGGTTAGTAGTGGTGTTACGTCCCTTTAGAAAAAACAAAACAGTACTGAGAAAAATCTTAAAGGTTTCAACAGACGAAGACAGTGATGATGAAGTGAAATAAATTCATAAAACACATTTAAATATAACAAGTTGTCATTGTTGGCATCTGTTTTTGTAGAATCAAAGGAAGTAATTTCTTAATCAGGTTAATTAAGAGATAACTGTATTGTATTTGAAGCTTTAAGGACGCGTCGCCAGATAAACTAAATTTGCGACACTAAAACTACCGATGGACGTCCGAAAAGCTTCAAATGCAATACAGTTATCTCTATTTTAATGCAAAACAAGTTCATAATTAAATTTCAATCATTATTTCAGTGTAAAATCTAGATTAAAGAAAATTCCGCGAAAAGATGTTATCTTCTTTGGTCCCTACACTAGGTGACGTCATAGGTATGTTTTCCGGTTTCCGGCGTCAAACATTAACACCGGGCGTTTTCTGGCTTCTTTGATAAAAAGAAGATATTTAGGTGCAACATTTGAGATTTTTGGCTTATTATTGTAGAAATTACATGTCAATACATTCAGCAATTCAAAATGTCGGTTTCCTTAGTTACATACAAGGAGATAGAGAATTTTACGCTAACTGTCATCCAATCAGAACCATTAATACAAAATAATTGCATTATACTGCTTACTGTATTGAAGACTTGCTCATTTTTATAGATCACTAATCTAAATTTCACACGTTCAGATAGTCGGTAAGATAAATTCGTTACATAGTGTGCTTCCCTCTCACCCCACACGGAATTTACGGACCCCATATATACCGTATTAGGTCACTAGTACACTATGTAACTAATAATATAAGTTTAGGGGATAGTTTTGATCTAATTATTACCTTCAATGGTGTACCATCATAACTCTCCCTGTATTGTAACTCTACTGCACAATCAGGGTCCTCGTACACTTCCGGTGTTATACAGATCTCATATTCATTTAGATATCCATCATCTCTTCCGATAAAAGACATGTCATCACACCAACTGTTAATATCATCTCGTCCATTGTATAGAATTGTTATTGATTTCTCTTCGTCTATATGCTTAAGGATCACAGAACAGTCTTCCCCAAACGTGTCTGAATTATACAGTGTCAGACAGTTGTATATACACGCTTTATTTTCTTTTAAAAAATTATTAACAGTAGTATTGTGCATTTTTATTTATTTGAGTTTACCATTGCAGTTAATCAAACAGAAATAAAATGAAAGTATAAATATAACCAGTGATTAAATTTTGTTTCACGTTGTCAAATTCGAATCAGTTTAGGTAAATTTTTCATATCACGAACTATAGCAAATTATAAATATTACCAATGCGTAAATTCTTACATGTTTTTTCACTCTTTCCAATCACTGGCGCAAGAAAATGAAGAAGAGACACAGCTGTGAACAGCAGTTTCATCTTGTCACCTGAAAAAAACAAACTGATATGTGAGAAGTACAGTTATCAAGTAGTCTTCATTGAGGACATTATTTTCTTTTTAACTAGAATCACTTATTATGAGATTTGTAACGTATATAGTTATCAAAGGTTCCAGGATTATAATTAAATACGACAGACGCTCGTTTATTTGCACAGACTCATCAATGACGCTCAGATAAAAAAGTTATTAAGCCAAACAAGTTGAAGAGCATTGAGGACACAAAATTCCAAAAGGTTGTGCTGAATACGTCTAATGTAATCTGTGCCTGGGATAAGAAAATCCTTTGTATTTTGAATAATTGAGGCATTTGCAAACAGTTAATTTATTGTTTCGAAAACTAATTAAAAAAAAACCAAACCCGGAAAGCAAAAAACCCGTAAAGTTAAAAAAACACCACAAAACGAAACCAGTCTCTTATTTATTGTAGTTAAATTTACAACAATAAATAAGAGACGGCTTATAATGTTATCCATTATAACAACAGTTAAAAAAATAGTAAAATCACATTAATATCGAACTCGGAGGAAAATTCAAAAAAGGAAAAGTCCCTAATAAAATTGCAATATTAAAAGCTCAAACACTTCAAACTTATGGATAACAACTGTCATATTCCTGATTTTGTACAGGCAATTTCTGAGGTAAAAATGATGGATGGATTGAACCTGGTTATATTGATTGCAAAACTTGTTACTTGTGTGACAGTCGCATTAAATTCCATTGTATTGTACAAAACAAACAGACATAATAGGTAAAAATCTAAAATTTCATATAAAGGGTTCAACATTATGTTATCATCCTAATCACCATAAAAACAAACAAATGGAACAAAGAAGCACACAAAAGCATACATCAAGTTTAACAACCTTATTCATTGCTAATTTATTATACTATTGTATTTATCTATGTAAAATCCAACGAAAAAAGATTGAAATATTTTAAAGAACTGGAACAGAATCCCAATCATGACAGACACGAGTTAAAGGCAAAGGTAAATAAAAGAAACGTTTAAAGTTGATCAAAGGGTTGCAATGTATCTACAAACTGTAAATACTACACATATGACTTCACTTCATTAGGACCAAAGTTTTGGAAAAGAAAAGATTTCATATGATATAAAGAAATTAAATAATTACAATATGATTGATTAAATGAGTCAAGTATGTCATATACGTTAGAGTGATTGAATCAGTTGAATGTCATATGAAATAAATAATAATATTTCTGAAGGCTATTTAACTGTAGAATTCATAGAAAACTTTGCTCATTCAATGAACATGCGTTATACAAAGTTTTCCTTGTAATCTTTCAAAATATCACCTGACAAGAGCGATGCCATTTTTTTTTTTGCAATAGTAATTACCTCTATTCTATTTGTTTTCATGATGTCAACAAGATATGGAAAATCAGACATGATTACACGACATTTCAAACAATCATGAATAAGTTCCGTAATTGAGTAAGCCTAACCCTCCCAGCGCATTCAAGATCCTACCAGGTTTTTATCGGGGTTAATTGTTGGGCAGCGCCTTAAGCTGTTATGTTGTGTTTTGTGAACTGTTGTTTGGCTGTTAGTGTTTTCCTCGTTTGGCGATGGGTTGTCAGGATATTTTCGACTTATGAGTTTGAAGGTCCGTTTGTCATTGTTAGAGTATAATTATTAAAATCGGAGATATATTCCTCTGTCTTTAGTTATCAATTATAACCCACATTTTTAACAATGCAATGTTCAATTGTACATCCCAATGATAAATTTAAGCAATCTGTACCCTTCAATACTTACTAGCACTTTGATTTTACTACCACAAACTGTAATTGAAACCAATCCACCACTGTTGACAGCTTTAGAGATCGGTAAACACCAGCGTTTCCCTCTAGCTTCAAATAAACAAATTCAAATAAAACATGTACATATATTTTTAATAACAATCTGTATATACAATCACTTCAATTGTTATTAAATATTATAATGAATTTGTATAAACTTTTGTCAATCACGCATGCGCAACAACATGTGTTCTTCAGTATTGAAGCCGTGTTGACCTTAAAGAAGAAGAAGAAGAAGAAGAAGAAGAAGAAGAAGAAGAAGAAGAAGAAGAAGAAGAAGAAGAAGAAGAAGAAGAAGAAGAAGAAAAAGAAGAAGATTAATCGTTCAGTGCCAAGAATTAAAATAGAAACAAATTTATCCACTAAATTCTTTGGTTACTTGAGAAATAATATACATGAGATTTATCTTATCTAGATCTTAAATATATACTGAAAATAATCACATTTGTTAACAATACTGTACACTTTCCGTAATCATGGAACAATATATTTTGCAAAATGTATACATGTAATAACCATGAACTGTAAAACTAACTATCTATAAATATGAATTCACTGAATAAATTCCCTGGTTATCCAGTGACTAATACACAGGGATATTCAGCCAACTGCTGTAGGTCGAGTAATGTGTCATAACAGCAAAGAAAAATGCAATAAAGATATTATTTAAAAAAACAAAAACAAAAAAACCCCAAAAAAAACATTGTTAACTACAATTTATTGCTGACCTTAAAATATTGACTGTATTAGACAATTAATGAAGTCAACATATAAAATGTTCCGTTATCAATACACACCTGATAAAAAAGTATGGGACACCAAGGCGACTTTATTATTGATGTTCTGTAATGTAACTTAAAGCTCACAGTTACACTGTTTCATATCATAATATATACATATGACATGTTTTTAGTATATGGCGCATATATTTGTAATACAGATATACACTTGAAGAATAATACAAATTGTATTCCAATATAAACTTTTCGTTCAAATAACAACATCAAAGAATGACACGACCACATCAAAAAATGAAACAAACACATCAAGTAGTGTAAAATCGTAAAATTTTGAAACATCATTACGTAATGTTAAAACCATATAAAGAATAGACAAATCATCATTACGAAATAACAAAACCACATCATGTAACGACACAACTACATAACGTTAAGTCACATTCACATTTAGTAATGTTAATACCACATTAACTAATGTCACAACCACATCGAGTAATGACACGACCACATCGAGTAATGACAAAACCATATTGAGTAATGACAAAACCATATCGAGCAATGACAAAACTTTACCAAGTCAATGCGAAATCATAACGTGTAATATCGAAACATCATTAAGCAAAATTAAGTAAAGACAAAATATCATCAAGTAATAGTAAAACAACATAAAGTTATATCAGAGTTCCACATAAGACAGCTGTGGCGTTCCATAGATTGTTTCCAATTTAAGACCTGATGTGTTCGACTTTGATCTTCCATTGAATGAAAAACTGAAATGATTTGGGATTCAAGAATATTTAGCAAACCATGATGTATATTCAATATACGAATTATGAACTTTGATTAAAATAAATACTATAATACAATAATAAAAAAATAGATGAAATAAAGTATACTTTTGTTTATACTGACTGTACAGTGAAATGAGGTTACTTACATATTACACCTACATACCCGCTACCTGTATTGTGAAATGATAAACAGGTAAAAATTTAAAAGATGAAATGGAAACCAATCAAAAGTAATGATCAATACACACCTAGGTAAAGTATGGAATACCAAGGGCGACTATATTATTCGTATTCTAAAATACAGCAACGTCTTTATCCGTTTTTGTCTTTCAGTTGAACAGTTCTGTATTTTATTATACTCATATAATTTTGTTTGGTATATAGTTTTTCTCTAATCAATCTATGTCAATTCATTTCGAATCATGGCCTTCATGTTCGGTAAAATATTCATGAATTGTCGGACGATATAAATAAGCTGCAATGTTTTAATGCCTTACAAAAAGAATGGCATTATGCACGACAAGATTTAAATGATGTTGATCCGATATTGTTTTTGATATTTATTGGAATCGTAATAAAATATAGACAAGCTGATTGTTTCAGATTATAACTATAAAATGATAAGATACTAAGTGGACAATCACCAAAATACACACAATACAATGGAGAAAAAACTACGAACAGACAAACAACAATAACAAATTAAAAACCAATTGTTCAGAGAACAATTGAAGGTCTTCCCACCAAAACAATGTATTTTAATATGAAAGGTGTAAAAATAGGTTTAAAATGTCATTTCAATCGTCAAATGATAGCTTATTGTACGCTGATTCCAAAAATATCTGGTTTCTAAACAATATTTTTTTAGATAAGGGAGATAATTTCTTACTTCCGGTTTGAAAAACTCTATTTCCGATAATATTTGACTATTTACTTGACACTGATTCCAAAAATATCTTGTTTTTTTATACTTTTATGTAATAAAGTACAATAAATAGCTACTTCCGGTTTACACAAGGTCACTTCCGGTTGTTTTTTTTAAGTTTAAATGGTTTGATACCGTTTGTCAAAAAGTCTCATGACTTTATTATGTATACAGATGGGGTAAAAGCAAAGGTCAAAATCTAGAACGTCAAATTAAGCTATGACCTTGTGATCAATTTCAAGGTCATTAACCAAGAACCTCAAATCAAAAGACCATAGGTCTTAATTATGTTTAGTTAATGAGTTATATCACCATACGCGTATTTTTAAATACCAAAGGGGAGAAAACTCCCTTTCACATTCAACGTACCCTTGCAATCAAAATTTACGTGTTACGACATGTCACAACAAACGATTTAGAAAAAATAATTTGTCGATATCTTAAACGTTTTTTGGAAATGAGTGGAAATGAGCCATATTCAAAAATTAGAATATGACCTTGACCTTTGACCTTGACCTAATTTTCATTTTTTTGGACCAAGGACCTAAAATCAAAAGATCCTAGGTCTCTATCAATTATGGTTTACCAGTTAGAAATGCAATTCACTTATATCAAATGAATAAGGGGAAATAACTCTCGTATGGAGCATTCATATCACTTCGGTCAAAATAGGACAAATCATGCAAAGGATATAACGAGCAATTTTGTAAAATAAATTTGTCATAATATTTTACGTTTGCGAAGGAGTTGCGCTCACAAGGAAAACAGTGTTTGGGGAGATTACTCCTACAAAGAAAAGTTTTCGGTTACGCAGGGTAAATTTCAAAAGCGCATCAATTGTTCGATATCATATACCAAATATCTAAGCGACATATTGCAAAACAAATGTTTATCGCAAGAACAAAATTAGGCGGAAGAAAAAAAATAAATTCAGAGAACAATTGAAGGTCTTTCCATCCTTTTTGATATGAAAAGTTGTGAAACTAAGTTTAAAATGTCATTTCAATTGTCAAATGATAGCTCCTAGTAAGCTGATTCCAAAAATATATTGTTTCCATACATTTTTTTTTTAAATAAGGGAGATAATTTGTTACTTCCGGTTTGAAAAATGTTACTTCCGATTATTTTAAATATTTACTTGAAACCGATTCCAAAAATATCTGGTTCTATATACTTTTATCTTAATAAAGTACAAAAAATAGCTACTTCCGGTTTACAAAAGGTCACTTCCGGTTGTTTTTTTTCAAGGTTAAATGGCTTGATACCTTTTTCTAAAAGTTGTATATCTTTATCATGTATACATATAGAATAAAAGCAAAGGTCAAAATATAGAACGTCAACTTAAGCTATGACCTTGAGATCAATTTCAAATCCAAGGACATCAAATCAAAAGACCTTAGGTCTTAATTATATTTAGTTAATGAGTTATATCACCAAACGCGTATTTTTTAATACAAGAGGGGAGAAAACTCCCTTTCACATTCAACGTACGCTTGAGCTTGAGCTTAAGCGATGAAGAACCAATTCATTCAATCAATTTTTAAAAGGGGTAAACTAGTTCAAAGATAACAAAAGTCAACTCCAAAAGAGAGGAAATTGTATTGTAAGTCCACTAACAGATGTTTTGAACTATTTAGTATCAATCAGCACTCATGGAATAGACAGATTCACACGAAGTATGAAGGCTTATGTTCATTGCTAATAAAACAAGGTTGCAAATACATTGAAAAAAGGTCTTGAGGAGAATTTGGCAGATCCGGTGCAGATAACGTTATTTGAAAGGACATTGTAATTTAGTTTTTTTGTTCTTATTCTGGGGTAAAGAACAGTCCTGTTCTCTAACATTTTGAAGATTAAAAACTGACCTCCTTACGACACACCTTGGTTTATTTACTCTTAATGTTCAATTATCATTTCATATTATTTTACCTTGATTTTATTTTTTCAATCAATTTATGACAAGGAACTTGATAAATACAGGTAACAGTAGTTATCACTGTTCAAAAATCATAAACTACTGTCTCTAACACATGATTATTAGAATTAATTTCCTCCCAAGTAACGATTGTGAGAGTATTTTTCTGTTTTCGAAGTGAATTGGCAACACATAATTCCTTTAGAATAGTTATCAAAGGTACCAGGATTATAATTTTGTACGCCAGACGCGCGTTTCGTCTACATAAGACTCATCAGTGACGCTCATATCAAATATTTATAAAGCCAAACAAGTACAAAGTTTAAGAGCATTGAGGATCCAAAATCCAAAAAGTTGTGCCAAATACGGCTAAGAACACATATTTAAAATAGTCCTTGGATTTTAATGAATGATGATTGTTTATCACTCCAGTGCCGTTTTTCGTCTTCGTCGGAGCAAATAAAGGAACAATCAAAGCACCAAGGACGCTATGGGCAGACAAATAAAAAAACCCAAGGCAAATTTGGCAGAAGTTGAGATGAATATTGTGGAAGAATTTCTCAAGTATCAAATAATGTTTGTAACGTAATGTTTAAACTATCCAATTCTTCCTCTTCCACAAAAGTTATTCCTAATTTATTTTTCAGATTTTAAGTCTGAGATTATGCACATACACTGTTCCATGTTAGGGAAGAGATTCGTGACAGTTAACATGTTTAACCTGTCACATTCTGTATGTTTTTGTTCATAGTGAGGACCCAGTAATTTGGTGATTGTTGATTGTTGCTGTATATCATATTTATTTGTTTTGTACATACATCTTCATAAGTTAAATTAAATCCTCAGTGTATGGAGAAGATTTCAGAAGTAAATTACTAGATCTGGTATGAAGCCTGCAGCAACAATGAGAAATAGTAAGCTTATAACGACCACGAAATGACAAATGTAGTAAAATGAATTTCGGTATTTCTCTTCGAAAAATGACTAGTTTTATGAAATAAAACGTGTAATTTGTAAACTTTCTCTTTAATCTCCACAATAGGCTTTTAAAATATAATCTATTTACAGTGTATTCGTTTTTTTTATTTCAAATTTTATAAAAATAGAAGAAGTGGCAATTCTTACCATTCATACCTTTACTTTCATTAATAAAACATAATATTGACTCGCCCAGTGTCCAGTTTAAAGGTCAGTCACCGTACACATTCGTGCACTTTCGCATTAATACAAAACTTTATACAAAACCTTCGCATGTTTTAAACATTGAATGTTTCAAAAATAATACGTGACTACAAAGTAAAATCTAATCTTAAAACAATGCTAACAAAATCATTTTGATTGATATTGTGGTATTGTCATTAATTGCGATGGAATCAACAGTGGTATAACAAACATTGAATTCCCTCACAGAATGTTATCACACACTAAAACAGAAAACGTACATACCCGCTACCCGTATTGCAAAATAATAAAAAAAAAAAACACAGGTAAAAAACATGGATACCAATCCCAAGTAATGATCAATACACATCTGGGAAAAGTACAGAATACCAAGGGCGACTATATTATTTGCAATCTGTTACACATAAATGTTTTTATCTGTGTATTTCTTTCAGTTGAACAGTTTTGTATTCTATTATACTTGTATAGTTTTTGTTTTAAAATTTCCTCTATTTAATCTATGCCAATCCACCTCGAATAATGGCCGGCATTTTTGGTAGAATATTCATGAATTGTCAGAGTCGAGCATTGTTGGTTCTCTAGGGGTATAACAACGTGAGAAGATCTCAAAATGCTGCAATGTTTCGGTGCCTCACACGAAAAATATAATTACGCACGGCAACATCTAAATGATGTTGATTATATATATTGTTTTTGATATTTATTTGCATTTTAATAAAATATAGACAAGCTGATTGTTTCAGATTATATCTGTAAAAAGATAAGATACCAATTGGACAATCAACAAAATACACACAATACAATGGAGAAAAAAACTGCGAACAGACAAACAACATTAACAAAAACAAATGATTACACAGAAAACTGTTGAAGATTGAGGAAAACGAACACCACCAAAAACCGGGGATAAACTAATATTCTTCGGAAGAATAAGTAGTCCCATAATATGCTAATGTTTCGTTTCTCTTTACTCTTTTTAAGTAAAAACACGATGAACAGACAGTCTCATTCGGTATTGTTACAAAAGAGGACAAGAGAATGAAATCATTGTAACAACAATCGAATTAAATCTTTAACACGCATATTTCATAATGGCCAAAAGTGACATCCGTAAAGTATAGGAAGGAACGACTCTTACTTTATCATTTTGTAATAATTGATTCAACATCTTCATTTTACGCAGCTACCATATACCAAGGCAATATGTGTAATGAAACATAAAGTGGGATATATATACAATCCAGGTGTTGCTAGCATATACACAGTAAGGTTAAGTTCAAAAGCGGGAAAACCGACTCTCATTATCAATTGTTAGATGCAAGTCGAGTAAGAAGGAAAACATGAGTTAGTTCCTCTATATCATGTGAATTAAGATATATTCAATCAACTTGTTACCAATCGTTAAGTTTTATAATGTAATGTAATGTAATAACACCATTTATTTATTTTATTTATTTATTTTTTGGGAAGCTCTCTGGTATATATACAATCATCTTCATCAAAATAAAGTACGAAGTCGGCATGCACAATTGCGTAGTTATTTTCCATAGTAATGTTAAAAGTCTTTTGAAAATAAAATTTTTGCTGATTTAACAAGTAGTTTTTTTCAATTTCAAAATCCAGCATCTTCATTGTTTCAATTTAGGAAATTATATTTGATTAGTCTGGTTTCTGTTTATCAATACAAGGTTTGACTTACCTTTTATAAAGTCACATTAACTATTAGTACACGCGTTGTCCATTCTCACGGCCGACACTCGGCTAACCGAGAGATTGGTCAGTTAATCTATATTGAGTATGCGGCTATATGTGTGACTGGTCTGTTAATCGGGTTGGTTATACGTCTGTTAAGAGTAAAACGCACAATTTAATGTTAAACTCTATTAAAAGTACTGATTTTTGACATATTATAAGAACCAAATCAAAAAAAGAAATGTGTCTGACAAAATGATATTTATCATAGAACATTTTCCACCTGTAAAAACATTTCATAGTTTGCGCAGTTTTCAGTAAAACTAAAAGGCGTCGCGCAAGTATGTAGTATTTATGCTTAAACGCATAGCTATTTTTTTAATAAAAGGCGAAACAAACAATTTTAGATATTATTTAAAGGACACAAAATAGTACTTTGGTTCTAAAAAATAAATTTAGATTAGTATTTATTTCATAAATGGAATATAACGCGAATATTACCACGTTTTAGTGAAAACTATGGGAATAAAGTCTGTTAATGGGTTGGACAAATGAAATTGTGTCAGTTAAGAGTTATTTAGCCACGACAATAGTTTTGCTACCTTTATATTTTCCCATTGAAAAAGTTAAGAATGAGATGTTCTTGAGTAAAAAAAAATGACAATACGGTGCAACAAGATCCTTCTTGTAAAAGCATTTTAATCAGTTTGACTTTCTTTGCATTTTATTGAAGGATGTGTCACTTCAATATAGCTTGATATGGATTGGCTCCTGGAATATGCATGAATTTATTATTTACGTTTTCAATCAGCCTTAATTTTTGTGTCTTTTCAAAGTAGCACGTTCTCAAATCCGACTGAAAGTGTCTTCTAATACAACATATAGGGTACATTTTCGTGTTGTAGTTCTCATAATCTCATATGCACATGATATTTGTCACTGGACGTTAAACCCTTATTCGTCAGCATCATCTAATTGGTTCTTTCCTTTTATTACTTAATCACATGTTGTTTACATATCAGTCTAAAGAAGTGAATGGAAAGGAGAAAATGCAGCTACATTTAGTTATCTTAAGTTTTTATTCATTTTTTTCCGTTTAGTTCCTTTCTACATAAGTGCAGAGGAGAACTGCAGTTGTCCGCATGTAAAGTTCTAGCATTTGTCACCAATATGAGTACATCGAAATCCGTTTCTGTTTCAACACCCAGGGGTGTTTCATGTCTGTATTCTTAAACAATTGTTATGTTTTTCTCTTTTTTTAGCAATGCATCACTCTCTTTTGTCCTTATCTATTATTATATATTCTGCGTCTCCATCCAGATTCTCGTGTATGCCATGAGGGTCCGGATTGGGGGTGTTGTTTATTTCTGCATTCTTTGAATTGTTATGTCACTTTTCTATACATTTTAATTTATCTTACTCATTATTCTTTCTCTATTCTTTATATTTTAGCATCCCAATATATTCTACTTACTGATGTTTAGTTTCATTAGGACGTTTATCTCTGATTTATATACTGGTTACCAATTTGAATGTAGACGACAAATTGGTGTCATTTATAACAATTAAACAGAATCCACATGATATATGCGACCATTCTTGGATGAAATTAATATTACTTTAATAATACACTTTTTGAAACCCTTTTTATCAATTTTCAATTTCCACTGTCTAAATTGTTCATTGTTCATGTGTTGTTTCTGTATATTATATGTTTCATTGCTCGTGTGTTGTTTCCGTATATTTTAGCCGCTTGTCTTGATCCTATCCATTTGATCCGATAACACCCCATATAGCAGTAAAAGTATACTTATATTGCCATTCATAACTCTTAACAGACCAATTAACAGACCGGGTTTTATACATCCGACCCATTAACAGACCAGGTTTTAAATGAAGATTGATTTGTGTCACCAAAATACAGATTTGCGTTTAGATTTTTCACACAATTGTATCAATATGGTGAACAAACATAATGCCGGTCTTTTTTCGATGTTCAAAATATTGCATGTATGTAAATTCAATCAACGTGTCATTTTGTGTACATTTTGTGTGTGTAAAATGTGTATAAATTTATTGATGAGTAACCCGCCTTTTCATTTTATAGATCGTACATCGAAGCTAGAAAAATAATAGTTACACCACTGGATTCAATACATTGAATTGTTTTGTTAGACATGAATTATTTTTATGATAAAAATATATTTAAAAAGTTATACAATGAAACATACTGAACTTTCAATGATTTTCTCGATAACACCTGATTAACAGACTTTATCCAACCCGATTAACAGACCTACCGCCGATATAGCCGCATACTCAATATAGATTAACTGACCAATCTCTCGGTTAGCCGAGTGTCGGCCGTGATTCTGTTTATCAAACGATGTTAAACCATTTTTTAAATCTTTTTTTAAAAGGAGGAAACTTGTTTCAAGATTACAAAATTAAACTTCAAAAGAGAGGAAATTGTATTGTTTAGTTCCCTAACAGATGTTTTGAACTATTTAGTATACATATATGATTCACAGCTCCCATAGAATAGACAGATTCAAACAAAGTATGAAGGCTTTATATTGGTTGCTAACAAACAAAGGTTGTAAATAGTATGGAAATAGATCTTCTGGAGCATTTGGCAGATCCGGTGTATATAATGTTTTTTGAAAGGACATTATAATTTGAGTTTTCGACTTATTATGGAGTAAAGGACAATCCAGGTCTCTAAAATTCTAAGGATAAAAAAACGACCTCCTTACCAAGTTGACACACCTGATCTGTCCGCTCTTCAAGTTATCTATTATTTTACCTTGATTTGAATCTTCTTAATCAATTAATGCGATCAGTACCTTGATAATACAGGCAACAGTAGTATATTGCTGTACGCTTTTAAAAATAATAAACTGCTGTATCAAACAAATAATAATTAGAATTAATTTCCTCCCAAATGACGGTTGTAAGAGTACTTGTTTGTTTTCTTAGTGAATTGTCATCATACAATTCCTTTAAAACATATATTAAAAATAATCCGTGGATTTTAATGAATGATTGTTCATCTAAAAATACTCCAGCGTCATTGTTTCGTCTTCGTCAGAGTAGAAAGAGGAATAAAAATCACATTTTTTTTTATATTAGACACCTTATAGAACTTCCAGTCCAGAAAATTGACAATAAGAGTCTGTTGAAAAAAAATCATTACGATAAAAGAGATGATTTCAGACTCCCAATTGTGCACGTTCAGTTTGCATGAGCAATATCCAAACAGCGCCTGCGTATGCAGTTTATATTCCACAGCTTGCGTATTCTATTATATTATCATTGGTAGAGGGTTGCTGGTCACAATGATATTCAACAAAATATCAGGCATTCCTGGGACGTTTCATTCAATCAAACTCGACCATAACGAATTAAATTGAATCACCAAATCAGACGAACTTACCATGGCTGGCCTATAAACGATTGTTAATACTAGAGCATTCTGATCTCTGTTATAGCACCAGAATTCGCCTTTAATTTAAGATGGGATTTGTTTTACCCGTCTTTAGTTTTGTAAATGTGTTTGTGTTTTCTTTGTCTTTCTTATTCTGACATGGCGTTGTCAGTTTAAATCGATTTATAACTTTTGAATGTCCCTTTGTATCATTATTATTTTTCACAAATGCCAAAACACTATGATAAAGTAACTTATCAAATATACCAGGTTTAAAATTTGGTACGCTAGGCCTGCCTTTTTGTTATACATTCGGCTCGCCAGTGACCAACGAATCAAGACATGTAGAAGGCAAATTCAAATGCGACATTAATACGTGTCAAACTAAGGCTGTTCATACATATGCATGAGGTAGAAAAAAACACTTAATGTTTCAAACAATTCTTTTTTTTTTTATAAATATTGTTAAATCAAAAGGATTAAACTTGACTTGTAATATGATTGGAAATGAAACTTTCACCAGCAGCAGCGTCATTAACCAAGTGGTTGTAAAAATTCGTCCAATATACTAGGGCAAGAATTCGATACCCCAGATATGCGTAGGACTCACCAGACGGATTTAATTTGACTGACTTGTAATATGATCGGAAACGAAATGTTCACCAGCAGCAGCGTCATTAACCAAGTGGTTGTAAAAACTCTTCCAATATACTAGGGCAAGACTCACCAGTATGGTTTGATTCAAAACAATTGGAAGACCAAATACCATAAAATTAAACATTTTATTGACATGTCAATTTTGTTAACACAAAAGACTGGATATTCACATTATATATATGCGTTCTTAGCCCTTTATATATATATATATACATATACATACTTTAACATATATAATAGGAAACTATGACTATATCATATATTTTATTCAAACTTAAATATTAGATGAGATTCATATAATAAAAATCAATAAAGTAAGTATCACTGGGGATCTAGTGATATAAAGTCTACATGCAAGTACAGCATGGAGATATGCATCTACAAATTAGGAAATAATATGTAAAACTTTTATATTTTTGAGATTTCGTAAACTAAGGTAGATTTACTTTATACCGCTATCCTAGATTGTACAATATCAGTACACAATAAGTTTAGTACTTTGCCTAAATTTCTAAATTTGTACAGCTATTTGCAATCTATGTATAAGACTGATTACTTGTGTAAAGAAGATAATTTATTGCATTATACAAAGCATTTAAACAAAACAAAATATATTTGTTTTTAGAATTAATTTTCAAGGGGAGATAAGACTTATAATAAATGATATTTTATACTTGAATGATCGTGAAATTTTCGTATTTTACTTGTAGCAAGAAAACCACTTTGTTGATACCATATATGTATGTAATAATAATACATTGGATCATCAACATTAAGTACATTCTCTAGGTTTTTGCTTTTATTGTAAACGATGTCGACTACTTTGTCAGAATGTTTAATTTCATTGTCAATGAAAGGCAATTCAAAACAGTAAAACAAATGTCATGTGCTATAATTTGAGATTAGTACAAATATGAGTAAAGAAAATACGAGAATATAAATTGTCATTATGGTTAATTAATATAATTAAAAGTGTTTCAAAGAATGTTGTACACTTTACACTTCTAATATAGTTAACTGCCTGTATTTTGACTTAATTACAATGAACTGAATATAAAATTGTTACATCACAGAGATGCTTAATAACTAATTGTTAACATAAGTTTATAATTGTGTATTACGGCATTAGATAAAAAAGACGTTTTCTTCTTTTTTCTTCAAGTTTAAATATATATCTACTAACTGTTTGTACTCTTACAAAATAGCGTGGAGAAGATAAGGATAACTCATACACATGAAATATAAAAACATTCCATCAATAAGAATGCAGAGTATATTTCATGGTCACCATTTTGAATGCATGTATATGTTTGTATTGATCTACGTTTTTGAAACATCTGTGTAGGCTGGTGGAGGCGAATTGCATGAGTAGCCAGTAAATCCAGGCGCAGATGGGGTATTAGAAGTATCATTTCCGGTTTGTTGTGACGGATAACCAGTTGGTTGGACTGGATAGTTTCCTGTTGGTTGAGTTGGATGACTGCCTGGTGGTGCTGCATAATTTCCAGTCGGTTGTGATGGATACGATTCATTCGGGGACTGGTATTGAGCCATTGTCACTAAAATGTATAAGTAAGCAAATATAAATCATTTAAATGCAAAATTGTCAATCGTTAACTATCTTAGTTTACAACACAACTGTGAGATAATTATCAATATAAGTAAAGGAAATTTAGTCCGAAACAGTCAATTTGATCTTAACAGTATCTAAAAAGTCTAAACATTGAACTATTGAATCATGTTCAACTTCTCATTTTAATTTCAGACTTATATATTCCATCAGCGTTTTGGATTAGTCTTATAAATTCACTGAAAAAAGGAAGATGACGTAATATTTTATTGCTCAAGTCTTTTAAGAGCTGTTCAGATCAAAATGACAATTTAGATCCAAATTGGTTTACTCTAGGTTAACTATAGCGAATTAATTATGACAAGACCTACAGCAGAAGAAAATGCATTTTTGAACAAGAACATTATTTGGGTATCTATGGTTTTCTATGGTAGAACATGCAAATTGTTTTGGAATATGTTAAATGCTGTCCTTTTAAAAATCTATTTTAAATTAATCAAATTAATAAAACTTTTTACACATCGATTTGATACAAAAAAAAACCAATCTATATTATATTTTGACCAAACAAAAAGATGGTTTATCATAAAATATTGCTGATCTTACTTTCGGTTCCTGGGTTCATAACTTGTCCAGCTGATGTGCGTCTTTTGCATGTGTAAAATAAAATAACTCCGACGATAACAGAAATTAATACAATGCCACCAATTACACATCCTATTATAATGCCTATGGTTATACTGTCTGAAAAAGATGTAGTTTAAGATTTTACCATTTAGTTCTACATGTGTTAAATACACTGGTAGTCTGCTTGTAACTGTCATTAAATAATGTGTGACTAAATATTATTCTAAATTTTCCTTTCAACATTCAAAAGCATGAACATGCTGGTAAAGTTTAATTAGTGATAAAAATAGATTTTAACTATTCGTTATCAAGGCGGGTGGCAGGGATATTTGGAGGGAGTGCGGGCGTTGGTAGGCTTACCGTTAGGAAAATGATACCAAAATAAGTTTTTATCCGTGGATTTGTTCAACTATCAAAACCTACATGATAAATCAAAAATAAGAATGTCATTATAATGTAAAAATGTTAGCACTTCAAAGTTAAAGAAGCTTAGTAAGCAAGATGACAATACCATAACGCCATACATAGAGCAAGATGACAATACCATAACGCTATACATAGAGCAAGATGACAATACCATAACGCCATACATAGAGCAAGATGACAATACCATAACGCCATACATAGAGCAAGATGACAATACCATAACGCCATACATAGAGCAAGATGACAATACCATAACGCTATACATAGAGCAAGATGACAATACCATAACGCCATACATAGAGCAAGATGACAATACCATAACGCCATACATAGAGCAAGATGACAATACCATAACGCCATACATAGAGCAAGATGACAATACCATAACGCTATACATAGAGCAAGATGACAATACCATAACGCCATACATAGAGCAAGATGACATACCATAACGCCATACATAGAGCAAGATGACAATACCATAACGCCATACATAGAGCAAGATGACAATACCATAACGCCATACATAGAGCAAGATGACAATACCATAACGCCATACATAGAGCAAGATGACAATACCATAACGCCATACATAGAGCAAGATGACAATACCATAACGCTATACATAGAGCAAGATGACAATACCATAACGCCATACATAGAGCAAGATGACAATACCATAACGCCATACATAGAGCAAGATGACAATACCATAACGCCATACATAGAGCAAGATGACAATACCATAACGCCATACATAGAGCAAGATGACAATACCATAACGCCATACATAGAGCAAGATGACAATACCATAACGCCATACATAGAGCTACAATCGAAAGGTTTTTACCCCCTTTACATGCATGAAATAAAATATGATATACAAATATAGCCTTTGTATGAGGTCGATACAAGGATATATTGACCTGAAAGAAGTATATTGACTGAGGACAAAGTCCGAGGTCGATATACTTCTTTGGGTCGATATATCCTGTATTGACCTCATACAAAGGCTATATTTGTTAAATTATTAATTTCCGACCATATTTGTATCAAAATCGTCGTTTGATTTTGTTGGAATGTTTTAGATATCATAGTCTCCTTTATAATAACAAAATATTAGTTGTTATTTCAATTGCTTTTTTTTGTTTGTTTGTCATCTTATGTACTTGAAGATCTTTTTTCGTCAAATAATCGATCACAGATATCATTTGTTTCAAAACATTTAAGATCGTTTAACAATATCCTGAAATTCATTACATGGAGTTACAAAGTATATCGCTTTTTAGATGTTCTAAAAATAACCGTGCAATATGCTTTTTGCTATCCTCCGTTTTCTCTCTACCTTCGAACATATAGTTTAACATGTAACTATCCCTAAACGAATCAAATTTGTTAAAATATACGAATTATTAATATGACAAAATACAAAGAACGAAATATGACCAGAGAATGATATAGTTTGCTAAAATGAAAACAAATACAATACATCATGCAATTAAATTAAGTTTTTTTTGCTAATCATAAAAATATACCTAAGTTATTCAATTCTATAACATTTTTGACAGGTAACAACTGGATAAGTTTGTATGTAGTTTTGATTTCTCCATAATGATAACAAGGAAATACAATACGGTATATAATTTGGAACGCGTTGATCAAAAAATTTATTCTTAGTGATCTTGATGTATGGACATCGGAATCAAAACAGATCATCCTCTTATCATATGTGACCAATTATGCAAATTTGGTTCCTGTTTGAAACTATTGCATGGTTATAATCTAGAAACATCTTTGTTATAGAAAGGTCAGTTTATTCTGAGCAACTATGATATTAACCTTAGAAGCAAAATAGTATTGATTATCCTACCATTAAATATGACAAAAATGTACCTTTGTTGAAAATCAAGTTACATTGTGAGTTTATTATGTGACAACCTTTTTTCTGCACGTATTTTAGTCTATTTTCAAAAACTTCGACATTAAACTTTGGAAAAGTTATTAAATAAACTTGAATCAAGTCATTTCCAATAGACTTTTACATATTGTTCCTCGTGTTGTGCTGTTGCACCAATGTCACATTTTAAGTGGAGGGTTCAGCGCTTACACAAGTGTTTAACATCGTCAAATTCTTTCTTCCGGTTTACAGCCAGATGCATGTAATTCAGTGGTTGTCATTTGTTTGATGTCTGTCGAAAATGTAGTTCATTTAGGAAACAACAATTGGACATTTGTGCAACAGCACAACTAAAGAAAAAAAATGTTAGTCATAAACCAGGCCGTTTGTTTTCTCTTTTTAATTGTTTCAAAACTTGTGTAGTTGACCACACGATATTATTGTTATCATTTTTAAGGTAGTATGGTGACTTACAGTTGATAACACTCACACCATTTGGAATTAAGTGGAAAGTTGTCTTATTGGAAATCATACGATATCTTCTTTTTAATAATTAAAATGATTAAACGGCCAAAAATAAAAAAAAATAAGATTATTTATAAATTTGATGCGTTTGATGCGCTTTTCTATTTACATTCAAGTTTAAAACCTAGAACGCCAAAGATGAGCATGTATACATAGTTAAATACTAAAATATGTGAGGACTAAAAGGAACCATAACGAAACTAGACGGCTAGCAAAATCAATTTAAGATCAACTTTGCCTCAGATGGTTCCAACCTTAGTTAGAATGAAGAATTAAAGAAAAGAATGTTTAAAGTCATGTCAGAACAGAAGCATTGACAACTGTGTTAATTTATAGAAACTATATCAGGGTTACAATTACAATATATCCGATCAGGTCATTAGGATTAAACAACGTCAGTTGAAGACAATGTTTAGAATAACTTTTCAACAAAGGAAAGTTACTTTAGGTAGATTATGTTCTAATGATTAACTTACAATCGTAAGTCATAACAGCTTCAATTTTCAGTTTGACTTGAACATTCTGAAAATTATTGGTTCTTTTAGAAGTTAAGTAAATATACATATATTCATCTTGTTCTCCACAATATTTCGTTGTCGGTTTGTCATTGCATGTATATGTCTGAAATATAAATTAAAAAAATCAATAATAGAATGAAAACAAACACAACCAACAACCCATCCCCAACCCCTAAAACAAACAACAAAGAAAAACGAGAAAACAACACAACACAATCAATTTCAGTTAATAAATGTGAAAACTTTGGAGTACAAATACAACAAATTAACTTCTTAAAACAAAAACAAAACACATATCGAGTGTACACTACTTCAACACTGAATCAATCTTGTTATAGACAGAGTTAATGCCAGCTTAATATATATGTCTGTTTTGCCTTTATCGTTGTAGCATTCTGTAGAACTGTACAATTTATATGTTTCTTTATAATCGACATTTCCACTTTCATGTTCC
This sequence comes from Mytilus edulis, assembly GCA_019925275.1. Taxonomy (NCBI): domain Eukaryota; kingdom Metazoa; phylum Mollusca; class Bivalvia; order Mytilida; family Mytilidae; genus Mytilus; species Mytilus edulis. The sequence goes on from CM034349.1 coordinate 128,933,152, forward strand.
CTTGTTTTTTTGGGAGGGGTTCGTGAGGTCAGACTTTAGTTTTAAATGTTTTAGTTTTGTATATTGTTGTGTGTCTTTTGATTCTTTTTTGCCATGGCAATGTCAGTTTATTTTCGACAATCAGTTTGAATATCCCTTTTATATCTTTCTCCTCCCTTTTCTAGACAAGAAATGGAAACGCACCGGACAGAAAGGATGTCGAACGTACATTCAACTGACACGAGTACTGCATAAAACGAACACCTAACGGAAGCGTACCGGATAAATCGGATGAACAAGATGCGCGGAATATTAAAGGCGGCAATAATTTAACATGTAGATTACAAACACGTGACCTTAAAATGATTGAAAAGTTTCCGTGTAACTGGTTTTAGTTTATAGCTCTGGTCACATCTTACCGGATAGTTCGAAAGGACGCACGGAAAGGATTAAAAAAAAGGTTCCGTTGACATCTGTAATACATCCGTTAAACGTCCGGTAGAAGTCTGTTGGTGAATTGGTCTACCGGCTTTAGAACGGACAAGTAACGGCTACAAAATGGAAACGGAACGGACGCCTAACGGACGTCAAAAGGACACTTCATCTGTTGGACAACCGTTCGAAGTTTTGAATATACTCAAAATTTGCAGACGGGCAGAACGGATGTCGACGGATAAAACGAACTATGAACGGACATGAAACGGATATGGATGGACGTCTTATGGACATGAACGGATCGAAAAAAAATAACATTCATGACACTCAAGACATCTGATAAATGGCATTTCTGACGCGCAATTTAAAATTGGCATTTATCCGTTTTACATTCGGTAGGTATCCGTTTTATCTGTTATCATCCCAGTCATGTCCGTTTCACATCTGTTTATTATCCGTTTTAGCCGTTAAACGTATAGTAGAAGTCATTTGGTGAATTGGTCTACCGGACCTCTAACGGATTATAAAGGCCAAGTAAAGGATACAAAAACGAAAAACGGAACGGACGAGTACCGTCGAAAACGGCGCATACCGGACGTGCAATGTACAATCCCTCCGTTGGACGTCCGTTCAAAGTCTGGAACATTGCTTAAAATTCTCCATCAGACAGAACGGACGTCGACGGATGAAACGGACGCTGAACGGAAATAAAACGGATATAGACGGACATCTAACAGTTAGAACAGACGTCTAACGAACATGAACGGAAAAAAGTAATCCGTTCGGCGTCTGTTCGAGTTATCCGATAACTTGCCCTTGAAACTTATATTTTTTCTTTACATTTTTGTCGTGCAAATCAATTTCTTGTTGAAAATTTTTTCCAATCTAATACTACTGGGCATAATACCAAATTTAAACTTAACGTTACTTAGAGTGTTTAGTTTGTAAACTGTATCCAAATTATTGATCCATTATCAACCATTTTGGCTTATATCTCAAAAACTACAGCAGTTCGAGCAAAGGTGACTGGAAGTAAAATTGATAAATGGGCCATAATCTAACTGTTATGACAATTTCAGACAAGGTCGACAACCGATTTGTTGGGTTACTGTTATAATTGATCTTTATTAAATGTTACTGTTTTTGTTTTGATCTTTAGAGTGATAAAAGATAGAAAGTATACATGGCAATAAATGTTCATCTAAGTAGCAGTACATCTTTAGAATTTTTAAGAATCCACATCTGATTGAAACCACTCTATAAATAAAATCTCATCTCAATATTTGTGAAGGTCATCTTTTACTGTAGAAAGAATACTAATTGTCACTCAGGAGATATTATTTTTAGTAATAAATGATATCGGAGTAGTTTTAATCACATAAATACCTTCAATGGTGAACCACTATCAAACTCCTTAAAACGCTCCCTGTACGTTAACTCTACCGCACAATCAGGGTCTTCGTACACTAACGGTGTTATGCAGATTTTATATTCATTCCTAGAGTCGCTACCTCTTCCAGTAAAGGACATGTAATCACACCAGCTGCCTAAATCTTTTTTTCCATAGTATTCAGCAATGATCGATTCATCTTCATTGACCATCTCAAAGTACACAGAACAGTCCTCACCAAATGTATCTGAATGACAAAGATGTACATGATTTGTTTTGTTTTGCCTTTCTATAAATGATGCAAAGCAGAAGTTTATTTTAGTTGCTGATAATTTGAATTTCCCTTCCTAGAAATTCAATCGAGACAAAATGAGTCTCCTCTTAATGAAATAAGTGATGTAATAAATATTTTTTTTTAAGACGAGAGGCGTATGCATCTTGTCAATTTCTATTTCAAATTTGTTTTCATTATCTAGCGAATATGATATTGACAGCAAATACTTCCGGTTGAATAAACATTGAAAGCAGAAACAGACTGTGCACAATGTGAACTCTAATTAATGACCAGAACTTAAACACAGAAATCTTACATTTTTGCACACTGGTTCCACATACTGCCACAATAACATTGAGTAGATATATAATAGTTGTAATTCGGAGTTTCATCGTATGATCTGAAAGAAACACAATATAATATTCTTGAAAACATTTAACAAGGAGATTTGATTAAAAGCAATGGACAAGCATATAGGGCTACAACAGTCTCCATTGTGTTATAATCTTAATCACAGTAAAACACAAAGAATACATTGTTTAGTTGAAGCTGCATACGACCACAGAGTTATGACCTTAACCCTCAAAATCAATCCAAACCTTCCCGTTGTGGTTATAAACCTTGTGTTTAAATTTCATGGATTTGTATTCATTTAAACTAAAGTTATTGTCCGGAAACCAACCGTCTTCGTACGACGACGACCTGATACCAGTATACGACCGTTAACATGTTTTGCACTCGTATAAAAACATAAAAAGACATAAAGACAATCACAAAGCACATTAGGGAAAAAACGAACGACAAAGATACAAAAATTCACTATCGTATTTTATCACAATGATGGAAAGTATAAGTACCGAGCCACGTCAAATGGATAATGACAATCAAAGAGCAGATTGCTCTGAAGGATACGATTGCCGTTGTTTCATTGACACATGTATACATGTATCTGGATAATATTATTTTCAAAACTAATTCAACTGCACATGTAAAATGTAATTTACGTAATTTGAATAGTTACAAATAGCCAATCCCGGATAAAAGTGTATGAACAATGTACTTAGGCCTATTGTGTTTTATTTTTGTACTATCTATTCCAAGTTTACTTTCCACAGCAGTCACTGAGACTCGGAGTGAGAGAAGGTATTTCACTTCGTATCTTATCACCTATTTCCCTACGTCAATTCTAGGAGGAACCCCATTCCTAACTCTTTAAATATACATTCCTCGGTTTAAATTGCGATCGTTTTTAACATAATACGACGGTTATCGACAGAACGAGCTAATACTCGACGTGTTGCTTTGATTCACAATTCTCGGAAGTTACGTCGGGAAGGGAGACCACTCGAAACGATAATATGGAAGATTCCATTACGCCTGAAGGGGTGTTCTGGTTACAACTTCACGATGTGGACTACATTTATTTTAATTTAAATGATGCATATGATTTAAAAGTATGCAACAACAATAACCCTCAATAGCAGACATACATAGAAAAGATCCCATGAGTTATAATATATTAATTAATTGAGTTGGGAATCCAGAGCAACCATTCAATCAATATCCCTTGAAGTCAAGAAAAGTATACGCATGCGCATCATTACCAAAACAAACCCTGGAGCAAGAACGTATATTGAATGTTTATTAAATGACCTAGATGGTTCTCTATTTCTTTATTGAAGTACAATCTCAAATATCAGTTTCATAACGGTAACATATAAGAAAAACTCCACTTCAGTTCTCATATGACAGAAATAGATTTATCGGAATTCAGAGAACTCTCGCATTTTTATCAAAACTGGGGAATTCCCTCTGACGTGTTTCTAAATTCATAAAAACACTAAATATAAATACTGCTTAATTCTGATTTCCGTGTTGTTAAAAACACGCATATAAGTCAAGGGAAATATCAAACATGAAGATTATGAAAAGAACATTATAGGAAAGTTGTTTAAGTTCAATCCCTTTGTTTGTTTTTACCTTTTAAAGCAAGACAATCATAAGAATCTGTGATGTTCCTTAATGTTTAGAATAAAACGGTTGACGTGAGGGCATTGCCCTGAGCCAATGGTATAAGTCTACAAATTGCCTGAAAGCAATCGTATTCCAAAAATAAAGGCAACAGTAGTATATATAGACTTTACAGTGAAAAGTTATAATTCAAATAGATAAATATAAGAACACTTATATACTTAACGTCAGTACATAGAATCCATACTAAGGGCATCGTGTATCATTTGTAACAAGGAAGTTGATACGAAATATTTATAAACAAGGTCTTACGATGAACATTCAAGCAAATAGAAAAATCCAAACAAACAAATAAAAACGAGACGTTCTTTGACATAATTATTGTTTATCAACTTTTTGCTCAGACACTGGTGACGTTTTACATAATCTGAGTATCATCTGCTCCATCTTTTTGGAGTATTTTAAATGTTTACTCCATTTTTTTTTATTTGACTGTCCTCAGTCAAGAAGTTCGTGTATGGTTGCCTCTAGTTGCGCATTAATGTTTAAGGAGGAAATGTGTCATGATAGATCGGTTATTGTCTCATTCAAATTTGTACTTGTTTTTTTTTTTTTATCATTTATCTTTATGTCTACTTTTATTCAAACGTCAAACTTAAAAGATGGAAAAAAAATATCAGAGGGACAGTCAAACTCATAAATAGAAAATAAACTGACAACGCCATGGCTAAAAATGAAAAATACAAACAGACAAACAATAGTACACATGACACAACATAGAAAACCTAAGAATAAGCAACACAAACCCCACCAAAAACTAGGGGAGATCTCAGGGGACCGGAAGGGTAAGCAGATCCTGCTCCACGTGTGGCACCCGTCGTGTTGTTTATGTGATAACAAATCCGGTAAATTGTCTTAATTCGGTAGGTCACATTCATGAAAGAGAAGGGTACGACGTCCGATATCATTTGTGAAACGGTTATTCCATAACGGTCAACCAACTCGTGATGGCGTCCGTAAAATTTACGAAGGGATGATTTCAACTTCACCATTTGGAACTCTTGAGCAGCAACCCTCTTTCAAGAACATCATGATAGAAAATGCAAGCACTGGAATATCGTATCAATTGGGAGATATATACTCCGTATGCAGGTGCTGCTGGAATGTTGCTACTTAGAAATGGAAAGTTCACAATTGCAAAGCTGAAATCATCTCTTTGTCGTAAAGTTTTGTTTTCAACCGACCCTCATTGTCAATTTCTAGATGTAAGTCAAGATATGAAGCCGACTTAACTGTATCTGTATTATCCTTTATCTCTAGTTCGATGGGATAGATGCGTTCAACATAGTCACCAAACTTTGAATTATTTAGTGAAAGAACATCATCTATATCATGTATATAGCGGAAAGTAGAGTTAAAGGATATTGATAACTTCTTACCTTTTTTCCTTAGACGGTCCTATATGAAGTCAGCCTCATAATAATAAAGAAACAAGTCGACAAGAAGAGGAGCACAATTTGTTTTTAATGTATGTTAACTAGTTGTACGTGTTCTTCAAAATAAACGACAAGGCAAGATGCCTTCCAGAGAAATGCAAGAATGGCAGTAAATGGGAATAATCGCTTGGCAAACATATGAGATCAATGAGAGTTGAAAACCAAAACAATTTAAGGGTTATTATCAACCTTTTCCTTAAGATTAATACATCCATATAAACGTATTTGCCGTGGACTCCTTAAATTTGGTACAGTTGCGGTTCACATCGTTAATAAACATATGTACCTATTAGAAGCTGTCGATCGAGTCTTCAGTTGTAAGTAAAAATTACCATATTAAAAAAAAATACACTCAGAAGTTAATATATAAGTAACTTATAAGTAACGTTCTTTCACATATCAAACCGTGTCTGTCTATGTATTTGATAAACATCGGAGAAATATGAATACTTTTCCTCGTTCTTTTAATCGGTGATTGTCTTTGAATTGACAATAATACTTATTACTGTTATCTATTTTAATTTTAATTTATTTAAATATACATTTGTATTTATTTATAGTGGATTGGGAAACAAGTTTTGCAACTTATATTAATCACTTTCCACTTTGCGGGTGCGAGTGCTGCCTTGTAGTGACATTAGCCTGCTCTTTTTCGAAATCTACAAGGGTGTCTTTAACGTGAAAGAGATATGGCTCTCTTTTAACACGGGTCAGCCATTAATCGTCCCCTTCCGACGGATTCATCGTTTCGTCGGGACCATACTCGCAAATGGTGGCAAGGGAGAGCCGAAAATTCTGTCCCTGAAATTTTCATTCCAGACGGGAATCGAACCAGGAACCTTTGTGTTAGTAATCCGACGAATCAACCACTACACCACGGCTACTGTTATTTGATACACGTTGCTACATTGCATATTCCACGTGTACATTCAAGTTTTTTTTTTTTTAAATAAACCTAGACTATAGACGCATGATTTTATTATTATTTGTTAGTGGCTTTGAACTAGCTGTCAGTTTGTTTTAACTGCGCTTATTCTCATATCTGTACATAGTGTCTTTGTTGTTGGGATGTACAAGTACCCGGCCACGTCCACTTGTATTTTTGTCTATCTGATGAGTTAATCCTTTTTGATCTGATTTTTATAGTTCGTTCTAATGTTGTACTGTTATCCCACTGCCCATGTTTAGGGGGAGGGGGTTGCCATTGGATCCCGCTAGCATGTTCAACCCCGCCACATTATGTATTTATGTGTCTGTCCCGAGTCAGGAGCCTGTAATTCAGTGGTTGTCGTTTGTTTATGTGTTACATAATTGTTTTTCGTTCATTTTTTTTTATATAGATAAGATCGTTAGTTTTCTTGTTTGAATTGTTTTACATTGTCATTTCGGGCCCTTGACTATGCGGCATGGGCTTTGCTCATTGTTGAAGGCCGTATGGTTACCTATAATTGTTAATTTCTGTGTCAATTTTGGTCTCTTGTGGACAGAGTTGTTTCATTGGCAATCACACCACACCTTCTTTTTATATATATATATACATCTGTTGTAGGGTTGTCACTGACTCAGACGTACTTATGAATATAATTATTTTCTGTGACTGTATTACATTAATTGTAGGATCCTTTACTATAGATAATTTAGCTGATCTGTAACAATAACATCTTCATGCCTTATATATCATGTACTGTAGTACGCCGCTAGATTAAAACTGACGTGGAAAGGTAACATATGCCCACCGAAAGCTCTTTTTTTGAGAGCCCAGGTGGTCGTGTGGTCTAGCGGGACGGCTGCAGTGCAGGCGATTTGGTGTCACGATATCACAGTAGCATGGGTTCGAATCCCGGCGAGGGAAGAACCAAAAATTTGCGAAAGCAAATTTACAGATCTAACATTGTTGGGTTGATGTTTAGACGAGTTGTATATATATATATATATATAGCTCAATTTTCAGTGCAGCTAACCAACCCTCCAACCAATATCTACATGTATGTATGTATGTATGTATGGAGAATGTATATGTTTTTATTACTTTGTATACAGTTACTGACTGATTCTGTTTAGTCTGTCTAGATATTTCAACATTACTTAATAGAACCATACTTTTTTGTATATATAATTAGCTTGAATGAATTTTCAAATAATAAATCCATGAAACTCTTAAGATTCAAAGTAGAATAACTGGTTTTTGACACCTCAGACAGAAAAGTCGTCCGTACAATATTATATAACACGTGCTATTTATATTTATCTGTTTATTTTTATCTATATTTAGCCCTCGATCGCTAGCCAATCACCAATCCGTGAAGGGCATGTCATGGGTATATTTAGATGATACTGATCCCCAAATCTCCAATTTCACGTAAAGTGCTTTGTTTCCTGTGTGCTTTTACAATTTTGTAGTGTGACTATTTCTTTTAAATCAAATTTGAAAGTTTGAAGCATGAATTTGGCTGCTTTATGATCAAATCATATACGTTTATTTTCTTCTTCTTCTTCTTCCTTTATCATGTTTATAGTACAGGTCTCCCTACATGGGAGTATAATCGTACTGTTATTTTCATTGTAGAATCTTAAAAAAATGATATATAAACTGGAAAATAAATACAAAATGGTGTTTTGTTGTGCTTATCCTATAACAACATTGTTTAAATAATATACTATACTTTACTTCTACATACCCGTTACAGAATGATAAACTAGTAAACAGGTAAATGATCAATCAAGCACAACTGATTAAAGTATGGAACACCCAGGGTGGCTATATTATTTGCTTTCTACGTAATGTGAGAGAATGATTTTCTCCTTATTCATGATTTATTGTTCTCTTGTATTCAAGAGTTCGTGTCATAGTCAGTGCGATTTTATAATTGATGCATGACTTTCTTTTTAACCATTTCATTTCGTTTATTGATTCGTTCTAGTGATACAATGACTTTCTTATATTTTTTGAATTATTTAAATTGTGTTATAGACATTAGATGACACAATAGTACGATGAAATGGTAGATATTCTATAAGTTTCCTAATTGTGAATTTGAATGTAAATCATGCGATATGTTATTCATGAATTAACTTTTTGTTAATTTACAGTTCGAATCAATAAAGTAAAAAATTGAGTTACAACTTAAGGTAGCACAATACAAATATTTTGATACCTCCAATTCCCCTCTTATAAACTGCTGTAACTTTCTTAATAATGCATGGATGTTTATAAAAGTGGTATGTATGGATAGCTAAAACTATGCAACCATTATGTAATCCATTATAATGCTATTATGTAGAAATCTCAGTATGTGTACTTAAATGAATTTAGCTTTGTCATCTTGATTGTTAGATAAAAAGTTCTTATCAAATCTTATTCTACACAGCATGACCTCTAAAACTATGTCTCAGATTTTTCCTATGATGTTCTATTCTCTCTCAGACCTCTAATAAGTGTAAACACTCTAACATCAATATAGTACACAATGATTAATTGGGTGTAAAATCTGTTCTATACATTCCATTAGAAATCTGAGACAAAGTTTTGCAGATATTAGGCTTAGGAACAACATATACCAAAACCAAGCCTCTAGGGGTACCAATGAAGGACCTAATTTCAATCAAAGATGGAAATTTCATGTAAAATGCTATAGTTGAAAAACCAAAAATACTACTTTCCTCTGTGTAACCTCAATTTTCTGTGTAAATGAGACAAAGTTACCATAGAAACAGCATAGGATTGACCTTTAATCATAAATCAACAATAATGTGAACAGAAAGAACGAATCAATTTACACAAACTATAAATAAAGCTTAAAATGGACACCCTGTATACAAAAATCCTGGAATTGGCGGGAGAAGTTACATCACTTTGACCCAGCTTGGGGTTAACAGCTTACAGATAAGGTAACAACTCCTCCCCACTGACTAGACATGACCCATTAATTATAACATGATAACAACAGAAACCTGAGATTGCTAATTAAATACATTCCTCTTCTTTATCAAGGATTATAGTCTTTCAAAATCCAATATTAACTGTATCAGAATATATTTCTTCACAAAAAACAACTTGTTTCAAATGGTAATTAACAAAAAGTAAGATTTATTGATGCAATCCTCCCCATATCAAATGGAATCTTCCATTAAAGTGGAACATTGAAAAAATTTCCTTGATATTTTAATATTTTATCCAAATTCCATTTCAACTTTAAAGACAAGAACAAAATCTAATTGACAAATTAAACATGCCAAAAGTACCAAACAGAAGACACAGTCATCATCTAAATGAAGAAGATGAAAAAAGAACTTTTGTACAAGCAGTGAATGATTTTTGTTAAGCTATGCTTGTTGTATATAGAATATATTGGGGTACCACATGGGGAATTACTGAAATTACAACCTTTTGATGTCTGAAATAAATTCTATCAGTAAATTGGTTAAAAAGACTTCTGCATTTTTAATAACTTTATTTGTTTCTACTATTGCTTTTCATGTCATCCTCCTTCATCTCTTTTCCAAACAAAAAAACACTTATCAATTCCAACAGAATATGAATTAGATATTTGCCACTGGATATAAAGCAAAAACAATAATCTTTTCATCATTTATATCACCATAAAAACCCAACATATTTTGAATATTTTATATATCTGTAGGTTAAATGGGGAGCAGTTTGCAGATTTTATTAAAGACAGTGCCACTTCCTAAAGATGAAGAAATAGGGGTGACAGGAAAATACGATGGATTTTTTATTGTAACTGGGCACATTCAATGAAGGTATGCATGAAACAAATATAACGAATCAAATAGATGATATCATTTTATAAAAGAAAAATAAATCCATAGAAAAGAAATAATTTTTGAACATCGGTATAAAAATTCATATTTAAATGAATCTCAAAAGTTAAAGAAGTGTTAAAATAATGTCAGCATCTTTTTTATGTTACTTTGCCTCATGAAGTTACATTGCCTTCTTGTTTTGACAGGACGCAGAAATAGGAACTGAAGATGCCAACTATGCCTGGCCAAAAGAGGTGCTTAATTATCTCAGATCTGTGACACCTTCTGATGTAAAAGGGGAAATAAAAAGGTGTGTATTTCTTTATGTTTTATGATTTTTGGTCTTGTGTCCAGTGGCAAATATTTCAATTAAAATTTTTAATTCATGATGACATTATTTTGATGACAGCCATAAAAAATTAAATATGATAACAAAGCAAAGGATCTAAAATAACAATAAAAACAAAAAAATACTTAACTTGAATACATGAGAACTATCTAGAAGGGTATTCATACTAAGCTAAGTTATCAGTGGCTTTGTATATATTAAAAATTTACAAGAAACCCACTAAAATATTAAACATAATATTTTATACATCTATAATAAAATCAGTAAATGTAATCAAATTATGAAACTGAAATCTGTTATATTTTCTCTATTACAGAATGCGCACAAAGTGTCCATGGTGCAGTTTTGTGAAGTTGTTGGCAGGAAAAAATGACATAATGGAAACTTGACTAAATTAGACACGGGAAATAAATAAATAAATGTTTCAATAAGTAAAGTGTTTAGTCAACATTTGCCTGTTCACATGAACCTCTCTTATGTCCTTTCATGGGATTCCCGCATTTCTTGCATTTCCGTTGTGTTTTGTTTTTATTACTTGTTACAGAAACAGATGCACTACTATAGTATTGTTCCTTTGCATAACTGTCATCATACTGCAATTAGGCCAGTTTTCCAGCTTCCATGGCTTTGAGGTTCTTCCTTCTTTGTTTTACATTAGCACTGTTTTTATACGCTGCATGTTTAAGCCTTGTAACATCAATTTGCATCCACAATGATTTGTTGTTTACGCCAATTTTTAAATTCATTTCATCAAACAGCTTGCTGTTGTAATTATTCATTCCTTCGTTAAAATGTCCAACAGCAAGTGCAACTCCTAATTGTATTTCAGAAGGACTGTGATACTCCCCTTTAGGAAGGTAACTCCATATCACATGATGTAATGACTCATTCTGGTTTTGAGTCAAACATTTTTCTGCTCCTTTTAATAATTCCAGAGATGACAGTTTTTCAAAGACTGGTTTGAGCATTTCAATAAGTGTTGGACTTTTCAGCGGTCGGTAACTGCTTGTTCCTAACACTTTGTCATTTTGCCATTTGCACCATGATAACTCACCCTCTGGGCAATATTGATGTTGTGGTTCTTCCTATGTGCTAGAATAATGAAAAAGAATGGCCATCACATTTTTTTGCATTTGTTTGCATTGCTACTGCATCACCTTTGTTCTTTCTGATCGCCATACCATAAAATACTTGAAAGCTGTTGATTAATTTGTTGGTCAGTCTACCCTTCCCCGTCATTTGCTTCCCATCTGCAAGTTTTTTACCTGTAAGAGTAAAGATTTTCATTCAGCTGTAAATATTTTTGAAAAAATTCAGCAATAAAAACTCCAATAGAAAGAATGGAGAGAAATAAGCCCAAAAGCCAAAAAATTCAAAATAAAAAAAAAACCCAAAAAACAATTAAGTAAATTTTTTTACAGTTTCCAGCACAGATTTTTTTTTAAGTGGCAAAATAGGATTTTTTTTCGGCCGGGGGGGGGGGGGGGGGGAGGGAGGGAGTAGGGGTAAGTGATTTTTTTTTATATTAATCTATTTAGCATGTTTTTTCATCACACTCAGGAAGTTTAAATTTCTAATATTTCACATTTGCATGTTTTATAGAAAGCATTTATTCATTCATATTCCAAGGAGAAAATACAAAAAAAAGTTAACCTGTAATACTAATCCTATTTAACATCCAGCTGTGTCAATATGTTAACATATATGATGACATTTGTGTCAATAAATTAATTGATAATCTCAATCCTCATTACTTTAATGCATAAAGTATATCTGCCACTGATAACTGCATGTATATATATATAAGTAGAATGATATTTGAAAAGACAATCTGTCTATGAGAAATTATTGTATATACTGATTATATTATTACTTTTTAATAAAAAGATTACATACCTTTGTTTTGGTCAACTAATCTCTTCAGACGTTTTCCCATGCGCCCTTGTATATGACCAACACCATCTTCTTTCTGTATTATAATGTTTGCACCATACGGATGGGTATCTACAACACTACCAAATGCTAAACTGTCCCCATCGCCCACAAATGTTGTATACTGTAGTCCATTGAACTCTTCTGACCTTCTAAATAGCATGACAGCACCTTGAGCTTCCATGGTTTTTGCTGATCCCTCATGATTTAGAGTGCATACTTTGTCATGTTCAACAAACCATGCAAGAAATTCTCTTGTGTTTGTTTTTCCCTCACGTTCCCATTTTTTACATCCTTTACATTCATTGGACAAAGTCACATAGTCGAGTACTTTCCCAGTATCAATAGTTATAACACTAACAAAGCCATTCCTTGCACTGTATCCCACATGAGCCCATGATCCATCCACAGATACCGCACACTTGCATGGTCCTTCTCCATCCCATTCTGAGGAATCACACTTTATTTTTTTCAATTCTTCGGCTGACTCTAACAGTGTGTCCCTACACGTCTTTTCTGCTACCTCCTTTAATGCTTCAGTGTGATTTGTATAAGGTTTATAATTTATAGGAGCTGGAAGGTCCATGATAGAACAAAATTTAAACAGAGCACTTCGAGATTTTCCAACTGTTTTCATTGCCAGGACAGACAATATGTTAATGTCCTTAGAATGACCAGATCCATATCCAGTATTGGAATCTGAATAAAATTCACATGTATGGTGACAGTTCTCACAAATCCAGTGAAGTCTGGAGCAAACCCGACGTTGGCCTGGCAAGATTTCAAGCTTAAGGGATCCGATGTGACAATTTCGGCACACTGTTGCTGATAAAACACTTTCTTGCAAAGGTTTAAGATGGATTATAAGTCTTCCGTGTACTCCTGAATTTGCTACATCCTCCCCAACCTCATCTTCCTCTTAATCATCATTTAAATCATTAAAATTATAATCTTCATAATCCGATTCCTCATTTTCAGACTATATTCTTTCAATGTTCCATTCAATGTTCAAATCTTGGTCACTTTCACTATTTTCATTTTCACTTTCTTCTCTACTTAATATACATGTACCAGACGAATTCAGCTTTCTGAAGGATACACTTTGATTTCCAAAATCAGTGCTACTGTCAGTGTCAGAACTTTTTTTAGTTTCCAGTTGTTCAAAAGCATGTGCCTGGTTGTAATAAGAGCCTTTGTCAGATTCTTTAAGAGAATATTTATACTCAAAGAGCATTGACTTTTTATCTTTTGTAGATTTTTTCCCTCTTTTCCTTTTTCTTGATTTACTATTATCCATCCTTTTTGTTATGAATTACTTTCAGCAGTGAAAAAAATCTCCCACATGGACCTCTTATGATAATTTTGTCTGGGTTACTGATAACAGGTCAAATCATTGTCCAATTATCTCAAAGATAAACAGTTATAAAGACCGCCCACATGTTTTATCTATTCTTGGTCAGCCATGAGTGTTTGTTTACCAAACTAATTAGCATCAATAGTCATTAACAGTAAAGAAATTATGATTTATTATTTCTTCTATAGGTAAAGTATGTAAATAAGTATTAAAAAGCACAGGTATTTGGGACATGGATCCCCCTTTTTTGACCTCACTAAAAAATATATTGTTTAGTGTTTTTATTATTTATTTACAATATTCTCCAATGTATAAACATATATCAAGTCTCAACAATCCATTGCTAGTCGATTACAATAACTTTTTACTATCCATACGAGCCCCAAGTGAAAAAAGAAAAGGTAATTACCTTCGATGACTGACACTTTGGAGGATCAGGTCAGGAAATCGATAAAAATTTCATATAAATCTCACTTACTTTTCATAAAAAGTACATCCTTAGATTCCTGAGATATTTTTCTCGACGTTTAAATAGGTCACATGGTAATCTGCGTCGGTTTTGTGTCATTTTACTGATTTTGTTCTACAATTGTCGTCCGTTTGAACCTCGATTCACGGAAGTGAAAATACAGCGCCATCTGCGTGGTCTTTTGCTATGTTCCATAACTCCGTTTGACTAAACTGCTTTCCTGTTTTTGTTTACCAGTTTTAAAGATGGGTTCCGAATGCAATGTAGCTATAAGAAAAGTTTTTTTTTTTTTTTTTTTTTTTTTTTTTTCAACTTCAGATACTTTATTTCACTATAATAGTTGTTAACAAATCTCCTTAATGTTACAACAATGGCACTAAGGTTCTGCCCTGTATGGTTAATTACCAATAAAACCAGGGGATTTCATTGGCAAACTTTTTATAATTCTACATAGTATTGCGTGTTAGTTACAATTTACAGAGTAATAGCTGTCTACAACATGTGTGCGTTACTTTACTTACAATGAAAAAGAAAACGGAACTTTGACCGTTTTTTGTTTAGCTTTTAGTTTCTGATTAATCGACAGTGAGAGAGCATGGTTTCGATCAGATCGATCAAGAGGTCAGTATAATCGAATTATGATTGTTTTTTACATAGTATCTTAGCATTCAAATACACTTAACATTGAATAATATAATATATCTGATATTCAAACAAAAATTAAAGAGCAATTTTGTTTACAAATTTTTCTTCTTTTTATTTCAATGAAATTTTTGTGATTCTCAAAAATCTAGGTCAACCAAATGTAAACAAGACAGACAGAGAATCAAATTTCTAAAATTTTTCTTTGAAATTTTCTCAAAAAGGAATTTTCCGGATGATATAAAATTTGTGTATTAATTTCGTTTTTTAGGACTGACATCATATTCACATATTTGGTTCTCTTTTCTGATAAATAAAAGCATTTATAAATCACAAAGCAAACAATTGTTATAATATGATTAAGTACATAATATTCCACATCTTCAATTTTGTACCCTGTTACAAGATTTTTCAGACAAAAAACATGTTGACCAATATTAAGATCCATAAATATTTGGTGTAGTAATTTCCAATAATTTTTTACCCATGTGCATTCAAAGAAAAAATGATTATAGCTATCAGATTTGAAGCATAGCTCACAGTTTTCACTATTAATTACCTTCCAGCGATACAGATTATGGTTAATAGCTAAAATATTATGCAGTAGTTTCCATCTAAACATTTTTAATCTATTATCTTTTAAAAAAAGAAAGGTAAAAGATAGATTTTTCTTAATGAAATATATGACATTTTCTCCTGAAAGTTGTTTTTTCCATGAGCAAAAACCTACTGGAAGCTCTTTATTTGACCTGATTATAATATTATAAATTTCTTTAAATTTAATTTTATCTAGATTGTAATACAATCCATTACAAAACATTTTAATGTCTTGTGTTATGTTGATTTTAGTATGTTTTGATATATTGCTCTTTAATTTTTGGATCCAAATTTTGGGTAAAGCTTTTCGAAGAGAAATTAATTCAGCGATCCAATTTTGTTTCTTTTTAAGTTTATCTAATATTTTATGAGAAATTTCTCCTTTATCGTCAATAACATCATTAACAAAAATTATGTTTTCCTTTACCCAATGACTATAATATAAACTTTTGCCACATGTTTTTATATATTGGTTTCCCCATATAACTTGCTTTCTTATTTCCCTATAATTATCAGGTACTTTTGTCTTCCCTCCTCCATTTTTAATCCAACATTTCAAAATTTCAAAGTAAAATGTAGGTAAGTTTTTAAGGTTTTCTAGTGACTTATGAGAATTAAGATTCATTTTAAATATTAAATTATTTTCCCCAAACTCTCTAAGATAAAAAGTAGGTATGATTTTCCAGTTAGCGCAAGTTTCATCAGTTAATCTTTTAACCCAATTTATTTTAATAGCTTCGATGTATGCATCAATATCTGTCATTTTTAATCCCCCTTCAATATAATCTTTTCTTAACACTGAGCGTTTAACTTTCTCGCTCCCACCCTCCCATAAAAAATTAAATAGGATTTTTTTAAATTGACTTATAATTTCACTGCTTAGATTTATCAATGAAGCAACATATGTTATATTGGGAATAACTAGTGTTTTAATTATAGTTATTTTTCCTATCATACTCAGTTTTCTTTTCTTCCAATCATTTAGTATCCTTTCTGATTTTTCAAACTGTCTATCCATATTAAGTGTTTCACATTCTTTTTTGTTAAGGCCAAAAAAAATGCCAAGACTTTTCACCTTATCTTTCCAATTTATACTTTCAAATTTGTCTTTGCAGTGTTTTAGTTTGCCTAACCATATACCTTCTGTTTTGTTTCTATTGAGTTTAAGTCCTGAAAAAGATCCAAAAGTTTCTATTAAATTAAGTGCATGTTTTATTTCATTTTTAGATCTTAAGAAGAGAGTTGTATCATCTGCTAGCTGTGAGATTTTTAGGCTATGAGTTTTTTTATCAATTTTTATTTGTATCCCTTTCAGATCATTATTATCTCTTATTCTACAAGCCAGTATTTCAACAGATAAAACAAACAGTAACGCGCTTAAAGGGTATCCTTGTCGAATTCCCCGTTGAATCCCGAAGGTTTCAGAAATCCATCCGTTATTTAAAATACATCCTTTTATATCACAATAAAGTGTTTTGACCCACTTTTGAAAAGACTTGTTAAATCCAAATTTTTTTAATGTTTCCAGCATGAAGTCCCATTCGAGTGAATCGAATGCTTTAGAAAAATCAATAAATAGTATAGCTCCATCAATATTAAAGTTTTCAGCATAATCTATAATATCTTGAATTTGGCGTACGTTGAATCCTATATATCGATTTTTAACGTAACCATTTTGATCTCTATGTATAATTAGGGGTAAAAATGTTTTCAGTCTTTGTGCTAAGGTATATGTAATAAGTTTTACATCAGTATTCAACAAAGTAATTGGACGGTAATTATCTAAGGACAAAGGGTCATTTTTTTTGAAAATCAATGATATTATCCCAATCTTTTGGGTCTCAGATAAAGTTTCATTATCATAACATGTGTTAGAAACATTCAATACAATATGCTTTAAATTTGGCCAAAATTGTCGATAAAACTCAACTGTTAAGCCATCTTTGCCTGGAGTCTTATTTAGTTTCATATTATAAATAGAAGATGTTAGCTCTTCTAAGGTTAATTTACCATCCACTTGTTTGCTTTCACAAGGATTTAAAGAATGATCAATGGGGGTATTTTCTATGTATGTCTTTAGGATTTCAGTTTCGGGACATGTACTTTTGTACAGAGATTTATAATACTCTTTACTTACTTCTAATATTTCACTTTGATCAACAGTAATCTCACCGGTTTCGGTCATTAATTTATTAATCGATTTTTTAGCCTGTCTATTCTTTTCTAGGGATAAAAAGTACTTAGTATTTTTTTCCCCTTCCTCTACCCATTTTATTC